>CM019072.1:92168547-92666047 GCA_009667805.1 Leptobrachium leishanense | reverse complement strand
GGAGAGACGAGGAGAGTCTAATGTTGCGGGGGATGGACTTCCATAGAAAGGGGGCAGTTTGAGAGAAGTCCTGAAGGCGAGAGTTGAGGGTGCGGGTATGAGGAACATGATAGCATCAGATCATTGGCAGAGCGAAGTGATCGGGATGGGATGTACCTGCTAATAAGGGAGGAGATGTAGCCAGGTGCGCCGGTATGGAGAGCTTTGTACGTGAACACCAATATTTTGAAATGGATTCTAAAGGAAACAAGGAGCCATTGTAGTGATTAACAGAGGGGCGAGGTGTGAGAGGTGCGGGAGGTGAGGTGGATGAGCCTGGGGATTTAGAAAGAGCAACTGTAATAAAATATTGCCACGGTAACCCCATTGTAATCTGGCTTCCATATCTCTTTAAAAAACCCTCGTAAAATATTTTGGGCAGTGATTAAAAGTTAACTAGATAATAAACTACAACGGTAACACAAGAGTAAACAACTCATGTGAAAAAAGAATACCAGTGTGTTATCTGCAACCATGGAGAGCAGAATACTTTTTGCTTTCTGAGTCCCACTGGCTCGATTGCAGGAAGATGAAAAAGGCACCTATCTATATCATAATACAATAAGCTCCGGCGTGTCCGTCGCCAAAAAAACGGACTGCGCATGCGCGCGCAACCTGCGGCGGTTGGCTGCGCGCATCCAACGGCCGCGGCACGAACACAACCGGCGTGCGCGAGGGACAAAACAAATCCGATCCATTGCAGAGTTGCACAGCACAGCGCCTCTCCAATGGATCGGATTTGTTTATCTCCTCGGCGCCCGGCCTCCACCTCCTCGGCGCCCGGCCTGCCAGCCATATTACCAGTCTGCAATGCACATTGCCATGCACAATACAATACCAGTCTGCAATGCACAATACCAGTCTGCCATGCACATTGCCATGCACAATACCAGTCTGCCATGCACATTACCAGTCTGCCATGCACAAAACCAGTCTGCCAGCCATATTGCCAGTCTGCCATGTACAATACCAGTCTGCCAGACATATTACCAGTCTGCAATGCACAATACCAGTCTGCCAGCCATATTACCAGTCTGCCATGCACAATACCAGTCTGCCAAACATATTACCAGTCTGCCAAACATATTACCAGTCTGCCAAACATATTACCAGTCTGCCAAACATATTACCAGTTCGCCAGTCATATTACCAGTTCGCAAGCCCTATTACCAGTTCGCAAGCCCTATTACCAGTCTGCCAAACATATTACCAGTCTGCCAAACATATTACCAGTTCGCCAGCCATATTACCAGTTCGCCAGCCATATTACCAGTCTGCCATGCACAATGCCAGTCTGCCAGCCATATTATCAGTCTGCCATGCACAATACCAGTGTCTCATAATACCAGTGTGCCTAAATACTAGCCTGCCATGCCATGCATACCACGTTCCATTAAATATACGCATAATGTATACGCTACAAAAAAAATGCCCGCCCAAGCCCAACACAATCTAAGGGGCCCCATGACTTTACAATCTGAGGGTCCTGTTCCCGTGCGCTTACACTCTAAGAGGGAAGAGGAACCTGCTCTAATATATAAATGCCTTTGTAATGCACTGTCAGCTGTGCGCCCACCCATCACAGCTGCTCAGTTGGCCCTCCTGTTGCGGATGGGATGGCGATGGACGCATTACAAACGTATTTATATATAGAGAGATACTCTTGGATAGGACATTGAAAAAAAAACTATGGACGTGAATTCTGAGCTGGCGACAACAACAATAGACTGCCCTCTGGGCAGGCTTTCCACCTAGTACACAATAAGTGAATACTCTGCACAGGTCTGCAGCAGCTCATACGGCACCATCATACATCACGTGGTAAAGAACTTTCTGAATTTTGTAAAATATGGCAGGATCAAGGTTTTGGATAATATAAAAAAGCCAGAGAAAATAGGACTAAAAATAATAATAATACTATTATACACAACTCCGCTATTCCTCCTGATTTATGCAGAATGTATCATTTACAGCAGTGATGGCAAACCTTGCCACCCCAGATGTTTTGGAACTACGTGTCCCACGATGCTTCGACGGCTTTAAGGCTGGCTTGGCATCATGGAACTTGTATTGTAGTTGCAAAACATCTGGGGTGTACTATAGCAACTGCAACAAACGGTAAGCAAATAAGCAAACGGTGCAGAACACTGCTCAAGGAAAGATGAATTGTATACGTGTGTGTGGATATACACACAGTGCATTCAGATCCCTTAAATTTTTTTCACTTTATGTTACAGCCTTATCCTGAAATTGTTTAATTTCTTTTTCATGACACTGTCACCCATGACCACATGATGACGGGGGGGAAAAAAAAAAACAGATTGACAACACTGCAAATCAAGAAGTAGCAACTGAAAGAAAAACTGATGCATTTACAGGTCTGTCAATATCATTACGTAGAAAAACGTCACCTTTGTGTAATAAAACTATATATTTTAGGAATAACGTTCACAACCATTAAAAAAATGGGGAAAAAAGATTGTTGTAATGTAGATCATTGTCCCATGTAAAACATACAGATTGCAGGAAGGTGACCGTGTCCTGTTTTATGATCAGATTGCTCTCCCACACAAAGTGAAGTCAAAAGGTGTGCGGTTTCCGCACAGATAGGTGAGGTTGTAGATATCAGCAGAGGGAGAAAGAGTGAGAACGTGATAAATCTGGGTGGAGGGAGCCAGAACTATCCACAGGGAGACATCTTGGGATTTAAAGATTAAATATGAAAGTCAACGTGAACCACTCAACGAGCAGGAGTGTCACCTGAAGAGGAGGAGTGTCACCTGAAGAGGAGGAGTGTCACCTGAAGAGGAGGAGTGTCACCTGAAGAGTAAGACAGCCGTAAAAAGTGAGTCGCCTACAGTAAAAGACAGCCTTATGAACCAAAGCATTTGTTGAGGAAATGAGAAATAAGAAAGTGCATTGAAAGCAGAGTATTGGGAAAGCACTTATTTGCTGGGAAGAATTGTAAATCGATTTCTTTATATATTAGGTTTGAAGAGGGGAGAGGTGATGACCAGTTTGGTGAGATGAAGGGAGGGGTGTGTGAAGTGACACAGTATGTGTAGACAAACCACAGAATGGAACAAAGAAGTCAGACAATCTCCTTTTCTAAGCTGCTTTCCCCCTTCCATGGTAACCCGCTAGCTCACAAAGGACTGGTGTAGACAGGCTCTTAACCCCTTCTCATTCAAAAAGTCTGATGCAAATAAAAACTGCTCAGGACTAGGGATGAGCTGAACACCCGCAAGTTCGGTTCGTATTCGAACCCGAACTTTCCAAATGTTCGAATCCGAACTCGAACTCAATACAAGTCAATGGGGCTGAAAATTCGATTTTTAGAGTGCCCTCCAAGAGGGCATATATGCTAGATATTTGCCATAAAAGGTGTATGGGGGTCCGGGTAGTGCCCTGGGGGACAGGAAACAAGGACAAAAAGTTTTAAAAAAAAACGTTTTTAAAGGGACAGTGAGTTTTCCATGAAATAAGGGTTAAAAATAAAAAACGAAAAATTCCTTCAAATATCGTGCCTAGGAGGTCCCCATAACCTGCCCATGAAGTGGCGGATTTCTAGGATGTATAGAAACACTTAAAAACAAAAAAATTACGTTTCAAAAGACGGTAAATGTTTTTCCTTTTATCTATCCATAAACAACTGCTTGGGGCGGCAGTCTGTATGAAAAGAGGAGACATTTTCGGACACGTCGAAAAAGTTTTGTGATTTTTTTGGCTAAATTATTGTGAAACTTATGCAGGCTTTGGATGAAAGTAACAATAGGGGCTTTAAAATTGGGCCTTTAGCGTCGGCAACAGTGCCGTCACACCGTAACCCCTCTGAGGATATGAATCTGATTCAGGCGTCAGTGGCAGTGCACCCAAATATTGTGCTTTTGGTGCCAGGCCTGCAAGTACTATCATACAGTAACCCCTCTGTGGTATTGTGGAAGAATGCAGGAGTGGACCTGGCGGTCCTATTTTAAAAAGATATGCATCTGTTAAAGGCGTCAGTGCACCCAGATATTGTGCTTTTGGTGCCAGGCCAGCAAGTGCATTCATACAGTAATCCCTCTGTGGTATTGTGGAAGAATGCAGGGGTGGACCATGTGGTCCTATATTAAAAATATATGAATCTGGTAATGGGCATCAGTGCACCCAGATATTGTGCTTTTGGTGCCAGACTGCCAGGCCAGCAAGTACAGTAGCCCCTCTGTAGTATTGTGGAAGAATGCAGGGGTGGACCTTGCGGTCCTATATTAACCCTTTCGCTGCTGAGGCTTTTCACACCTCTGTGCTGAGGTCATTTTTACCGGTTTTGCTCATCATGTTTAAACGTGTTTTGAAGACTTATTTTAGTATATGACCCAGACATCATATATATCGTTCTTTCCGTCAGACTCGGTAGATTCATAATATGTCATTATTATATGTATACGTCATGACCTGTCTGTATATTATAACAAAAAATGCAATAAAATATGTATTTTCAATAATTTACAATGTGTAAAGTGTTTTTTTTTCACATTTTAACATGCGAGCAATTGTGGTTATATTTTGTATGGGGTGCGCTTGTTAAAAAAATTAGAGATGGGGTCTCGTTACATTTTTTTTTTGGGGAAAATTACACGATTTTTAACAAACGCACCGCATACAAAAATCGTTAGTGCAGCATCATTGTTCACATTATAATTGAAATGGGAACAATATTGCTGCATTAACGAACCAAAAAAAAGAAAAAAAATGATTATTTTTTTTTTTAAATATATTTTTATTTTTAATTTTTTTTTTTTTTTTAAAAACTTTTTTCACAGTAGTGTTTGGTATCGTTGGAACGGCCATGCTCTGGCCGATCCAACCATACCAAACTTTAACCCCTAGCGGCCACGGATCGGGAGATAGGGAGTTCATTGGAACTCCCTATCTCCACCATTGGTGGCAGTTAGGGGTTAACTCCAGGACTGACGTCATCATGCTATGCTATGTCCTCAGGGGGAGTTCCCGAGGCTTGGCCGACATCCAAGATGTCGGCCAGCTCCGGGAAAGGATCACGAACCGGCGCTTTTCAGCACCGATTCGTGATCCGGCTCCCCAGGGGTTAATGCCAGGTACCATTTGGAAGGGCAGGCTGTGCCCTTACAAATGGTGCCTGGGTTAACCCCCGCAATGCCGCCGATCGGGAGAGAGGTCCGAAGGACCTCCCCCCCTCCTTTCAGGCGCCTCCTCCGCACATGCGGGGGGGGCGCCTGAATTAGGTGTCATCGCGCTGCCGCGATGACACCTAATTTCATCGGCGGCGGTTCCGGATGCTGGGCTGACATCGAGGATGTCAGCCCGCACCGGGGGGGCCAGCGATCGGCCGGAACCCGGCCGAACGCTGACCCCAAAGTGAGGACGCGCTCAGCGCGTCCTCCGCACAGCAGGAGCCATGTGGAGGACGCGCTGAGCGCGTCCTCCGCATGGAAGTGGTTAAAAAGATATGCATCTGGTAAAGGCATCAGTGCACCCAGATATTGGGCTTTTGGTGCCAGGCCAGCAAGTACTATCATACAGTAACCACTCTGTAGTATTGTGGAAGAATGCAGGGGTGGACCTTGCGGTCCTATATTAAAAAGATATGAATCTGGTAATGGGCGTCAGTGCACCCAGATATTGTGCTTTTGGTGACAGACTGCCAGGACAGCAAGTACTATCATACAGTAACCCCTCTGTAGTATTGTGGAAGAGTGCAGGGTTGGACCCTGCGGTTCAAAAAATTAAAATTATATAGATGTGGCACAGGCATCAGTGCAGCAAGTGCATTCACACCGTAACCCTTTTGTGATATTGTGGAAGAGTTCAGTGCTGGAGGTTTTGTGAATGCAGAAGACATCCCCGATCTATTCCGTTACGTCAGCATCAGGGGATTGATAGCTGCTGATCCAGGACTGATTCATTTTTATAAATGGCAGTATGGCAGTATGCTGCAGCTGCTGGGACAACATGAGTGCCAGTTATTTGTGCGTCATCACTGGCACCCCCTTCCTCTAGGTTGATTATACTCCCTTCCTCAACCTCAGAGATTGAATCAGAGCACTGTACTTGCTGCACATCCTCAAGCAGCATGTCACGGTCATTGTAGTCAAACAATTCAGCTGACTCCTCCGTGTTTGATAGCGAGGCTACGACAGGAGTAGCTGTGGACATGGAGGCTGCATTAGATGCTTTGGCAGCTGAGGTGGACTGTAAAGCACTACAAGTCTGGCTGGCAGAGGACTCGGAGGATGAGGATGGCCTGGTTAGCCAATCCACCAAATCCTCTGTATGTTGCTGCTGCTTAAGAAGACGGCCAGCACCAGTTAGAAAGGACAAGCGTTCCCCTGCAGAGGATGCACCACGTCCAGAGGCACAGCCTCCCGTCACAGGGGCTGCTTGCCCTCTTATCTGTGTCTGGGAGCGTCTGCCTGTCCTTTTTGTGCTTTCAAACATGGTGAATGATATATAAGTAAAATTAATTAATTATTAATTAAATATATACAGAACTCTGATTCAACTCTGGTATAAAGATTTCCAGAACTCTGGTATAACTCAGTGAGATACCCTGATAGCTGGCAGCCAGTGACAAGACACAGATTACAATTCCCTCCTATAAATCAGTGTGACCCCCTGATAGCTGGCAGTGAGGAGACAAAATTACAATTCGCACAAATCTGCTAGAAGTATGTGGGACCCCCTGATGGGTGGCAGTGAGAAGACACAGATTACAAGTCTCAGAAACCTCCTATAAATCAGTGAGACCCCCTGATGGGTGGCAGCCAGTGAGAACACACGGATTATAACAATTCCCAAATATTTTGTAGACATTAGTGACCCCCAAAATATTTGCTGGCAGTGACAAGAGACAGATCACCTCAATTCCCAGATATTTTGTAAAAATTAGTGACCCCCCCAAAATACTGCGTGGTACTGGCTGTGTGACAAGAGCCAGATCACCTCAATTCCCAAATGTTTTGTAGAAATGTGACCCCCAAAATACTTGCTGGCAGTGACAAGAGACAGATCACCTCAATTCCCAGATATTTTGTAAAAATTTGTGACCCCCCCAAAATACTGCGTGGTACTGGCAGTGAGTCACAAGACACAGATCACCTCAATTCCCAAATATTTTGTAGAAATTTGTGACCCCAAAAAGACTTGCTGGCAGTGACAAGAGACAGATCACCTAAATTCCCAGATATTTGGTAGAAATGAGACCCACCCCAGTAGCGTGGCAGACCGGCAGTAAGAACACAGAACAACTATCTCCTCTGAAATCTCCTCTCAAATGTGTGCAGAAGCGCTGCGTGGAAACCTTATATAGTGTGCTACGGGACTTAGCTCTGTGAGCCCATGATTGGGCAAAATTTGCCCTATCAGGACTCTGAGCCGTGATTGGCATAGTGTTGAACCTGTCTTGCACCAGACCTGTGGTCAGGTGCAAGGCTGTAGCCAATTACGAGCTTCAGGCCAGTGGGAAAGTGCATTGTGGTGCATTGTGGGCGAACACCCGGAAATGTTCGGAGTTCGCGAACAAACGAACAGGCTATGCTCGATGCGTACTCCGAACCGTCCGAACCGAACAGCTCATCCCTACTCAGGACCATCAGCAGCGAGAACGGAGCAAATTAGAGCTCCAGAAAAGCCTGCATAGATCATAAACCGTGCTAAGACCGAGAGGGATAAGGCTGGTGTCAGACGAACACAGTGCGAACGTGCGTTTAGCCGCACTTTATGACGGCCGTGGTAGCAGCAAATGACGTCCAACGCAGGCCCACACATGAAGTAAGGCCGCACGAAAGTTCGGCCGCACAACGCAAGCGGCAAACAAACGCATTTTCGCAAGAACGTCGAACCGCTAGTACTGACGTACAGAGCGCGCTGTGTCTGCATAGCGGCGTGTGTGCATGATTATGAGAGGTCAGATGCTGCTCATGTCCAGCCAATATAACGTCCAGACACCTAAAGTTTCCTGGTTTGGATCCGTAAAAAAATCACGGCCGAAATTGCTTTTTGACGGTAGACATGAAAAATGCGTTAGTCTGACCCTAGCCTAAATCTTATTATATGTGGGGAGGCACTCTATTAGTTTTTGCGCAATTATAGAACTTTCCCTCCCAGAGTGGAACCCACTTAAAAATATTGTTTTTGTAAGACTTCAATTGGCCTCAAAATTAGCCTAAATCTTATTATATGTGGGGAGGCACTCTATTAGTTTTTGCGCAATTATAGAACTTTCCCTCCCAGAGTGGAACCCACTTAAAAATATTGATTTTGTAAGACTTCAATTGGCCTCAAAATTACATCTACCTTTTTCTACAAACAAATGGCAGGTACTATAGATTTGCGCAAGAAAAATACAGTGAAGAAAATGCTTCCCCTTCAAAACCTGTTCCTTGTACTCACTCCCATGGGGGCGAAATCAAATAAGATCCATCGAAAGTGCCGGCTGGATGGAGTTGCTCTATAACCGTTGAGAGAGACCGTGGAGACACAGGTTCGAATCCCAGCCAGAGCACCTCTCCAGTAAGTGTCCTTGGGCAAGACACCAACCGGTACATACTCGCCACCCAGGACATACTTTAAAACGAGAGAAAGCTCAATGTATCCTTCCTGGTAAAATCCTCTTAAAAAAAAAAGACATCCAAAACTAGCAAAGGGATCGATTTTCTCTGGAGGTCAGGGTTGCGGGTAACATCGGGTGGTGCATAATATAAGGGAGAGAGAGGTGTTCAAGGAATTAATTCCCCACTTCTAGCAGCTGCCAACTGATGACCAGCCCCCCAAATGACAGGTTTTCACTGCCTTACCCGACCTGTCACTTGCACATAGTCTCAGAGTCAAGGACTGATTGACAGAAGATAGAGGAAGCCTTCTAACCTAGAGGTGGTTCTCCAGCTCCCCAGTGGCCAGGTGGGGCAGGCAATGAAGCCCGTGCACCATTAATTTCAAGTAGGGCTTAGCGATATCCTTGATTAATTGACGTTGACCATGATTTTACTCATTAAAATAGAGGATTCCAGCATTGCTAATTGAAAGACACTCCATCCGAGCATCTGCAGAGCAAAGACGACTGGCTTAGGTGATCGACCTCAATTAAAATCGGGCTAAAAACCGAGGACATTGCTGAGCTCTAGTGTCAAGCAATATTCAGCCTGTGCCAGTAATATAAAAGGTGGGTTTGAGACAAGAGGGGTCTTTCGACAGTTTCACTTTACCTTCATCATGTCCCTGCTTTGCAAGGACAATCTCTATTTTGGGTCAAACCCCTTTTTTTCCAGATTATCTCCTAATGTCCTTTTTAGGGGATCCTCCATATATTCAGGTGTGCGAGTGTATTATGGAGAAGCAAAGTATTTAAACACCCTGCGATGATGCTTTAATAATAAACGCAGAAATCCCTGAAAATAAGATAGGCTGCCTTTATTCCAAATGAGTTTTTATTTGGATAAGTGGCACTAATTGATGTCGAGTCATCTAAAAAGTCAGAAAAACCTAGTTTCTCACCCCACCTCCAATGACATTCCCTAAAAACTAAAGTGTCCTCATATTTGGCTGTTTGAAGTGTTGGCAGATATGCCGTAACCGGAGGTATTCTTGTCATCCCCCCCCATGCCACACACCCATCACAATCTCTTTAAAGCCACTCTGACCTAATACCATTGACAAGTGTTTTGTTTTGATGACTGAATGAAGAAAAATCCACATAATGAGATTCTGTTCACAACATAACTTTCCACCCAGTTTTAACGGAACAGCTGCATGTTTAAAAAGTAAAAAGACATCAGAAATAGTTACTTCATTGGAAGAGACACAAGTAATGTTTTTACATGTTCAGCATATGGAAGAGCTAGATATGAGCCGACACCATGTAAGGATTGTCTTATCAACAACAGGCCTAGACTGACATGCTTTGATAATCAAGAACTAGTGACGCAAACAGAAGACACCTTCCCCCTCGGCAGATTCAAGAATAAAACACACTAACCTTAGGCATCTCCTATGCACACAAAAAAAAAATACAGATGTACACCATTTTTGGATTCCCTCTGTTTTCCCGTACATTAGAGATTACATACAGTGTGTTATTAAACATATAAGTACAGCTAATGTCCACAAATCTTCTATGACAGACAAAAGAGCCAGCCCAGCCCAGCCCCAATACAAGAGGTTTTCATCGTTTCATTTTTAATTTGAATATAAGCACTTGCTGTGTATGATTTGAGCTGTTACAAAGTCTGTCTCAGTATGGTTCGTGTCGAAATCATTAATCATCTGTGTTTACACCTTAATTAAGATTGCTTTTCTTCTACAGTGGAAAATAAGGGAAGGAACAAGGAAGTGTTTACTTTACCATCCTAATCTGCGATCATAAAGGCACAGAGAGGATGTATAAAGTATCACACTGGACACAATGTAATCACATTATTATTATTACTACTACTACATAAAAGAATATAATCACTGACCATATATGTAGCCTAATCCAGCCATTAAATGTAGTCTGAGGAATAAAAAATAAATTTGTTTTAACCAGTATACCACATTTAATTTTTACCTTCGTTAATGTAACATGGTTACACACAAACATCTGGGAGGTCGCGTAAGAGGAGGATAGAGGCAAGGCCATTGCTTATAGCAGAAAGTAAATCATGAGTAACCTTTATGATAGTAGTTTAATTTGAGTGTTGGGGACAGAAACCAGATTGCAGGCCATTAATCAGGGAATTGAAAGACAAAGTAGGTTAAATTAGAGTTTGACTGTTTTATGCGCATGTTTAACCCCTTGCTGCCAGGACGGGTTGTACTTTCACACCCTGCTTGCCGGCTGCTGCAGCAGGCCCCTCCTCCGCATACACAGTTTATGCACTGCATGGGTCATTGACTGCAGTAGGTCGGTCTGAGTTCAGGCCCTGCTGAGACAGCCAATGGCATACACCGACTGGTGGGCGGGGCTAAGGAGGTCCAGTGAAGTAATTGTAAAGAGTACAATAGTGCTATGTTAGAAAGAAAGAAGAAAGATGATTTTTTTTACATAAACCCTGGTCAGGTTTGGGATCATTGGAAAGGCCATGCTCTGTCCTTTGATACCTCACATGACCCTGTATCTGTTACTGGTCCATAAATACAGGGTACAAATGACCATCAATGCAGACATAGTTAACCTTTCTTTGGGCCTATTCCAGGGCATAGACCTGGAGCTGCAGCTCCAATACCTCCTATGTTAATCCGGCCCGGATTATTTTGTTTAGGTTTTTTTCTGTGATACCCCTTTAAGAACATGATGGAAATATAATTTGTGTGTTCTTTGCTCCTCCTATTGTTTGTCACCAATGCACTGATTTAGCTAAATGTGTATATAAAGCAACACTAAATACATTATGTTGTATGGTGTGATTAAGACTTTAGGATTTTACCAACTGAAGAAGACTGCAGATGGTTCAGGTGAAATGCATCCGGGGGAATGCTTTTACTTTAGGTATTTTTAAAATGGTTTTATTTTACTTGTTACAATAAAGAAGATTGTCGATAAAACATGCCAGGTATATTCTGGTGTTTGTAAACGCACATTGAGAAACCTGTGAAGAAGGGGATGAAAGGACACTGCAAAGAACAGAGAGACAACCTGGAAAGGAAGAGACCACCCAGAATGGTCCTACGTCCTACTAAGCCACCCACAAGAATAGGCTCTTCTGTACGAGAGTAACAAAATCATTGTGCTATAGAATGTATGACGAATGTTGAGATCTGCAGCATATGTGCACTTCGATTTTGAGTCCAAGATTAGTCTTTGAGAGAAAGAAGACTCACTACACCAAGTCTGAATCAGGGTTGAAGAGAAATAAGCATTATTGTTACGTTGAGTCTGAAATTAGGTAAAAGGGAGAAGCGCCCCCCCCCAAGTGGCCCAAGGCACTGTTATGGAGCCACCCATTGAAGGCTCCAATCTTGTGAGTGGACCTAGATACTTTTTGTGTGGTTAACCCAAAAGAACTGATAATGTTGCATGAAGATTTGTTTATGGTTTATTTTTGTTATTAATTAGGTATCATAAAAATTGTATATCTTTGCGAGACCCTGGAAGGAATTACTAAGTGAGTATGAGAGATCTGTATCTCATGTTTTAAAGAGTGATTACCTACAGGTTTTTGAGGGAACACTGCACGAATACTAGAATGTGTGCGCTCCCACAGGCATTTGTGCTTTTGTTTTATTGCATGAATAAGGCTAGGGTCAGACGAACGCATTTTCGCGTTGTCTGTGAAAAAGTGCGTTCGAACGAATGGACACATTTTTTCACGGAGTACGCGATAGCGGTCATACGATGCGCATTTTCGTCCGTGATTTTGTACGGATCATCAATAAAACACTTTGTGCATCTGGACGTTATGTTGGCCGGACATTAGCAGCGTCTGACGTCTCCAATTCACGCACACACGCCGCTAGCGGACGCAGCGCACTCTGTACAACCGTACTAGCGGTTTTACGTTCTCGACAAAATGCGTTCGTTTCCCACTTGCGTTGCTCAGCCGGACTTTTGTGCGACCGTACTTCGTATATTGGCCGTCATTGCCCGGCATTTGCTGCTACTACGGCCGTGATTAAGTGCGCCTGCACGCGCGTTCGCACTGCGCTCGTCTGACCCTAGCCTAAGGCCTTAAAGGCCGAATCGTCACCTACATTTTATCTCCATTTCAATAAAGATCACTGTACACTACACCTGGAGTGTCTCTCATCTTCCTAGAATAGAGTGTCAGCACTCTGACAGCAAGTGGTTTCGTGTAGTTGGGTGGGTGAAGGTGTCAAAAGGCAGAGGAAAGAGTGCTGTTGTAGTGGGAAAGGTCGAGGCAAGATAAAATAAGTGTGAGGAAGGAGATAATGAATAGTTTTGGAAAATAGAGGATCCACGGCATGCAGATTTCAAGAGGTATGAGGACAGGAGAAAGAAGTGGTTTTAGCAGATATTTACACTCTCAGTCGAAGTGTTGATTTTATGGGGCCAGGATTAGGTTTAATATCACCAGCAATAAGCAGTTGTAGAAGTAGGAGTGACAGAAGGCGAGAAAAAGAGGTATGTAAGCGTGGGTGTGATTGGAGACAATAATATTAGTGTCACGAGTGGCTGCCCTAAACACACAAGTGTGAACCTACTACTAACAATCTTTATAATTACCGGGTTAAAACACACAAACAAGCCCTTCTGGTCCCAGATACATGTCATGACACAAGAAGTATTGGGTCACCCTGTCGACAGGGATCCCTGGTCATTCTTGCTCCACCGCTCTCAGGAGGCCATGCTCCCGCCGGAGAACAAACTCCTTCACAGAATCGCGCTGGCGGCTCGGAGAGCGGTGGCGCAGCAGTGGACAGCACCTAGTCTCCCCTCCTTGGAGAGGGTACGAATTAACATAAGAGAAGTCATGATGACGGCGATGGTCCATGATACCATGCACCTGTTCGACCGGGTCTGGGCCCCCTGGCTGGAATACGAGCCAGGATAAGATGGATAGAAACGTCCAGTAGGGACTTCAGGGGGCTGCCCCTCAAGTGTTCGCGGTTGGGGTTGTTGGTCCCCCCCCTCTCTCTATTTTTTTTTTTTTTTTTTCTCTTTCCCCTCTACCTCTGTCTTTTCCAACTTCGTCTTTCCTAGTCTCTTTATTTTTATTTCCTCACTTGAATATTGTTTTTTCTCTGATTAACTCTGAAAAAGGATGCTGATAGTTGTTTCTGAAAGCTATCCCCGATGGGGAGTTGTTTTACTATTGTACAGGCATCTTGTTGAAAATAAAGAATTATAAAAACATACAAACAAGTAACAGGAGGAAGTCAGCCCACTGTGGGAAACCTTAGTGATCGCCGGGAGGAGGACCCGGATGCCTCGAGTAACCGACAACAATATACAGATGTCGTCTGCACCACAACAGAAAAATTGAGAAGGTCTTACAGTGACTGGCAGGAGAAAAATCCAGGTCAGGGTCACTAGGTGCAACATCAGTCTGAGACCAGACTGCGTCATTTTGAGAATAAATCATGTCAATCTGAAAAATGGCTGTGTCAATCTGGGGCGGCACAGCTCAGTTTGCAAGGAGACTATGTACATGCCGCAGGCTTGCCACGGGGAGGAAGAGCAGCCTGATTCCTGTATTGCCCAGTAGCCGAGTCAACCAGAAAGGAAAGAGAAGAAAGATGCACAGGCAAGGGTGTCATGACAATTAAACAATGGAAGGTTTCTAAGAAAGCTTAGGATCCCTCTATATTTTGCGGTGTTTAACTACATCTCAAACCTGACCAGTTTCTCTATCCCTGCCGCTGAATAACTAACACCTCCAAAGCACAGTGCTACCACTGGCAAGAATCACAGTTGGGATGGAATTTTGTAAGTGAGCGGTGCCTGGATTCCTCCAGATTTTTCAACTGCGCCCAAGAGGTCAATCCACATTTCATCAGGCCAGAGAATCTGGTTTCTCACAGTCTGAGAATCCTCAAGGTGCTGCTTTTCCAAATTTCAAGCATGTTTTCATGTGTCTTGAAATGAGGACAGACTTCCATCTGGCCAGTCTGCCATAAAAGCCAGATTGGTGTACTGCAATGATGGTTTTCTTCTGCAGGATTCTCATAGCTTCACCCATAATTTTTGGAGATCAATGCAGTAGCCATTGGGTTCTTTGGCACTTCTCTCGTCATGGTCTTTTTCCAGTGATTGTTTGCCTAGAGTTCGTCGCCTGGCCATAGCAGAGTCCTGGTTGTTCCAGAGATCTTCCATTTATTATTATTATTATTATTCTTTATTTATAAAGCGCCAGCATATTCCGCGGCGCTGTACAATAAGCACAGTATAGACAGGGTTACAATACATTGAACAACATTTGACAAACAGTACAGGAGGAGATGAGGGCCCTATTCCCGTAGGAACTCACAATCTGGGAGGGTTGGGGTTGGAAACAGGAGGAGAGGACTGTAAGGTGAGAGTGATTGATGGTTGCGTCAGTGAGTTGGGTGGTAGGCTTCCCTAAATAGGAATGTTTTCAGGGAGCGTTTGAAGGAAGAGAAGTTAGGGGAAAGTCTGACAGTACGAGGGAGAGCGTTCCAGAGAGTGGGGGCTGCGCGTGAGAAATCCTGCAGTCTATCATGGGAAGAGGTGATGCGGGGAGAAGCTAGGCGCAGGTCACTGTTTGACCTTAGGGAGCGGGCTGGGGTGTATTTGGTGATTAGTGAGGACAGGTAGTGGGGAGCTGAGTTAGTGAGGCTTTTGTAGGTAAGGATAAGGATTTTGAACTTAATTCTGCAGTGGATGGGGAGCCAGTGAAGGGACTCGCAGAGGGGAGCGGCAGAGGCAGAGCGGCGGGTGAGGTGAATTAGCCTGGCGGAGGCGTTCAGGATGGATTGTAGGGGGGAGAGGTGGGACAGAGGGAGGCCAGATAAGAGATTATTGCAATAGTCGAGTCGGGAGATTACCAGGGCGTGTATGAGTTGTTTTTGTGCGACAGCGGTAAGAAATGGCCGAATTCTGTAAATATTACGCAGTTGATATCGGCAGGAGGAGGAAAGAGACTTGATGTGGGGGATGAAGGAAAGAGCAGAGTCAAGTGTAACTCCAAGACAGCGAACTTGGTTTGATGGGGAGATGGTGATACCCTCCACCGTGATCGAGAAGTCAGGAGGTGGGGGCGCATTAGAGGGAGGAATAAGTAGGAGCTCAGTCTTTGACATGTTGATCTTTAGGTGGTGGGAGGCCATCCAGGAGGAGATGCCAGATAAACAGTCACTGACTTTGGAAAGGACAGGGGGAGAGAGATCAGGGGTAGAGAGGTAGATCTGAGTGTCATCAGCGTAGAGGTGGTAATTAAAGCCAAAGCTGTTGATGATTTTGCCCAGGGAGGAGGTGTAGATGGAAAAGAGCAGAGGACCAAGGACAGAGCCTTGAGGTACACCAACAGATAGAGGCAATGAGGAGGAGGTTACCAGCAAAGGACACACAGAAGGACCTGTTGGATAAATAGGAGTCAATCCAAGCAAGTGCAGTGTCACCGAGACCCAGAGAGTTGAGGGTCTGTAGAAGGAGGGGGTGGTCAACAGTGTCAAAAGCAGCCGAGAGGTCAAGCAGGATGAGAATAGAATAGTGGCCGTGTTTTTTAGCAGTTAGGAGGTCGTTGGTGACTTTGGTGAGGGCAGTTTCAGTTGAGTGTAGGGGACGGAAGCCAGATTGCAGGGGGTCAAGTAGTGAATTGGAGGACAGGAAGAGGGAGAGGCGGTTGAAGACTAGTTTTTCTAAGAGCTTAGAGGTAAAGGGAAGCAGGGATACAGGACGGTAGTTGGATGGAGAGTTGGGATCTAGGGATGGTTTCTTTAGTAAAGGGGTAACTAGCGCGTGTTTGAAGGCGGATGGAAAGGAGCCAGTGGAGAGAGATAGGTTGAAGATGTGTGTGAGAGCAGGGGTGAGGGAGGAGGAGAGGGGAGGAATTAGATGTGAGGGAATGGGGTCGAGCGGGCACGTGGTGAGATGTGAGGAGGACAATAAGGAATTGACTTCCTCCTCAGTGGTTGGGAGGAAGCGGCAGAGGGTGGCAGATGGGACCTGTGGGAGTGGAGGTGGCAGATAACTATCTTGTGTTGGGATGTTGCTTCTGATAGTTAAAGTTTTACTGAGGAAGTAGTCTGCCAGCTCTTGAGCGCTGAAGGCAGCTGAGGGGGAGGTGCAGGTGGGTAGAGGAGGGTGTTGAAGGTGGACCAGAGCCGTTTAGGGTTGGAGGACAGCGTAGATATAAGAGATGAGAAGAAGGATTGTTTGGCCAAGTGGAGGGCAGAGGTGTATGACCGGAGAATAAACTTGAAGTGAACAAAACCAGCTTCAGAGCGGGATTTCCTCCAGGCACGCTCTGCGGTGCGGGAGCATCTTTGCAGGTAGCGAGTCTGGAGGGTGTGCCAGGGCTGAAGCTGGCGGCGTGGGCCTTACAGAGTCGAAGAGGAGCAAGAGTGTCTAGAGCAGAGATAAGCGTAGTGTTGTAGTGATTAGTGGCAGCATCAGGGCAGGTAAAGGATGAGGTATGAGGGAGGTGGTGAAGTAGGTTGGAGAATTGATGGGGGTCCACAGCCTGTAGATTTCTGCGAGTGTGTGTGCGGGGTGGGGGAGCAGGGTGTTTAGGAAGTCCAGATAGGTTGAAAGAGAGAAGGTGGTGGTCAGAGATGGGGAAAGGGCGACAGTTGAACTCAGAAATGGAGCAGAGGTTGGAAAAGACAAGGTCAATAGCGTGACCATCGCGGTGGGTAGGGAGGAGGGAGGATTGTGTGAGTCCAAGGGAGGACGTGAGTGAAAGAAGTTTTTAAAGAATTATGTAGGCCACTGTGCTCTAGGAAGCCTTAAATTAATGCATCCTTTAAACATACCAAAATAGTTTGCAGCCTTCCCCAGATCTGTGTTTTCAGCACAATCCTGCTTGAAACACTACAGGCAGCTCCCTTGACCTCATGGCTTCTGCAGCTGTGATACCTTATATAGACAGCTATATTACTTTACAAATCATGTAAAAAAAGAAATCAAATGCAAAATAAAAAGGTTATTGAAATGGAATTTGCCACAATTTAAAGCAGTGTTTCTCAAACTTGTCCTCCGGACCCTCAACCCGGACAGATTTTGCAGATCACCTTGCAGAAATGCAGACTGATTACTGTAATCACTGAGCAGCAAATCATATCACCTGTGCTGTGCTTCAGATATCTGTCAATCCTAACAGGTCCTGAGGACAGGTTTGGGAAACACTGCATAGAAACACGTCAAAGGTGATCCAGTGAAATGTGATGCCTCTGAGCCAAGTTTCAAGTGTCATAGCAAAGGGTCTGAATAGTTATGTCAATGTGATATTCAGTATTTAGCTTTTAAATATTCAAGACTGTAAAAAATCTGATTTTTGCTTTATCATTAAGGGGTATTGAGCATAGATTGATGTGAAGAAAAATGAAACAATTTTAGCATCAGGCTGCAACATAGTAAATTAGGGGGAAAATGAAGGGATCTGAAACCTAGCAGTTTTATCTAGGAGTGTACTAAACTAATCTATGCAAACTCCTCAGCAATGAGTAAACACAAGATGGTAAGCAGAAAAACAATCTATGGTTATCTAGGTCTTATTTTCAGAGGCTTAACGAGAAACCTCAGGACCCAGGTGCAGGAACCATGGCGCTCCCCCAGGCAAATTCCCCCTCCCGTTAACATGCATTGGTCCCCTCCTGGTCCACAATGCTGACTCCAGACAGTATCGCATTTTTTCCAGGTTCACTATCACCTCTTCAGTCCATACCATTTTTAATGTAATGTGCACTATGTGTATCTCAGAGCTCCACAGCAATATACCTCACAGTAATGTGCGGTGTGTATGACCATATCACAGAGCTCCACAGCAATAAAACTCACAGTAATGTGCTATGTGTATGAGCGTATCACAGATCTCCACAGCAATAAACCTCACAGTAATGTGCCGTGTGTATGACCGTATCACAGAGCTCCACAGCAATAAATCTCAGTAATGTGCATCAGTGTAAATCAGGAGGTTTACAGCAACAAAACTCACAGTAATATGTGTTGTGTATGAGCGTATCACAGAGCTCCAAAGTAGAACTCAAAAAGAAGTATAAAATAAATTTTAAAAATAATTATATATTTATAGGCAAGCCCCCCAGGCCCAGGCAGGGGTGAGTGTGGGCCCCCCGGACTCAAGGGCCCGAGTGTGGTGGCACCCTCTGCACCCATGGTAGTTACGCCCCTGCTTATTTTGCTTTTCTAGATTTTTAATTCTTGTCCAATGATTAACTGCTTCAGGAAGAGATAGCTAGACTCTCTGGTATTAGCAACCTGTATCCAGGATCTGAAGAAGTAGAAAATTACATTTACTTTGAAAAATGTAATAAGAACTAATCGCCTTAGAACAGGAATGTAGATAAAGTAAAATTTGAAGTACAGCTGCTCTGTGTTAATTGTTTTAATACAGGCTTTGTGAGCAGGAAGTTAAGCGAGGAGTCATAATTCAAATTAATTTGGATTGTACATTTGTTTTAATAAGCTTTAAAATTACTAGTGCTGGGAACACATTATCTTGAATATTGTGAAATATTTTCAAACATTTTTTTATACGTTCTCCACTAGGAGATGGCACAAGCTGAAACACTACATTAACATGAATATTTCCAGACACAGACACCCATTACACAAAATGCTAAAATCTAGGGACCACGGTGTATCAAAAAAGATCAGTAATCTATATGCGTCGGGTATATATGGTGAATCCCACTCATAAAGCAAAAGGTCTTTTATAGATATTTTTGGATATTATTCTGGAATGTAAAACACAAGGCAAAAATTGTTGTCGTTAATTGGGAGCCGCCACAAATCAAGCCGTCGCACATTGTTAAGTAGTGAAGCCATATACCCAACTCAAATATAAAACCAGCCATTATGTTAGCAGCTTCTATTGTAATTTTTTGGGGCTGCTGAGAGGTGCCACGCTAGTGCGTCGATGTGTGCGAGTCCTAAGCAAAACTATATGTGCACAATCTCATGGGATCATACACTTTGGACGGAAGACCACCAGAGACCTATTTGTTCTGTGTGTCCTGTGATCTGCAGAGAAAGGAGGTGGTGGATTGCAATTTGCACCTTACTTACTGCTGATGGCTATAAAGTGATCGCCAAGAATAGAAAAGTTGTGTTGATACCAGGGTTATCTGGACTATGGGTCAGTGGTTGATGAGAAGGCTGCATAGATGAATCAGTCAGTAATTAGCAGAAGGCAGCCATGTAATTTTGCCATCATAGGCAGTCGCTTAGACTGCGGTCACACGAGTGCATTGAGTGCATCCGTGTGACCACTTCTGTCGTCTGTCGCAGCTTTGTGACGGCTCAACGGGGAGGGCCACATGGTGTAGCGTGCGCACTAGTTGCGCACGCTACCACCAGACGTGATTTCAGCCTCCCTGTTAAAAAGCTACAACGGACGTAGACGGGGCTACAAAGCGCGATCCTCATTAGAAGGGTTGAGCTTTGTAGCGCTGAGCGCACTAACTCCGGGCGTCAGAGTGGAAGGAACGACCACTCTCACGAGCATTACTTCTGTTCTCAGAACGTCTGTGTGACCGCAGCCTTAAAGCCTCACATGATGGAAGAGAATGCAGGTAACCTATCTGTACTTCAATCATGCATCACCCAAGACATTGACACTCTAGTACTGTAGCATTTCACCCATCCCCACACACAAGAGGATAATGCTGTATCCCACGGCTTTCAAACTCATACAGCGAGGCTTTACACAAACACACTTCTGCATTCATGTGCATTGTGGCACTCCACCTAAATACACTACTGCATTCTTCCATGTCAGCAATATCCAGCTACTTTAAACGAACCCTAAACCTTACATAAGCTGGAACTAAATTACTCTGTTTATTACAAACAAAAAAACACCTTATAAAACATATGCTGCAGGTTTTTTCTTTGTTTGCAGTACTTGCATTTTAAGGGGGGGGGGGTATTTAGCCTTATCGCCATTTCCATTTTTTGGATTTTTTCCATGATGCAACCAAATTCTTATGGGGAGTTTTACTTTGAGGCTTTACGTTATCTTATACAGTATTTAATAGTTAATAAGGTGGTGGATAAGGGAATGTTTAGATAAGGCTATTGTTCTCCATGAGACTCAAAATAACAGCTGGCAGCTAAATGAGATAAAACAGGGGAGATTAAATGATTTCTAATCTACCCCCCCCCCCCGTGAGGTCCTTTAAATACATCCCGTACAATACAATGCTAGGAGTCTGATCGAACCATAGACTCCATTCTATGGTAAAAGCCACACAGTGAGGAGCAAGTGATGGAAAGATACGGTGGGGTGAGGGGCAGTTTACAACACAAATGATAACAAAATATATGCACACAGTGACACATACAGAGGAAAATATTTTCTTAACTAAACATACAAGAGAAAAGGAAAGCACATGTAAGACATCAGCAACATAAACAAAATAAGGACATTTCATTTTTTTTTGGTGATAGTGGCCCTTAAGGTAAAAAAATATTAGGGGAATTTCTGCAATGTTTTCTACATGACAGGGAACTCATCTTTGAAGTTTGCCACACACCTCCAAATCAGTCTCTCGAATACTAACCCGTTGTAACATACTGTCAATATTACTTTTCTTGAAAAGTACAATTTTCTGCTGTGAATTTTGAAATAAAATATAAGGTGTAGGATTTAATTATTCTGAACATCTATCTAAAACCTAAATCAGACAGCATTTAGAATTTCAAAATAATAGATGGTAACACCAGTCCTGTAACCTTTCCTGAATCCATCTGACTGCGTAACTTTTTTTCTAAAGGAAACTTCAAAGAAATGGGAAGAGCTTGTTAAAATTAAAAAAGTGATCTATTTTTGTGATGCAAGGTATTGGTACAAGATGACCATAGCAGATAAACAAGCCAGAATTTCTGCAGAAGAACAAAATCTCAGCTTTCATGCCAAATGAGCTCTTCGTCACCGATATTGTGACTTTTTCTTAATCCAGTGACCATGGAAAGTATTTTAATCAAATTAAATCAGTAAGTAATTGAGGAGAAAGAAACAGATTTCCTAAAAGGCACATTATAACCACCGATTCATCTAGTCTACTTGTTTTTTTTTTTACTTTTAAACCAAAGGCTAATCTCCAGAATAAAATCACCTGGAATAAGGATTGGTTAATAAATGAATATAAATTATCCAATGAGAATGTTAAATATTATATGTCCTATATAAATTGGGGTCAGGAATAGGCATGAATGAGACTGACAAAACAACAAATGGTTTGCAGTGACATCGTTCTGTCCATCTATGGACACAAAACTGAATATTAAGAGGTTCACCAATGCAGTGGACGCATGACATTGGCTGTAACGGGATGGCCTGATGGCATTTAAAGTCAATGAATTATATATGTCCAGGAAAACATGGCTGATCTGGCACCTCTGAGAAGCATTGAACTGGTTGGGCACTCACTCAAGCGTCCAGCCTTCCCACTGTCACATGACTGCTGCATTGTACAGGGATCCAGCGGCATATCACATGCGAAGGCTGGTGCTGGATCCAAGAAGACTTTATACACTGACAAAATGATTAAAGTGTGAGAGGTACAGAGGGGGTCAGGGGGGATTAATATTCACGATTTAAACTTAACGTTTTTGATATGGCATGGTATAGAAATAAAATAGAAGGCCCATTACAAATCTGCTGAAAAAAACAAGATATAATTTGAGTGTGGTTTGTAATAAAACATGACTGAAAATAGGGTTCAAACGTGATGAGCAAAAAGTGATGTAAATGAGCTCAGTGTTGAAAGTGTTAAACATTTGTGACATCATGATATTGGGCTTACCCACAAGCCAGCAAAAAGACAAAACATCAAAAGGCACCATCATGTTAAAACCGGGACACAACGGGAAAAAAGTAGCGGTAATTTCCTCTTTGCGTCCTGGTTTCCCCAGATCGCAGGGCAGGTGCCGAGTCTGGCAGCCTGCCCCTTAGCGATCGCTAAGCTCGCGGATGCTGGGGGCAGCGCTACAGTGCAGTCCACAGCATCCCCTCAATGGCATCCAAAGGACTCCATGGAGGATCGGGCTGCCGGGTCATTACCAGCAGGATCTCACCTCTCGCAAGATCATGCTGCTCAGCAGAGTGATTGTGGAGGGAGACAGGTGACATTCTTCCCCCAGTCTCCCTCTGCTCCCGGCGGCCAGAAGCAGCGGATTGGGCCACCGTTCTCGCCGTGGCAAGAGAGGTGAGTATCTGATTTTTGGGAGAGTTTTGAGCTGCAGGTAACGGATTCTACAGCAGCGCAATCCATTACCTACACCTCTGAACTGGTGATAACTTTTTCATTAGCGCCAGCTCTTATTAACTAGCATTAGGACCAAGTGATCTTAACGCTAATTAAGCTGTGCTTTCACTTTGGGCTCCCCATGTTAGGTATAGGGCGCGCAAAGTACAGTAAACTTGCGCTACGAATAGCAAATTAACGATCGCTAACATTTTTTTAACCCGATATCGATTCGAAGGCGATGTGGGCGCTGCGCTATGACCTCCTTTAAGCTGACGCTAGTGTTAATTTGAAGGAGGTGATGGAGCTCCAAGGGTTTATTTTTTTTCTCACTAAAATATAAAGAAGGTGAAGTACCTTCATATAAAATGGATTGTATTAACAATGCTACATTTTCTTGCGGTACATTGCTCACTATTCCAGTTATGGCACATTGTAACCAAAGAGGAACTAGGTTTCAGTGAGACTTCATTGAAACAATTAGGTTGCAAATATCTTGGGGACTGTCTATTTTGCACGTTCTGTAACAGAAAATTAAAAAAAAAAACTTCCCTATTTCACATTATATTTATCCCTTCCCTTACATATTTTTGTTGTTTCTCCACCAACTTCCCTTCTGTTAGTCTTACAACTAGTTTCCTTTATTGTAGCAGGACACCTGAATATTCAAAGTCCTAAGAGAATGATCATGAAAGTCTCTCGAGACCCCGTTCAGCATAGCAATACACACACATAGTAAAATACATAGCAAGAAATGTGTTCTAAATCCAGGTTCAAAGCCACAATTGTAATCGTATTTAGAATAGAGCCATTAGAACGTCCCTTAGCCGTGTGGCTACAATAGCCAAGCGTTTATTGTCACAAATCACAGAAACCGTTTAAATGTGGTTTTAACCACTTTGAAAAAGTTGGACTTTCAGTTTTGGAAGTTATTAGAGACAAGACTACTGAAATATGATATAAACCTCCCCCACCCCCTCTATAATATGCCCATAACTGTGTAAACAACTCTACAGTCTGTATGGCCTAGAGCAGTGCTGTCAAACTCTGACCCCCGTGAGATGTTTCTGAACTACAACTCCCTTGATTCTCTCATAGTAGCTCCCTTTGCTAAACTACAAAAACAAAAAAAAAAAAAAAAAAAGATTCCGAATCACTGGAAATGTAGGAAACTTGTAAACCATACTTTGAGATCGCTGTATTACAATATAAGGCCCCATTCACACTGTGCGATTTAACGTGTGGATTTTACTGCAAAAGCCGCGCTATGTAGCTTCTCCAATGCATTTCAAGGGAGCTGTTCACATCTTGCCGCGTCAGGTCGCACGTTGCGGTAGCATATCGCGACGCTGGTACATGACCCTTTGTGATTTTGCAATTTGCATTGGTGGTGCTTTGCAAAATCTATGTCGCGATGAGGAAAATCGCACGGTGTGAACGGGGCCTCTGTCAGTCCAAATGTTTCTGAACTACGACTCCCATGTTTCTCTAGTCATCTACTGCATCCAAACAATTTAGGGAATTGTGGGCTATCAATATTTGTGGAGCAGAGTTTGACACCCATGATCTAGAAAATATGGAAGGAAAAAGATTTCTCATACCATTATATTTTCCTAGGAGGATTAGAAAGTATATACAGAAATGATCCTGGGAGATTATTATTGGGTTTGTTTCTCAATAGAAGAAAACTTTTATGGACAGTTTTTAAATCTGCCCTGTCTGAGGGCACTTTACACATGCTCAGCCTGCCCCTTTAATAGATTTCTGACATTAGCCAGTTACTTCCTTGCCATTAGGCATAGACATCCTTGAAATAAAGTAAAGGGCTCTCAAAATCAATATGCAATGCGAGGTACTGAAAAATGGATGGAATTAAAACTGTTCTTTTGTTGAGTAGAGTCAATTTTAAGGAGTGGGGTCTTTTCAACAATATTCAGTCAGCCACCACTGCTATATAAGCAATAAATGTTCATACAATCCCTTTAAAAAGAGAAAATGTAATCTAATTGCGATGCTGCACTTTGAATCAACACCTTATGGTTACCCAGTAACACATACGTTTCTCTTTCCCAGCACCTCCCTAGTATTTCACTAAGAGGAAAAGAGAGGACTAGAAGTCACAGCAAAGCAAGGGTCACCAAATAAAACCTGTATAGACTTATTTTATCATGGCACACTACACATCTCAATGTGGCTGTTATAAGATGCTACAAAAAGCACTAGCACTATAAATATTAATATACATCTACATTAGATTATACACAAATGCACACTTGTGTTAACCAACTTTGCTCGGTCCGATATTTCCTTTTTATGTAATATGACTTTTCTGAATAAATCCAGCTTTTGGGGGAAGGGGCCACAACCTAGTGCATTAATGAGAGTACAGCAGAGGTGGGAACACTTATGGCCATGCCCCCTATACTCATGCCAACATTGTGCCATCATACCGCTCAATGTTTGGATGTAAGTTACAGTGAAATCCTGAAAGCTAATGTATATCATGTGTTTAGATGTGAGTTAACCCCTTCTAAACCACAGTAAAAAGTCCAGATACTGTTATAGCAACCAGTAGCTTTATTTAGTGTTGTGTCTTGGGGATTATGACAATACGAAGCCTCTCAGTGCTTCTGCATAGAGAGGCATTAGCTGGTCAGAAATGCAAAGACTTGTCCATTCCTTACGAAAACCCCAGAAATCTGACAGCTTTCTGTTTAGGAAAGGTTTGGAAGAGCGAATCTGACCAATGGGACACCAGTTTGCCAAGGTTTGTGGGGGACACCTCCCAGTGTTAGGTGGCACATTGATACCTATGACCATTTAAAGTCCAGTATAACAAAACACACAGTTTTGGCTGGTGGCACACAAGCAAACATTTTGGTTCCGTCTGACCATACTGTTTGCCGTCAGTCGTAACTTTAAAGACGCACTTTATGCAGTACCCCCAATATCTGTAAAAAAGTGCGTCCGTAACGGACGCAGTACAGTATGCTCGTGTGCCGCCTCCCTTGGGGCTTCCAATTATTATTTTATTTGGGGTACAAATAGAAACATACGTTTTAATTCCAACTTTCAATAAAAAGGTTTTACTGAATCATTTAAAAAGTCTGACAACTGAACAAGAATAATGAAACAAAAGGCAGCAAAACCCATACTTTACAGAAGTCCATATCTGTGGTTAGCAACACCAATTTTCCATTTTGCGGCAGTTAAACAGATGCTCCCTCAGTATATTATGAATACAGACCACACATCTGCCTTCCAACCAAAAAATATAGATTTTTAAAATTGTGACATATTGTAACCAGCCTTCACCGCAGCCAAATCATCAAACCAATGTTTCTTCTAGTACAAGGAAGCAAGCGTGGGTAGGAAACAGTGTTTAAAGACTGAAAAACATTCAACGCGTTTGTTCACAGCCTCGAGGAAGTGGTTATGAAGCAAGAGAAATGAAACATTCTAATTCGGGTTTGCAGCCTCAGCTACAACACGAACAGAATAAAATTACGTGTCAGTGCATGTAAGGCCTATAGAACAATACACAATTTTTAATTTATTTACTTTTTAATTTGGTTTTACCATTACTTGCACTATTTGTAATGGAAAATTAAGGGGGCGGGTGGGAAAAAGAAACTAAAACCATAGATCTGAATATATACTAGAACCAACACAAAATAAAATGTAGTAACATGATGAACATTGTTCTTGCTCATTAGGGGCGGGAGGGAGATAGGATTTTGAGTAGTGTCGCGGCACATTAACGCATACTTCTCAAAGGTCTCCGGTCCAGCAGAATTGTCAGGTTTCTGGTCTTGTCCTTGTGGTCCAGAAACCCCATTACAATCTGCGTCAGTGCAGAATTATCTGTGGCCAATCTGTACTAAATTCACATAACATGCTGGCACACTACATGGCACTAAAGCGACACTCTAGTGCTAAAACAGGGCAAGGGGGGGGGGAGAGAAATGAAAGCTTGCTTGTCCAATTCTCACCCTTCATTCCAGCACTGGATTTCTTTTGCAAAGCTCCGACCTGGCAGTCCGTTACTTTCTGTAAAGGTTTGAAGCATTAGAATCTTGCACCCATGCCGCACGCACCTTGGCAAAGTGACACTTTATACAGAAACAATGTTTTGGCTACGACACAGCCTTTATCAAATCCTCATTGACAGGGGCTGCATCACAGCCCAAACATTGTTTTGAAATAAAGTGGCCCTTTGTTGAGTAGTGCCTGGTTCCTCGATTTCCTCCTTTGCTGTACCTCCAGTAACAGAGGCGTGTTGAAGCAGGCAGGGGACTGGCTGTCTGCTCTAGTGTCCAGCCCATCCAATTGCTCTCGTTGCGAGCGCATCGAGAGCCAATGGTTGATAAGGAATGTAAAGCTTTACATTTCTGACCCAAGGCCCGGAAAACGTAACAATAAAAGTGGATTGCCAGCTTTCTGGTTGCACTGGGAAAGACCACCATGGCCATAGTTACCATGACCGTTACTTTTAAAAAGGCCATGGTGCCTAGAGTCTCTTTAATAATGCAGCTGGCACAGGATCACTGATTATGCTACATTGGATGTTGTAATGCCTTCCAGGACATTCCCCCTTAATCACAGAGAATGACGAGTCCAATGTTTCCAAACGATCCTTTTGGTTTCAGCTATAGCTTCCACTGTGAACACGGGACAATACCTCCTGCAAAAGATATGGCCGTTACAGTCCACGGCATCTTAAATTCAGGTGTTTCCTGACCCTGTGCTCCGGTTCTAAAATCCTGCACATCATTTTGACAACATTTTAAACTGCTATGATACATACGGAGAACAATTAAATGCGCCGAAACACTACTTTTAAAGCCAGCATATCCCGTTATTAAATACAGTCACCTGGTGATTGCACAGTCATGGCAAAAAGCCCACAATTGACTTCTACAAAGCCAATAACATTTACTGAAGCATCAACACCATTAAATTGCAATTTCAATGAGATGTGTCACTTGTCATAATATTACTACTGTAGACTTGAACTATGGTTTCCAAGACAAATATAGAAAGGATATTTATACTGACTAACTCAATACCATTTCTCATAGCACTCACGACTGAATGTTAAACAGCCCAGGAGTGTAAAGCATGTTCTTATGTCATGTGAATTATATGTTCTTCCTGAAGGTACAGCATCCATTAAAATAAAAAATGAAAGGGGGCGTGGCTAGCTCTGCAAGGGAGAAGACGTGTTGCGGGGGAGCTCTGCTGGATTCCGCTGACAATGGGGGTTTTTGGCCGGAGCCTCTCATTTTCTCACCCTTTATTGGGGTCCCTGAATGACTAGCCATAACGGGGATTGCTCTGGGGCCTGTTTTTTTTTGCCCCATCCGGAGCACAGCTGAGTTTTAGCCCGGCGGGCCTGTTGCTTGTCGGCCATCTTGTGGCCTACTCCTCTGCCTCCGGACGTTCGTTATTCCCCTCCTGCTTCCCCAGCGGAGCGTTGGACTGAGTGCTTGGCGGCTGCAGACTGTGGGGATGGAGGGCCCCCACCCTCCGATCACATCTGTGGCACCCTTGGAGCTGTTATTGAGGGAGCAGGTGTAGTGGCGTGGTCTGGAGCAGACTTCCCCCCCCCGTCAGTGGCATGGAGGCTGCGTTTGTGGCCCTTGAGGCCTGCTTGGCGCAGCTGAGGGGAGGAGGATGGGAGCCCCATAACTCGGGGATATCTCAGGGCTCGTGGAGACGCCTGATGGCCACGGTGAGGACTGGCCGGGCGCCTGCAGACTTGACCAAGGAGGTGATGGAGACCATTGTCCCTGCTAATTGTGGAGAGGGGGTCGGAACATTTCCTTTTACCCCCCATCGAGTATTTTGTTCTGACCCCACCCATGATGACTCTTATTTTGATCCCTATGGTCCCTCCCTTGCTGTGCTTTGTTTTGCTGAGACTTTTGGTCAGCCTTCACGCTGAGATTTTTATATATTTTTATGCCCCCCCCCCCTCTTGGGACCTGCTGTCTCTATGTTGTTGTTCCCCATGGCTGGGGACATCTAGGTTTATTAGAGACACTTATTTTTCTCCCCTTTTTCTTTTATCTCCCCAAAAGCTGAGATTTACTGCTATTGAAGACCCCCCCCCTACGATTTATTTTGTTTATCTCTTTGCCGTGCTTATTTGACCATTTATTTTGGCCCTACGTGACCTTCTGTTGATGCATATGTGACCTTTACTCAAAATAAAAATTAAAAAAAAAAACAGTCTAGGTTTCCATTATTTACTAAGGATGACATAACTGTCTCCCAGAATGAATGCAGGAGTGCGGGGACTGAAAAAGGGATAGATGTATTGAATATAGCACACCTTGTGAACATGATACCCTCACAGTGTTCCTGGACCTGAGAATGAATCACACTCACAAAGAGTGAGCAGCAATCACTGGAGGTTTGACGTCATGCAAGCTTGTATTACACATGGTACATGGAGGACTTAACTCCTTTGATGCCTAAAGGTCTGCAAGTGGAATGAATCATAAACCACAACAAGTTTAAAGATCATGTCTGCTTCAAATTCTGCAGATTTGATATTTTTTATAACTTATTTTTACTTTAAATGGCGCTTCTGACTCTTATAAAGTGAGAAAAAGGAGAGGTTTGTGAGGGTCCTGAGGACAGGCAACAGCACTAGTGGAATGCTCTACAGTGTGTGCCCGCTCAGGTCTCACAAGGTTTTAGCTCAATTGTGCCATTACAGGGACAACTGCTCCATATGCAAATCCGACTGCTACACCTAGAAAGGTTGGCCAGTGCTGAAATGCCAAGGACGTCATCCCTGCACGAGATGTGCAGCAACCCCCGACGATCGCTTTGGCTTATTTAAAGTGAGCAGTGTCTGCAAGAAAGCTGTTAATATTTCGACTTGTAGCCACAAAAGTTGACTGCCCAGCTGCTATGCCTCTACTTAACCAGAAGCTTGCTACGCTGTCACTGGACCAGTACAATGTGTGAGAGCTGCAGGTGGAACATCAAAAAGGTCCGTGAGGCAATATGGCCACTTAACCTTTCCAGCGTAGAGGATGCATCAAACTCTGCCATCCACCACCATATTTAAAGAGATAATTTAGTGTTAAAACAGGAGGAGGTAGGACAGGTCATGCCCTGAAGTCTAGGCGAGCAGCTGTAAACTGAAGGAACGGTCTTGGTAGACAGAGAATTTTCTGCTCCACCTCATTTCCATACAGCAGACACTCACCTGTGATCCAGCAGAAGGTACCACGTCCTAGACTGAGCTCCCAGCTGGCCATTCTGCCTCTCCCGCTGTACAGCTCGTGCTTGGTGGCCATTCTGATTGCTGAGAGGCAGATCCATTCCCTGATGTTTGTCCAGGCAATGCTACCCGCCTCCTACAACGTCCACAGGAAAGATGAATACTGGGGAGATGGTGGACCCACATATTTCTGCTCATGGCTTTTGCCTAGGACCCTAGGGAATCAATGACCATTTGAACTACAGCCTCCCTGAGCCCAAGATGACATACAGTGGTGCAAACAGACCTGACAATACTTGTGGACCCAGACTCCATGCTGGCAATGAACTGTGATTTAGCACAGGTGTTGTCTCTCCTCTGCACATGGCACAAAATGCCATCTGAGGAGGTGTCCAGAAATGAGCTGCCTGGTGCTCCGAGGCGGCAGCATAATGCTATGCAGCCTGAGAGGAAGCGCCTACCTGTAGCAGTGGAGTGGTGCCCTCTGAGCTTGGGGGCACAGTTGAATGCGGAGACATCATTGTGTTCTAGGTGTGAGACTCTCTTTGGAGTAGAGATGGGCATGGATTTTTTTTTTTCGGCTCGTTTCGGTTCGTTCGGATTTTGTAACTTTTCGTTTCGGCCAATTTCGTTTCGGCTTGTTTTTTGTATCGACTTTTTTTTCCGTGATTTCAGCCATTTTCGTGTTATCTGATCGGCTCGTTTTTCGTATCGACTTTTTTTCGTGATATCGAAAATTTTCGTGTTTTTCAGAACATCTGTTCTCCTCATCTCAAAGTGTCTATTCCTTTTGACTGAAACTAATAGTTTTTCGGATCCGATAATTCTGCCGATACGATAATTCTGCCGATTCTATCTTTTTTTTATTAAATAAAGATCTTTTTTTCTTATGAATATGCATTGCACAACTTTATTTAATCATATTAAAATGGTATGAAAGGAACAAAACGATTTAAAAACCCAAAACTGACCCAAATGGTCTGACTTCAAAAATAAAAACCAGAACAAAAAGGTTTTAAAAATGGAAAATTTTTGCTTAACAAAATTATCAGAAACGAAAAATAAATAAATAAAATGATTTAAAACTAAAAAAAAAAAAAATGAATCCGCACACTGCGGGGTACAAGCGCCTCTCTGCGCGGTATTATTAAAGCAGCATATGAATACGCACACTGTGGGGAACAAGCGCCTCTCTGCGCGGTATTATTAATGCAGCATATGAATACGTACACTGCAGGGAACAAGCGCCTCTCTGCGCGGTACAATTAAAGCAGCATATGAATCTGTACACTGCGGGGATGCGCCTCTCTGCGGTATAATTAATGTATACGTCTGTGTTATGTGTATATGTATCCTGTCTGTAGATTATATTTTAAAATGCAAAAAAATTTGAATTTTCAATAATTTACAATGTGTAAAGGGTTTTTTTTTCTCACATTTTAACATGCAAGCGTTTACGGTTATATTTTCTATGAGTTGCGCTTGTTGGGGACTGGTTACATACATTTGTTTGTTAAAAATCATGTAATTTTCCCCCAAACGCAACCCGTACAAAAATCGTTATTGCAGCATCATTGTTCACATTATAATTGAATGGGAACAATATTGCTGCATTAGTAAAACAAAACAACTTTTGGTTTTAAATTTATTTTTTAATATTTATTTATTTAATTTATTTTTAATTAACTTTTAACATGGTCATGTTTGGTTGGAAAGGCCATGCTCTGGCCGATCCAACAATACCAAACATTAACCCCTAGGTGCCACGGATCGGGAGATAGGGGTTCATTGGAACCGCCTATCGCCACCATTGGTGGCAACTAGGGGGTTAACTCCAGAATTTACTCTATCCGACGTCCCGATGTGAAACAGCGGGACTTTGACTATTTTATGTGTTTAACTTTCGGATAGTCGAAATCTATCCAAAGTCCCGATGTTTCACACGGAACTTTGGATAGAGTTAGTCCGTTAAACATATATACATTACGGTTTTCTAACGATCAGGACGCTGGATAGCACTGTTGCTGTCCAGCGTCCTGATCGTTAGAAAATCTGACTGCCTATATGTTTAATGGCAGATTTACTCTATCCGATGGGCAGTTAGGACAGTGGGACCGTTGGACAGTTCCAACCCTCAGCTAGGACCCGGTGCACCTCTAGCATTAGCTTAGCCATCAGCTTATTTTCATGTCTTGAGACCCATTCCGGACTGCACAGAGTAAAAAGGCCCAGGGATCCAGCAGAACCTCCCTGGAGAGAACCGCTGTGAGTAGCGTGTGTACGTCATCCAGAACAATTGAAACTGGGGACAAGACCGCCACATGTGGGAGTACGTTCCACAGTCCTTCCAAGTATCCGGAGACATGTGAGACACGTAAATTGGTGTGACATACCAGCGAAAGTTCGTTTTAATCATCTGTTCTTCATGCAAATAGAAACAGATTTCATGGCATCCGAAATATCAACCCATTCTTCCGCTTCCAGGGATTGCTCCAGATCTGCCTCCCATGTTGCAATATAATGGAGCTACTTCCAATCCAATTGTGTCATAAGCATGTTGTAAATCGTAGAAATAAGGCCCTTGGGATAAGCGCCCATAAGACAGCGGCGTTCAAAACGAGATGGAGAGGAGAGTGCAGCAGACTTAACATGTGCACAAGTCACGAAAGTCCTCAATTGGAGACAGGGGTGAGGATGAGCAGGGCGGTCCAGTAAGGAAAGCGGAAGGTCCTCCATCCTAAGTAGCTTGCCCTCGGGGTACAGGTGGCATAGTCTGCCAATAGGAGCATTGCCCCATCGGTCAGAGCAGGTGGTAGAAAAACCTAGCAGGAAGTCTGTATTCCGTAATATCGGTGTTAACGGACATGGGAAAGCGGTGAGGTCACATATAACAGCCAATTTGTCCCATAGACATATGGAGTTCACCATCACCAAGCATGCCGTCCATAACATTCAGAGATGTGAGGGCCATCAGGAGACATCATTTATTAGTTTTAGGGTTATTACAGTAACACACTCGGCACCAAGGGTCAATTAACTAAAAGGTTAAATATCTACTAATTGTATCCCCCAACGTCCTCCTTCATTGTCCCTGGTGGCTGAGACATCTTTCCAAAGCAACAGGCAAGTGAAACAATTGAGAATACCACACACTGCCTCCATGAATATTCCAGGGGTTCCTCAGTTCCCACAGAGTATACAGGCAAGAAAAGATAACGCAACGCCAGAATTTTAAGTAGACCGATTTTATTCAACCTAAGTGGAACAGGCAACGTGTCGATTCCTAATAAGTCCTTGTCACATCTCAAAGCCACGACGGCTGTCAAAAAGCTCCCGCTGGACATCCTTCCAGAGTTTTGATCTGCTTTGCAATGCTATCCAGCCAATGCCTCTCAAGGCATCTGACTGGCGGTATATACACCAGTTTTCATGGTAGAAGCGTCTGCACAGGCTGCCAGCCCAGTAAAGCCTCAGGGGAGTCCATAAATGAATGAATATAAACGTAACAATCCAAGCATTGGTTACCTCCTCCCCCCCCCCAAACACTATTTTTAGTTTACAGTGTTCGTTTTAACAGAAACAAACACGGAAGGAATGTGCAGTTTTCAGACGAAATACATAGGATTCCAGATATGTTGGTTCCATCTACAATGTAAGGATATTTGCAACATTAAAAAAATGGCAGCACATTGAATATCACAAATATAATGCAATTTAGGTTTTTTCATTTGTAGCCTTTAGAGAGAATTCTATTGTCAATTAGAGAACATGCGCGCTTATTTGTTCCGCACTCAACTTCCCTGTTCCATAAATTTACCGACAGACACTAAAAAGGCCTGAATAGCCCAACAATGGAAAACCTAGTCATTAACAAAGAGTCAAAGCCAAAACGTCCAATAAATCTTTATGGCACAAGTCAGCAACCTTGGTCCTCCAGATGTTTTGGAACTATATCTCCCATGATGCTCTGCTAAGGTTTGCTGAATTTCATGGAAAACATGGTTTCAAAACATTTGGGAAGTCCAAGATTGCCGACCTCTGCTTTATTTGATCCATTTTGCACAAGGTTAGCTTTAGAAGTGTGAAACTTTGCTTTTATTTAGACATTCTACAGTTGTGCTCATAAGTTTACATACCCTGGCAGAATTTATGATTTCTTGGCCATTATTCAGAGAATATGAATGATAAACATTTCCTTCACTCATGGTTACTGTTTGGCTGAAGCCATTTATCAATCAAGTGTGTTTACTCTTTTAAATCATAATGACAACAGAAACTACCCAAATGACCCTGATCAAAAGTTTACATACCCTGCTGCTTTTGGCCTCATAACATGCACACAAGTTGAAACAAACCGGTTTGAATGGCTATTAATGGTAACCATCCTCACCTGTGATCTGTTTGCTTGTAATTAGTGTTTGTGTATAAAAGGTCAATGAGTTTCTGGACTCCTGACAGACCATTGCATCTTTCATCCAGTGCTGCACTGACGTTTCTGGATTCTGAATCATGGGGAAAGCAAAAGAATTGTCAAAGGATTTGCAGGAAAAAGGTAGTTGAACTGTATAAAACAGGAAAGGGATATAAAAAGATATTCAAGGAATTGAGAATGCCAATCAGAAGTGTTCAAACTGTAAGAAGTGGAAAATGAGGGGTTCTGTTGAAACCAAACCAGGGTCAGGTAGACCAACTAAAATTTCAGCCACAACTGCCAGGAAAATTGTTCGGGATCCAAAGAAAAACCCACAAATAACTTCAGGTGAAATACAGGACTCTCTGAAAACATGTGGTGTCGCAGTTTCAAGATGCACAATAAGGAGGCACTTGAAGAAAGATGGGCTGCATGGTCGAGTCGCCAAAAGAAAGCCATTACTACGCAAGTGCCACAAAGTATCCCACTTACAATACGCCAAACAGCACAGAGACAAGCCTCAAACCTTCTGGCACAAAGTCATTTGGAGTGATGAGACCAAAATTTAACTTTTTGGTCACAACCATAAACACTACATTTGGGGGGGGGGAGAGAGTCAACAAGGCCTATGATGAAAGGTACACCATTCCTACTGTGAAACACGGTGGTGGATCGATCGCTGATGTTTGGGGATGTGTGAGCTACAAAAAAGGCACAGGAAATTTGGTCAAAAGTGATGGCAGGATGAATGCAGTAGGTTATCAAAAAATACTGGAGGAATATTTGCATTCATCAGCCCGGAAGCTGTGCATGGGACGTACTTGGACATTCCAACATGACAATGATCCAAAACACAAAGCCATGTTGACCGGTCATTGGCTACAGGAGCATAAAGTGAAGGTTCTGGAGTGGCCATCTCAGTCTCCTGACTTCAAGATCATTGAGCCACTCTGGGGAGATCTCAAACGTGCAGTTCATGCAAGACAGCCCAAGAATTTACAGGAATTGGAGGCTTTTTGCAAAGAAGAATGGGCAGCTTTACCATCTGAGAAGATAAAGAGCCTCATCCACAAATACCACAAAATACTTCAAGCTGTCACGGATGTTAAAGGGGCAATACACGTTATTAAGACCCAGGGTATGTAAATTTTTGATCAGGGTCATATGGGTAGTTTCTGTTGTCATTATGATTTTTTTAAAAAGAGTAAACACTCTTGATTGATAATAAATGGCTTCGGCCAAACACTAACCATGAGTGAAAGAAATGTTTTTGTGTCATCATTCATATTCTCTGAATAAATCGCCAAGAAATCATTAATTCTGCCACGGTATGTAAATTTATGAGCACAACTGTATATAAAGGCATTAATCTTCTGGATTACCAGACATACGATGAAGAGTTTGTATTCGCAATGCATCTCCCAATACCTATAATGTGAGACGCTACGCTTACAAGCACTTTAGCAGTAAAGAACAGTTTCAGCAATCACAGGGTTACCAGATTTCCTGCAGAGTCTGAGCATGTACATCAAGGGTCAGCAGCCTGGGTCAGCAGATGTTTTGGAATTACATGTCCCATCATGACACTGACACACACACACACACACACACACACAAAGATGAACAAGTATACCTGCACCTACGCTTTCACCAACAGATGCTTAAATGTATATACATTCAATTTAAACGTGAAGTCGACTTAAATGTTAATATGCAAACTTGCTTTGATACCTATCAGTATTCCGAGATCAAAAGGTTTAATATAGATTGGCTCAATATTTAAATTGTTTATCCTAAAAAGTTCTGTGTTGAAAAGTTCTAAACTCTAGATGTAATTGCGGAAAATAAGGTGCAACAAGTGGGGTGTGCATTGTTAGCACACAGACAGAAATAGCCGCTGTCAGATACAGTAAATGTGATAAAGTTCATAAAATTGTCACATAGCCTGCTTAAGGATATTTGTAGTGACCATCATTCAATTATTAGTAATGTAGCGTGTAAAAAATACCAATAGAATTGTAACAGATCTCCATACCCCAACTGGGTCGCACCTGTTAATGCCTCTTCCTTGTCGGGCCCCTGTTCTCTCACCAGCAGACTTTGGTGCCTTTCTCCAGCTCTTAGCCGAAGTTTGAGGACACAGTTTGAGTACACGTAAATAGCCCATTAGGAACCACAACTTACATTTTAAATCATTACCAATTCCAAAATCAAATGATCCCCCCCCCCCTACACTCCAATTGCTCATTTCTGTTAGCATAGGTGACTGGTCAGACCCCTGTGCCAATGAGCAGAGAGACTGAGCATGAGTGCTGCCCTGCAGGTGGTTCTCCCTCTCATTGACTGCAGATGCACAAACTACTGAGTCAGAAGGTCGAGGTCATCGCAAGGTCACCCTAGTTCATTCAATGATCATGTACCAGCCTGTGGGAGTCGGCCTGCACTTGAAAACGGAGTTCTAATAACCAAGAGACCGTTGCTTAAAGGGATATTGAATTTAATAGTTTAAAGGGACACTACCAGTTACATAAACTAGATTACTTGTGCATTAATTATAAAAAAAAACACTGCTGTGTTTATTCTTTGTTTGAAGTAATTGCATGCAAGAAGGAATAGTTATTTTTTTTAGCTCGTTTAATTTTTGTTGTTTTTTCCCATGATGCAAAATTTATCAAAATCTGTACAAATGTTTTTCTTTACTTCTGTGGTTTACCTAATCTACAGTATTTAACAGTTAATGAGGTGGAGGGAGGAATGGTTAGCTAAGGCTGCAGGTATCTACTGTTAAAGTTACTCACGATAAGAATTGGCAACTGAATGAGATAAAATTTAAAAGATTTATAATCCCCGCACGGCAATGTCCTTTGAATAAATCCCACCCAATACAAAGAGCTATGAGTCAGTGACTGACCCATTCACTCCATTCTTTGGCCATTGTCACACAGTGAGGAGCAAGTGCTGGAAAGAGACGGAGGGGGCAGGAAGTTTACAGAACAAAATATCACAAAATGGATGAAGCCAGTGACACATAGTAAAATGTTTTTTAACTAAACATGACAAATCCAAAGTACATGTAAGATATCAGCAACATAACACAATAAGGATATTTCATTTTTTGCTGTAGTGGCTCTTTAACAATACTTCCAACGCAAACTATATTAATTTTACACAACACACGCCTGTAACAATTTATGAAATATGATCAAGAAAGGAGGGGGAAAAAAATAAATAAATAAATAAATATATATATATATACACTAATTACACAGATATAAAAAAAATATGTGTTTCCCCATAAAGAACACATCCATGGAAGAACATGACACTGCAATAAGTAGACATTAAATAAACACTGGGCCTTCAAGTTATGTGGATGCAACAATAACTTGTAACAGTATCACGAGATACAGTTTAGTATTGCAAAATAGAAAAGGCACAAAACATATCCAGTGACTTCCTAAACCTTTTTTCTGTTATAAGTGTCCCCCTTTTGCGCAACATGGGTTGTAGGCTTTACAACATCTAACATGGTACTCTCGGTGCTCGCTCGTTCCCTGCACTTCGGAGAATCAAATTCCCCCGACCCCGAGGTAAATTCAGCATTCAATACAGGGTCCCCGAAGTGTAGGGAAATGCCGCTGCAAAACCGCTGATTAAATAAATAAATAAAAACAACACGCTGCAAAACCACTGAGATTATCGGTTCCTATACTTTGGGCGATAATACGCCTTTTATTTTTAAATCCGCAGAAATTATTGGATCGGATCCAATACATTATCGGATCCGATCCAATAAGCTGCTGCAAACCCGCTGGACGCGTCTGCAAAAAGCAGTCCGGCACCTAATTGGTTAAAGAGAGGCACTGTTAAAAAGGACAGACTTTGCCCTCTTCAGAGGTTCCTTTCTATCTTCACCCGTTCGGGAGGGAGAGGGCTCCGAAGGAACCCCCACTCCCCTTTCACCTTCTTCCCTGTAGTTGCCAGGGGGGCGCTGGCGATTACGTCATCACGCATGGCTGGGGCCCATAAAACAGTCGGGCTGACCTCAAGGAAGCCAGTCCAACGTGGGACCACGGCCAGAGAGGAGAGTATAGGTAGGGAGGGGGGGGGGTTTAAAGCCCTTTGTCCTTAAGGGGCATTTCCCCCAGGATGTACTATGTATGTCAGTGGTCCTTAAGGGGTTAAAAGAATACACTGTTTAATAGATATTGAATAAAAATGGGAAGATTTTTAACATTGAAACCACGGAACGGCAGGGCATTTCACTGACCTATCTCTACGGTTCCGTGTTCTCTGAATAGATTAACTGTAGCTTCTCGATGGGGATTTCACTGCCGTCGAACAGGCACCTCATTTTGCTGGCAATTCACCAAAATTTGGTGAACTGCCTGCTTCCTGAGTAGCCGAATGGCTCCGAAATTGCACCGTATGAGCAAATTCACTGTTCCGTGCAATTTCGGGGCCAGATCGGTTCTCCGAATAACCCGGTGTAAGTAGAAAAAAATTGACAGTAAGAACATGTTGAATATAACAGATGGGTGGGGGACAAAACCAACGTCTTTGATGAAATAAAGCGAGCTCAGTGTGATCCTAACACAGGCAGTCTGGTGCAATACTTTACAGGAACTGAATATTTTCATATTCTAGCCCAGAGCTAGGGCTGGGCAATTTCCTCAATTTAATCGATGTTGGCCTCAATTTTGCACTTCCAAACAGCGAGGATTCGGATTTTGTTTTTATACGATGGAGGATCTGTCAGGTATCAGCAGAGCACACACACACACACACAGCAAATTCTATGGATTTTCGGTAAAAGAAAATTTAATCTGAGAGTAAGAGGTACAATGCAGGGATTTGTTAGTCATTTTAGGCCGGGGTCAGACGAGCGTTTTGCAGAGCTGAAGGAACATCTGTGAGAGTGGACATTCCTTCCACTCTGACGCCCGTCTGGCCACCTTGTTGAGGGCAGTTAGTGCGCTCAATCCTCCTGTGGAGGACCACGCTTTGCAGCCCCATCGAACACGTGTCGTAGCGCTTCGTCAGGAAAAGGCTTTCAGCACAGCCGCAGCACGTCCGCTGTAGCACACACTATGTCGTGGCCGGCCAGGACGAAGATTTACAACGCTGCGACGGACGCTGGGAGGCATATGTAGAGTGTTCGTCTGACCCCAGCCTTGACCATTACAGGATGAATCCCCATCACAAGATACAATTTCTGGCTTCTTTCTATAACAGCACTTTTTTCTTGCTCTTCGATTAGGAAAGTATTCAAAAAAGGCATAAGCGGATATCCACAGCTCTATCATGTAGATGTTCTTTTTCTAACGTCAAGCCAAACTCGCCAATGAAGATTTACCTTATAAAAGAGATTTTTACAAAAAGACACCTTATGAGGAGACGCATGTGTTTACAGTTCATCTTTTTGGAAAGTACTCACCTCGAAGTAAACTGCCTGATTTAAGACGCTCCGAGGCAATTTGATGTAAGAATCAGCTTTCCTCCTCGGAGTAAAAGGAAACATCACATGTAATTGAAGGTCCTACCGAGACATGCTGAGAAACACTATCGGTTTCATCTACTTGGTTTGCAGAACTTCCTCTGCACACCCAGCTTTACACAACCTCAAAACAGACGGCCTCGTTTCCTCCTGCACCCAGTCTAACAAAATGATGAAAAACTCACATTTTGGGTGGAACACATGTGCTATACTGGTTATCAAAACATACTAAATTTTGAAACCGTAATGTTCCTGGCAGTTTATGAGACGAGTGCATTACAATCCGACATGACATTCAAAATGAAGAGCTTGAAAACAGGAAGTATTAAAAACTGATTTCTAATGTTTTTTGGGATTTTTTAACCCCTTAAGGACAGAGGATTTTAGGCTGTCAGACGAGCGCAGCGTTCACGTCTGTGATGGCGCACAAAAGTACGTCCGTGATAGCATGAAATAAAGGCCAATGGAGTCCCACACACGAAGTACGTCCGCACTGAACTGCAGGCGCACAACGGCAAGTTAGGCAAGAAAGTACAACTCCTAGAACGGCCGCACAAAGTGCGCTGCGTCCGCAATGTCTGCATAGCTTTGTGTGTGAGTGATGGAACGTGGTCAGACGGACTGCATTGATACGTACAGCATTTTTGACGGACAAAATGGTTTTTGCATTTTAATTTATTTTCCCTGCTACATCTGTCAAAAATAACGTCAGTGAAAAAACAGACCGTGTGGCCACTACCTTGTTGTCAGTCAGAAAGTACGTCTGTACTAACAGGTTGCAGATGCTGGGTCTTTAAGCAGTATGGTGCTTCAAAATAGAGAGAAGCACCATACTGCTTAAAGACACAGCATCTGCCCGGTCTGCATCCATGGGGAAGAAGAATACGAAGCCAGAGGAATCTGAAGCTTCGTACGATCTTAAGAGACCGTGGGATCCATTATAGATGGGGGCCCTCAGGTTCCCAGGTAATATCGTATGCTGGTCGTGCCTGTCCTGTCACCACCCCTGAAGAGGCTCGGGCCTTCCTGGACTCTCACCTGCTGCCCCTGATGATTCCTGTGTCCACCTGCCCCGCCGATTTGGATGCTGCTTCTTTGAATCCGGGCTAAGGACTGTTATTATCCTGCTGTCTGTTTTGACTTTTGCGCGGCCGACTTTACTGTACCGTTGTGGTTTGCTGGTTGAGACTTCTTTCATCTTTTTTGTACACCTCCCTGACACTCAGATGCTATTGACTTTTTTGTTGACTATTTTCGTGGGTGCTGTGGGCTCCCCCTTTTTTTTATTCCCCCCCCCCTCTCATTTTTATTTTTACTTTATTTTTTTGGCAGTTTAGGGCGACATCGGGGTGAGCCACTATGGCAGCTACTATGGCTCTGCCTGCTATAATTGGCCCCTGAATGCCCTGGCCTCATGACATTTACCTTCCATGGCCGCCTCTTGTCCTTTGAACTTTCTGGAGGGAGCCAGGAAAGTCACATCATTGGCCTTTGCCTCTGCCCCTTCCCCTTCCATTTACCTTCCAAGGTCTAGCAGCTGGACCTTTGCTGTTTGAAAAGTGAATGTGGGGGGGGGGACTTTTATGAGTAAATCATGCATTGCCTTTTGAGTTCCTACTTGGTTTCCAAAAAGGTTTTACCTCATGAAATATTTTGAAACCATTAAATTTTGCTACCTATAAGGCTGGGTTCACACCTAAGCGTTTTACAGCGCGCTCCTGCGCGCTGTAAAACGCTTAAACATGAAATCCCATGATTGCCTATGTGGGCATGTCACACCTAAGCGTTTTAAAGCGCGCAGGAACGCGCTTTAAAACGGCCGACGCAAAAAGATGTCCGGGAGCTTCTTTTCGGCATATAGCCGCGTGTTCGTGGCCATATCATAGCCGCGAACGCGCTGCAACGCACGTTCGCGCATTTTTTTGTATGCGCGAACGCGCGTAAAAAACGCGCGCATTGCGCGACGCTGCGCTACGCCGTGGTGTGAACCCAGCCTTAGACCATATAGTTCTTATACCAGCAATAGGACATGAGTATTTTGGTGGGACAGGTTTCAAGAAAGTAGAAATTGATTGGGTGGAGCACACACGTGGACAAATGCATGCAAATACTTAAAATTTTTATAAATTCTTTGCACTGTTATTTGCATGCTTTTGTCCACGTGTGTGCTCCACTCAATCACTTTCTACTTTTTATTTATAGGTATTTTAGGGAATAATTAATAGGAGTGTCAGAGCACCCATCTATATTGATCCTCTTATTTTGTTGAGCGCGGGTTGATTCTGGGTCGGAGTTACTCATTTTCTATAGGTTTGAAGAAAGGTCTTGAAAAAGGTCCTTTATCTGAAGGGTCTGCTCCTGGCACTCACACCACATGTGATAAAAGAAACTTCTCAAACCGCATGACCTTCAACTTACACCTGAAGAGCTTTTGCTGAAGTATCACAACTGCATGGGTGCACTATACCAACAGGAGATTTTATTCAATTTATAACGGTGTTTCTACAAACTCACACTCATCAAGGAAGTATTTACAACATGGATATAAAAGAGGAAGGGGACACCCTCTACTGGCGATTCATTTTCAAATCAGTCAAAATTATGCAGCTGGAAAGAAAAAACATCTGCCAGATTAGAGAGAAAGAAACAGTGAAGAGAGCGATATGGTATATGAAAAGAAATTAGACCCTATTAGAAATTAGCATTGTCCTTTACAGTACAGTTGCAAGAAAAAGTATGTGAACCCTTTGGGATTACGTGGAGTTTTGCATGAATTGGTCGTAAAATGTGCTCTGATCTTCATCTAAGTCACAACAATTTGAAAAACACAGTCTGCTTAAAATAATACAACACAAACATTATATGTTTTCATTTGTTTAATGAACATAACATTTAAACATTCACAGTGCAGGGTGGGAAAAGTATGTGAACCCCTAGCCTAATGACTTCTCCAAGAGCTAATTGGAGCCAGGAGTGAGCCAACCTGGAGTCCAATCAATGTGATATTATTGGATGTGTTGCTGAAAGCTGTCCTGCCCTTTAAAAACACACACCAGTTTTGGGTTTACTGGTTTCAAGAAGCACTGCCTGATGTGAACCATGCCTCGCAGAAAAGAGCTCTCAGAAGACCTACGATCAAGAATTGTTGACTTGCATGAAGCTGGAAAGGGTTACAAAAGTATCTCCAAAACCCTTGATGTTCATGTGTCCACGGTAAGACAGACGGTCTACAAATGGAGAAAGTTCAGCACTGTTGCTACTCTCCCTAGGCGTGGTCGTCCTGTAAGCTTAATGAGGTAAAGAAGAATCCTAGAGTGTCAGCTAAAGACTTACAGAAATCTCTGGAACATGCTAACCTTTTTGTTGACACATCTACAATAAGGAAAACATTAAACAAGAATGGAGTACATGGGAGGACACCACGGAGGAAGCCATGGCTGTTCAAAAAGAATATTGCAGTACGTTTGAAGTTTGCAAAAGAGCACCTGGATGTTCCACAGCACTACTGGCAAAATATTCTGTGGACAGAGGAAACCAAAATTGAGTGGTTTGGAAAAAACACACAACACTATGTGTGGAGAAAAAAAGGCACAGCACACCAACATCAAAACATCATCCCCACTGTAAAACATGGCGGAGGGAGCATCATGGTTTGGGGTGGCTTTGCTGCCTCAGGGCCTGGACGGATTGTTGTCATTGATGGAAAAATGAATTCCAGAGTTTATCAAGACATTTTTACAGGAAAACGTAAGACCATCTGTCCGCCAACTGAAGCTCCACAGAGGATGGGTGACGCAACAGGACAATGACCCAAAGCATACAAGTAATTCAACAAAAGAATGGCTTCAACAAAACAAAATACGCCTTCTGGAGTGGCGCAGTCAGAGTCCTGACCTCAACCCGATTGAAATGCTGTGGCATGACCTTAAGAGAGCGATTCACACCAGACATCAAGAATATTGCTACACTGAAACAGTTTTGTGAAGAGGAGTGGTCCAGAATTACTCCAAATCGTTGTGCAGGTCTGATCTGCAACTACAGGAAACGTTTGGTTGAGGTTATTGCTGCCAAAGGAGGGTCAACCAGTTATTAAGTCCAAAGGTTCACATACTTTTTCCACCCTGCACTGTGAAGGTTTACATGTTCTGTTCAATAAAAACATGAAAACATATGTTTGTGTTGTATTATTTTAAGCAGACTGTGTTTTTCAAATTGTTGTGACTTAGATGAAGATCAGAGCACATTTTACGCCCAATTCATCCAAAACTCCCCGTAAACCCAAAGGGTTCACATACGTTTTCTTTTAACTGTAGCTATAGGATGTACGCATCAAGCAATGAGGAAAATCTCCATCTCTAATAAGTGAATGCCAGATACTCAGACGCCAAAGTCACGGTATAAAATGGTAAACGTATTCTGGCTCCCCATCCACTGCAGAATTAACCCCTTAAGGACCGCTGACGTAACCTGTACGTCCTGTCCTCGGGTCTCCCTTAGACCCGCGGACGTACAGGGTACATCAGCGGCACCTAATCCCCCTCCCGCCCGATAATCACCTCCCTCGCTGGATCCTCGGCGATCTGGCAGGGAGGAAGCCTGCCCATGTGACTTACATGGGCAGGCGAGGCTGATGACGTCGCCACGCTGCGTGGTGACGTCATCAGCAGGCGTCCCCATGCAAAGCAATGGAGGGGAGGGGGGGCTCCTTCGGAGCCCTCTATCTCCCCAACCATTGCAGCTAGGGAGATGCTTTTTACACCGCTGAAAAGGGGAGAGTCTCCCTTTTTCAGCGGTGTATAGCAATTGGCGCCAAAACGCGATTCGAACCTGGAGGGGGGCTGACATCTTGGATGTCAGCCAAGCCTCCAGGCCCCCCCGCACCCACTGACAACCTCACCATATGTGTGAGGATGTCAGTGGGCCAGTTAACCATCTAGCTGCCATGTAGAGATAAGGGGATCCTAAGGATCTCCCGATCCATGGCAGCTAGATGGTCATATTTGACATCATTTGAAAGGCCTGATTATGGCCTTTCCAATGATACCAAACATGACCAGGTTTGGTTTAAATAAAAAAACAAAAAAAATTAATAAAATAAAAAAATGATTTTTTTAAAAGTTTCTTTTGTCTGGGGGGGGTTTATAAATAGGACCTAGGCTGTCATCTAAAAATAATTAGCACAAAATGGTCAGAATGAGCGCAGCGCACATAGGTGAACGGTCTCAGCAGTGAAGGGGTTAAAAAGCAAACGCATGTAAAAATTGGGAATTTCTAGTCTCGGGACAAAATTTTGAACCTATTTAGCCGGGGTCTTTTTGGGTGGTTGTAGATTTTGGGGATTAAATTACGAAAAAGTGTGTTTTTACCATTTTTTCCTCATATTTCATATATTTTTTATAGTAAATTATTCGATATGATGGAAATAATGGTATTTCTAGAAAGTCCATTTAATGGCGGGAAAAAGGGTGTATAATATGTGTGGGTTGAATAAACGAGTAAGAGGAAAATTTGACCTAAACACTAACCGCGCAGAAACGTAAAAACAGCGGTGATCACTAAAAGACGGATTTGTGTAAAACCGCCCGGTCACTAAGGGGTTAAAATACTTACCCTGACCTACAAAGCTCTCACTAACTCAGCTCCCCACTACCTGTCCTCACTAAGCACCAAATACACCCCAGCCACTCCCTAAGATCAAACCGTGACCTGCGTCTAGCTTCTCCAGGGCCGTAGGAAGGGCGAGGCGAGTGAGGCACGTGCCTCGGGCACAATTTCCCCTGACTGCCCTGCCACACTTTTATCAGCACTGTGTCTGCTCCCTGCGCCCCCTCCCCTCCTTTCCACAACGTGTTGTGAGCCTGGAGACAGGACTTCGGCGTCTGGCTCCTCCCCATCTCTCCTGTCATCCTGTGCCAGTGCAGCACGTGCGTGCTGATGGGGAGGAGGCTGAGGAAAGAGGCTGAGACCCCCAGCATGGAGGTGCAGGTCTGGAAATGTGTTTTTTTTTTTAAGTATAAACTGCCCCTCTCACACTGCAGAGCTCTGGATGCTGCTAGGGAGGAGGGAGGGGGGGCTGCTCTGGATGCTGTGGGATTTCTGTCTTTCTCCTGTCTCATCCCTAACATCCCTCACATTCTTCACTGTAACCCTTTCTCTCCCTCCTCCCTGTCAACTCACTGGTTTTCCCTCTCGTTTGCTTCCTCCTGGCTGCATTCCTCAGTCATTGCCACATTAAGGCTGGGGTCAGACCAGCGCACTTTTAACGTGCGTTCTGGCGCACATAATTACGGCTGCACTAGCAGCAGATGACGGGCAATGACGGCCAATATACGATGTACGGCCGCACAAAAGTCCGGCCGTGCAACGCAAGTGGAATTTGAACGCATTTTTTTGAGAACGCTGAACCGCTAGTACTGACGTACTGAGTGCGCAGCTGCGGCATAGCGGCGTGTTTGCGTGATTAGGAGATGTCAGACACTGCTAATGTCCAGCCTACATAACGTCCAGACGCAAAAAGAGTTTTATTGACGATCCGTACAAAATCACGACTGACAATGCGCGTCGTCTGACCATTTTTGCGCATTCCGTGAAAAAATACGTCAATGCGTTCGGACGCACTTTTTCACGTTCGCGGGGAAAAATGCTTTCTTCTGACCCTAGCCTAAGCTGGGGGCTTCCTTCCTGTTTGGCCCCCCTTCACTCATGTCTCCCATAATATTTTCTGGTGATCAAGGGTCACCACAAGTCTAAACTGCCCTCCACCTCTCACCTTCCATATCACCTTACTTCCATCAGTAAGGGTTATTTAAATTATCAATATAATAGTTTAAAATATTATTTAATAAATTTATTAATATTTAAAAGTATTTTTACTAGTTTTATGCATTCTAATCTCTAAATTTATTTTAATAATCTATTCTAATGCATAATTTACTTTAACCTCCTTGGCGGTCTGATTTTATGATTTTTTTTGTAGGCCAAACTGGTACATTGTTTTAAATGGGGTTTTTTTTAAACTCATGCTGATCCCGCCACTCTGCGTCGGGGTGCTCGCAGGGAAGGGAACCCGGAAGCAGGACGCCACGATTGGCCGGAGGAGACTGCGGGAGGACATCGAGGGAACGCAGGGACAAGGTTTGTACAAGCCCGAGTGTGGCTCGGGGTTACTGTTTTCGGGGCTGAAATTTAACCCCGAGCCACATTCGGGAATACCGCCAGGGAGGTTAATATTAAAATTAATTACATATATAAATTTATTTAAATGTATCTATAATTTTTCAATTTTATTGCTGTGGAGTTCTGTGATGCGCTCATACATACCGCACATTACTGTGAGTTTTATTGCGGTGGAGCTCTGTGATATGCGGTAAGGTGCAGTGTGTATGAGCGTATCACAGAGCTCCACAGCAATAAAACTCACAGTAATGTGCAGTTTGTATGAGCCTGAATTTTATTGCCGTGGAGCTCTGTAATACGCTCATACACACTGCACATTACATATACTATTGTCTGACACTTCCAGCACACTGTCCACAACTCCAATCACTCTCAGGCACCCCTAGAGTATATGGAGGACTGCCTGAGAGTGATAGGAGTTGAAGGCAGTGTGCTACAAGTGTCATCAGATAATATATATGGAGTTACAGGTTTTATTTGAATGCATTATGGTCCTTAAAGAAGGGTCTCACTAACAGAGATGCTCCTAAAAGACAGTGTAAAACATTGAGCGCCTCTGTTAGTGAGACCCCCTCTAGGATCCATTACACGCAGGCCAGCCATCAGAAATTTTGGGGCCCCTTACAGACCCTCGGAATGGGGCCCCCCGATCCCCTCTTCCCATATGAAATACAATATTTAGTGTGAATCGTGATCACATTACAGTGAGTTAGTCCCAATATCTTAAAATCACACATATTGCTCTCACAACAGCACATTTAACATAAAAAAATATCTGGTTCAAATAATTTAAGACCGCATGAAATTTTGATTAATAATATGAATCAAGATCGTATTACAGAGTGTTGCTCCCAATACCTTAAAATCACATAAAATGTGTATTAGTGCAAACAATGTAGCATAAAAGTATAATTATATTATTCCACTTGTTAGGCCGGGTGCACACTAGACGTTAAATTCTGCGCTCTAACGCGCGTTACCGGCGTGCGTTACTGCCTACAGTTAACGCCGATAGAGCACAACACACGCTACCGCGCGCTGCGCATAACGCGCGCTGTGGGACGTGCGTTTACAGAAACACCTAGCTTGTGCGCTAGGATCGACGCGACGTTGGCGCGTCAAATTCATCGCGCATGCGCACAACGCACAACGTTGGCAGCGTGGGAACGTCAAATGAACGCACTTTATTATAATTTTATGGCCAGCTTTTTTTTCCTCCAGCTCACAAAATTCACGTTTTTAAGACGTGCGTCAAAATTAACGCATCGTCTGACATCTACCATCTCTTCCGTCATTTTTAACGCACGGGTCCGTCGTTTTTAACGCGCGTTAGTGCGCAAAAATTAACGTCTAGTGTGCAGCCGGCCTTAAGCATCACAGAACACCACAGCAATAGAACTCACATAGTAAAAGGCAGGGAGTATGAACGTACACATAATCCACGGCAATAGAACTCACATAGTAAAAGGCAGGGAGTATGAACGTACACATAATCCACGGCAATAGAACTCACATAGTAAAAGGCAGGGAGTATGAACGTACACATAATCCACGGCAATAGAACTCACATAGTAAAAGGCAGGGAGTATGAACGTACACATAATCCACGGCAATAGAACTCACATAGTAAAAGGCAGGGAGTATGAACGTACACATAATCCACGGCAATAGAACTCACATAGTAAAAGGCAGGGAGTATGAACGTACACATAATCCACGGCAATAGACCTCCAATTGTAAAGGCAATGAGTCTCTCCTTTTTCAGGTCCCCCTCCCTTTATCATGTCCATCTCCCCACCTCCATTTTCAGCCCATTTCACCCCACTCCTAGTTCTCATGTTCATTTCATTCCCCCCCTCCTCCGTTTTAGTTTCTTTTTTAAATTCTTTTTGAATTTTTCATAGTCTAATAGGTCAAACATAAGCAAAAGTGGCCACGCAGGGCCGTCACACTAAGTCCCCGTTCACACCTCAGAGTTTTACAGCACGTTGCTGCGCGCTAAAAAACGGCAAAACACGGAAATCCCATAATTTCCTATGGGGGCCGTTCACACCTGGGCGTTTCACAGCGCGCAGGAACACGCTGTAAAACGTCCTACGCCCAAAGAAGTACGGGAGCTTCTTTGGGGCGTATTGCAGCACGTTCACTCTACAGTCTGTGTCCGAGAACGCGCTGCAATGCGCGTTCATGCGTTTTTAATGTTTGCGCAATACGCGCGTAAAAAACGCACGTGTTGTGCGCGGCAAAAAACGGGCTGGTGTGAACCCAGCCTTAGTCTCAAACAGAATATCGAGGAAAAACAGGCAATATAATCAGCAAGTAATAAAAAGAAGGAAAATGAAAGAAAAAGAAGGGGAGAGAAAGGACAGCTAAGGCACAGAAATCCCCTCCAACTCCCATGTGTAACGGGTGTGTATTGTATAAATATATGTGTGTGTGTCTTTAAGGAACATTATATGTGTATTACACTAATTCCTTACAAAAATAGATATGTTCCGGTCCCAGGGGCATTAGGTTCTTTAAAGGGTTGTTGTGAGTAGTTTTTATATTTGGTTTCAGCAGCCGTTTTTATGAGGGGGTTAATATGGTAATGAGGGATGACATCACTCCCTGCTAGTTAGATCTAGGCAGTGCCCTTCCTTCCCGGGCTTATCAGAGCACGTGAAGCTTGAGAAGCTGAGGTGGAACGTCTCCTGATATATATATTCATTCCTGTATATATGTATATTATTTTATTCAGAGGAGAAGCGGCGCCAGAGGCAGAGGAGTCGCTTGAAGTAAAATCCGTTCCCCAAAAAAGTCACATGTTGCCGGTCTCGTCCTTGCTGCACCACACAAACATACAACACAACGCAGAGTCCATCATTACGAACGGGCGGTGAGGGTGTAGGCCGGTTACACATGCAGCCAAAAAGAAAACAAAACTCAAGGCAGGAGGATCCCCAGGGTCAAACCTGGCAGTCAAGAGACATGGCATCTGCCAGCCCGACCCCTGGACACTCCCATTAACACACTGCAGCAGGAAGGGGGGGGGAAGCAAATCAGATAAGGAAAACGAACATAGCACGTCAGAAAAATAGTCCACAGTATTCAAGAAAAAAAACAACACGGGAGAGGAAAACAGAGTCTCTTCATCCCGAGTCCAAAACTGATGTTTGAGTCGGGGCAGGCAGGGAAGCACATGGTGGCACTCCAAACAAACCCCCGTAAAAGACAGCAACTCAGGAGGTATTCAGACCATCAATCATCACCAGCCAGCCACAGGGTCTCCCCGGGAGCCGGCGGGCGGCGTTGTGAAATCAGCAGACAGATAAGAGCACCACCTGGTCGTAAATCTCCCAGGAAAGCACACAGAGCAACCGCCACAATAGATCTGAGAGGAACTGTAGCAGCCACTCTGTCCAAGGAGGTAACTTGTAAACCTCTGCATTGACCATCCGCTGTAACCAGCAGGAGAGCCTCACCAGGTGTGCTCTCGCTCGGAGCCCCAAGGGGGTCCCCTCCCGTTTTAATTTAATTTCATTCCCTCCCCTTCCCAGTAATCAATTACCTGGGAGGCTGGGACTCGAGCCGGTGCTTCTCTCCTGTGTGGCTCCACGTGCATCATGGAACGCTGGGAGGAAGTGACGTTATATGATCACTTCCTCACAGCGCTGCAGAGTACACGTGCGGCGCCGCGACTCGGGGGAAAGCCTGATGGATTCGGAGGGGGCATGGGCTGCCTGCAGATGTCTGGCGTGCCCCCTCTGACATCATCAGAGGGGGCCCGTCGGTTGCTGGCCGCCATCTTTGAGTCACTGCTTGACGGCCGGGCCCAGTAGGCCGCAGTACCTCCTCCGAGGCCTGCGGAGTAAAGTAAATATAGCCGCCGACGGCGGGCCCCCCCCAGTCCCCGGGCCCCTTACCACAGCATGGGCTGTAATGCCCTGATTACACTAGTCTATAATGGGGCCTGGAGGGGTCTCTTTCTCATGGAGACCAATTTTTTTCTTAGCACAGGACCCTCATATTACAATCCGACCGGTAACTGGTTAAAAAATCCAGGAGATTGTGCTTTTCAGTGCGAGGTTACTGTACTTTGCACTCGCTATGCTTAACACGGGGAGCGCAAAGAGTAATTAGCGTTACCATTAGGATTTTGTAATCCTAATTACACCCCATTGTGACAGATGTAAGTGGTATTGGGGGAAATAAGAATAAGAAAAAAAAATAAAGACCCCCAGGCACATTTATTTACTCTCAATTGTGAGCAATGTTTGGGAGGGAGGAGCAGCATTTATTATGCTTGATAAGGGCTGCCTAGTAGCAGTGTCCACATTGTAGGGAATGTAAATAAATTGCCATGATTGGCTTGAAGTCCCTGAGCACCTTAATTTTCTTCTGATCCATTAAGGGTACGGCCACTCTGGAGTCTTCGGTCACCATTGCACTTTGCATTTATCACTTATTGTAGTGAATTTCATGAGTGCAATAACCCTGCTTTCACTCACCCATGCTCCTTAACGACCAATGAGTCAGCGTGCCGAATTCACTGCATGAGATATTGCATTGATATGACATTAGATGATTTACGTTTTAGGACTTGTGGGGATAAGTCTATCTCCTGATGAGCACCCACTTTTGTGATTATAAATCGGTGTGCAATATAACAATTTCTCTTTGTTGGATATTGATATTACCAATGCAATTTACAATCCCGAACGTGACATCTCCAGGTAAGTGAATCATTCAATGACCGGTTCACTACGAGATGCAACCCTCTTTCAGCTGTCAGCAACCCTGAAGGCACTGGGACTTGTTAAAAGGGGAGTAACATCAGATGTTATTGCGCAGGAGATCATCACTAACCATTTTGTGTCAGAGGAAGCCAGGGCCGGCCCAAGACATTGTGCTGCCTGGAGCGAAGGATGAAATGCTGCCCCCCCCCAAAAAAACACACAGCTTGTATGAGCGTATCACAAGGCGCCACAGCAATAAAATTCAGAACACTCATACACACCGTACATTAGAATTTTCTTGCTGTGGAGCTCTGTGATACAGTAATGTGAGGTGTATATAACTGAGCCCAGCGTCACATACCCAGCAGTGCCCAGCATCACATACCCAGCAGTGCCCACACATGGATATATTTGCTCTCAGGCTCACACATGGATATATTTGCCCCCAGGCTGACTCATGGATATATTTGCCCCCAGGCTCACTCATGGATATACAGTTGTGTTCAAAATTATTCAACCCCCACTGAAATTGAGTGTTTTGGCCAGTTTGACATTGATTTTGATCATTCAGTCATCTTGCTTACAATTAAATCAAAGAGGCACGTGTAGGTCAGACAAATATAACATAACATTTATAATGAAATAACCACAAATGTCTTTTCTGTGCTCATATCATTATCAGTTTTATTCAACCCCCAAGTGACATTCAATCTTAGTACAACATCTTTTTACAGTTATAACAGCTTTTAAACGTGAAGCATAGCTTGACACAAGTGTCTTGCAGCGATCTACGGGTATCTTCGTCCATTCGTCATGGGCAAAAGCCTCCAGTTCAGTCACATTCTTAGGCTTGCGCACTGCAACTGCTTTCTTTAAGTCCCACCAGAGGTTCTCAATCCGATTTAAGTCAGGTGACTGCGATGGCCACTCCAAAATGTTCCAGCCTTTAATCTGCAACCATGCTCTAGTGGACTTGGAGGTATGCTTGGGATCATTGTCCGGTTGAAAGGTCCAACGTCTCCCAAGCCTCAGGTTTGTGACGGACTGCATCACATTGTCATCCAATATCTCCTGGTACTGAAGAGAATTCATGGTACCTTGCACACGCTGAAGCTTCCCTGTACCTGCAGAAGCAAAACAGCCCCAAAGCATGATTGACCCCCCACCATGCTTCACAATAGGCAGGGTGTTCTTTTCTTCATAGGCCTTGTTCTTCCTCCTCCAAACATAGCGTTGATCCATGGGCCCAAACAAACAGTTCTAATTTTGTTTCATCAGTCCACAGAACACTATCCCAAAACTTCTGTGGTTTGTCCACCTGACTTTTGGCATACTGCAGTCGACTCTTCTTATGCTTTGGAGACAGCAAGGGGGTGCGCCTGGGAGTTCTGGCATGGAGGCCTTCATTACGCAGTGTGCGCTGTATTGTCTGAGCTGAAACTTCAGTACCCACGTCTGACAAATCATATCTCAGTTCCTCAGCAGTCACACAGGGACTTTTCTCCACTCTACGCTTCAGGTAGCGCACAGCAGTCGAAGTCAGCATCTTCTTTCTGCCACGACCAGGTAGTGTTTCAACTGTGCCCTTTGCCTTGAATTTGCGAATGATGCTTCCTATGGTCTCTCTTGGTATGTTTAACATCTTTGCAATCTTCTTATAGCCATTGCCCTTCCTGTGAAGAGTAATCGCCTCTTCTCTTGTCTTCCTGGACCATTCTCTTGACTTCACCATGTTTGTAACCACACCAGTAAATGTCTAGAAGGAGCTGAGTATCACAGTCATTTTAAAGCTGCCTAATTGGTGCTTATTATGCTTTATTGCTGCTCCGTGACATCCACAGGTGTTTTCAATACCTGATTGAAAACACTTGAATGAACCTGTGTTCTTCAGAGTGGTAGTCTTTAAGGGGTTGAATAATTGTGTCAATGAAGAATTCACAAAAGAAACATTTACTACTGTATTACAAAACCAATTGATGTCATTTTGGTTGCATATGGTTCTTTAAAAAGTCCTTGTAGGATTTCATTATAAATACAATTACAAATGTACACTAAATTCCCTAAAACCCTTTACAGCATTGGGGGTTGAATAATTTTGAACACAACTGTATTTGCCCCCAGGCTCACACATGGATATATTTTCCCCCAGGCTCACACATGGATATATTTGCCCCCAGGCTCACACATGGATATATTTGCCCCCAGGCTCACACATGGATATATTTGCCCCCAGGCTCACACATGGAAATATTTTCCCCCAGGCTCACACATGGATATATTTTCCCCCAGGCTCACACATGGATATATTTTCCCCCAGGCTCACACATGGATATATTTTCCCCCAGGCTCACACATGGATATATTTTCCCCCAGGCTCACACATGGATATATTTTCCCCCAGGCTCACACATGGATATATTTTCCCCCAGGCTCACACATGGATATATTTTCCCCCAGGCTCACACATGGATATATTTTCCCCCAGGCTGACTCATGGATATATTTGCCCCCAGACTCACACATGGATATATTTGCCCTCATGTATATATATTTGCCCGCAGGCTCACCTCTGCCAGGCCCCTCCGATGGGCAGATCCTGCGGACGCCGCGTTCCTTCCTTCAACGAGCGGCAGCCTCATGATTATCTGCCGCTCGCCTGGGATCCACCCTCCAGCCTGCCGTAATCTCGATCGCAGCAGGCTGGCGGATGGATCTCAGGCGAGCGGCAGATACTCATGCGGCTGCCGCTCGTTGAAGGAAGGAACGCGGCGTCCGCAGGATCTGCCCATCGGAGGGGCCTGGCAGAGGTGAGCCTGCGGGCAAATATATATACATGAGGGCAAATATATCCATGTGTGAGTCTGGGGGCAAATATATCCATGAGTCAGCCTGGGGGCAAATATATCCAAGTGTGAGCCTGGGGGAAAATATATCCATGTGCACGATCTGTCGCATAAAAAAAAATAGTGCAGAGCGCAGCAGCAGTGCCGGTGGCTGAAATTTGCCGCCCCCGAATTTCTGCCACCTGGCGCCGCTGATCCACTCTGCACCATTGTCAGGCCGGCCCTGGAGAAAGCGTGTGTTAGTGAATGTGAGATGTTTCCAGGATGAAGCAATTTGGGACTATTGGTCAGGACAAAGAGAGGCTCAGCATGACTAAGGTGTTCTATTTCTGAGTATAGCGTTCATGGTGAGTCAGTCCTTACTCTGATACTACAGATCCATTTTTATTATTATTCTTTATAAAGCGCCAGCATATTTCACGGCGCTGTACAATGGACACACAGTCTAGACAGTTACAATACATTGAACAACATTTTGACATACCGGTAAAGGAGGAAACGAGGGCCTTATTCCCATGGGAACCTACAATCTAGAAGGGTTGGGGGGTGGAAACAGGAGGAGAGAATTGCAAGGTGAGAGAGTGATGGACTGGTTGCATCCATTACAGTTCGGGAAATATGGGGAGACCCTGACGGCTGGAAGGTTGATGTTTATAGGTTTCATTGGCATTACCCACCACAGCATTATTTTCCTTTGTAACGTGGGGTTTGTATGCCTCTTTGAAGATTGGGGTAAATCGAGAAGGGATTCCAAACCTAGTTGAAGAACAGTGAATATTAACAGTCAATTTTTTGGTTAGGACTCACCCTCATTAGAGGTGCCTTGACGTGGCGGTGAGCTTACATTCTTAATGGCCATTAATAGAAACCAAAGCCTCTAATTGCATTTTGTTTCACACGGTATAATGGGAATAAGCGCAGACATATTTTTTTCTTGTGTTTTATACATGTTCCTGGGCTGGATACATCTGGCGGTTGCAGCTGCCCCATCGGGGAATAGGAGCGACCCCACCCCTCCTGTATTATAAATCTCAATGTATACTTCCTGGTAAAATCCTTTATAAATAAATATGTACCCAGGCAGACAGACCCCACAATTATATGTACCCAGGCAGTCAGGCGTGCTCGATTGGGTTCCTTCCTCAGCGCACTCTGTCACTGGCTCACTCTCTGGCACTCCTGCGCACAATGGACGAGTAGTCAGTCACGTGACTGAAACTCGCCTCATCTCTGACATTGCCTGACTCAGACGGTGTCAGAGGTTGAGGACACACCATCCCAGCACAGTAGCACAGATGCTCTGCCCCCTGGCAACGCCCCCATGACTGACAAGGACAGTCACATGACCGTCCTGTGTCAATCAATCCATGAGAGGGCCCTGCCTCCCATGGAGGCATTTTTTAAAAAAATAAATAAACTGAATGGCTTGAGACCAATGGTGCTTTCCCATTGGCTCAAGCAATTCAATTGCTCTCCGTGCCTCTCTGAGGCACTGAAGAGCGTAGATTCAGGAAGTAGGCAGCGTGCCGGAGGCGAGCTGTAGACTAAAGTCTGAATCATTCAGCCAGCTTGAGCTACGCAATTATTGTAGCGTTCAGCTACGCAAATTTCGTAGCCTAGGCTGACTCAGTGCTGCCGCTGTCTGTGTGAGGATTCACACAAAGCAGCCGGCGAACTGACCTAAGGAAGAAAAAGGAGGACGGAGATGGATGGCGGGGGAGCGTGGAGCACGTGAGTAGGTGCACTTTTTTTAAATATAAAACATTTTATTTTACAGATTTAAATATTATATCATTCACCACAGCACAGTGACTTACTGGCAAGTGAGGCCCAGCCTCACCTGCCGCCCCTGACGGCTCGCCCCTGCCGATAATAGTTCCAGATGCGTGGCTACAAAAGGCCGCGTTCGCCTGGTTCAGAGGAACCGGCGACCGCAGATATACTTAGCGCTGTGTGCCGTGCGTCGGATGGTTGTGGGAGATGGCAAACAGCCCCAAAATCTGTTTAACTACTGGGCCGTAGTCTGTAGGCAAGCGCACAGATCCCTCGAAGTAGCACAGTGACAGAGCGTTCGGTAACACAGGAGGTTCAAAAATTTTAAATTGCAAATTAAATCCGGAAAGGTCACCAATAACAGTTGTAAAATTATCCTTAAAAGACTGTCCTGTTGATTATAATAATATCTGCTATTCCAATGAGAGTTAGGACATCAGTTGTCCCTTTTACTACATGTGAGCCTTTGTTTAATAACCAGGGCATGAAAAATTTATATCAAAACATAGAAGAGTTCCTAGCTGCCAAACACACAGCAGGATCTTGTTTACAAATAGAGTGTAGAATAAAACTAAATATTTAGGAGGTAAAATACTCCGAGCCCGTGGCTAGCATACACCTGTATTTGTCAAGCCTCGTAATTCGATAGAAGGATACAAAGCCCTATAAAAAGCCAAAAGAGGACACATTGAGGAAGTTGTTAAACACAGCATGTAATGCATGGTTACAAAGGGAATGCTTAAAATAAAAACATTATACCCTCCAGTAAAACATCATACAAGTTACAAAAAATACATAGGTTAGTGAGATTTCTTTAACTCGTATGTTATTTAATACCTCTCTCAGAGACTTGGGATACATATACCTTACCACACACACAGTAAGCCTTTGATGAATGAAAACAGCTGAATGTAAAGTTACACTATGCATACTATTAATATTAACAGGCTAAAATCTGTGTAAAAATTGGACTGGAATACGGCTTTTCAGAAACTAATGAGATGTAAAAATGTATAAATCGTGTCTACTGATTGAGCTTATTGAGCACAAACTTTATAGCTATTCACAATATTCATAAATGATCTGCCCAACGTCTGCAAAGCCTCAACTGTACATATGTACGCAGACGACACTGTAATATATACCAGCAAACCAAATCTCCCGCAGCTGGAGGCCGTGCTGCAAGAACAATTCACAGAGGTAGAAAAGTGGATCAAAAACAAACAAACCTTTTTTAAATACTGACAAAACTGTAACGATGCTCTTTGGAACAGCACCTAAACTACACAAATTGCAAAATCCCCATCTATGGCTGGGGTCAGACCAGCGCACTTTTAACGTGCATTCTAGCGCACTTAATTATGGCCGCACTAGCAGAAAATGACGGGCAATGACAGCCAATATACGAAGTACGGTCGAAAGGAAAGTCCGGCCGCGCAACGCAAGTGGAAAATGAACGCATTTTTTCGAGAACGCAGAACCTCTAGTACGGACGTACAGAGTGCGCTGCGACCGCTAGCGGTGTGTGTGTGTGATTTGGAGACGTCAGACCCTGCTCGTGTCCGGCCAACATAACGTCCAGACGCAAAAAGTTTCCTGGTTTGGATTCGTAAAACATCACGCACGAAAATGCGCATCGTATGACCGTTTTCGCATATTCCGTGAAAAAAATACATCAATGCGTTCGGACGCACTTTTTTACGTTCGCGTGTAAAAATGCTTTCGTTTGACCCTAGCCTTAGTGTTGGGACAAAATCAAATGGCCCACTGACCACAGTCACTTCTCTCAAATATCTAGGTATGTGGTTGGACCCTAATCTATCCTTTGGCCCCCACATCAAAAAACTCATCTAAACTTTACCCCAAACTAGGTGCCCTGTACAGAAACAAATCCTGCCTGAGTCCCGCAGTAAGAAAGCAGATTGTACAGCAAATGCTTATGCCGGCTATTGATTACGGAGATGTAGTGTATGCAGGCGCCCCGCAAACACACCTTCATAAACTTACTACATTGTATAACTCATTCTGCTGCTTTGCGCTACAATGTAACTACATGACCCACCATTGTGACATGTTAAAAGAGCTAAACTGGCCATCGCTGGAATCCAGACGTACCCTTCACCTTTCCAGCCTGGTGTTTAAGAGCATTTCTGGGAAGCTGCCACCCTACCTGAATAGACTGCTTCCCCCAGCAGCTCCCTCATCCTATAACCTCCGATACAGGACCAGCACCTTACTTGCAATACCACAATACAAAAAGACAGTGGCTCGGTCCTCATTTTCCTACAGAGCACCACAATTATGGAATAACCTCCCAGACACCATCAAATCTTCCCCCAGTCTTAAGTCACTCAAGAGCTCCTTACTAACATACCTCAATACAGAATGCACCTGTAACCTAGTGACTATATTTCCTACATATTTATTTTCTGTTAATCTGTATATTTGTGTTTTGTTTTGAATATCTTGCATTGTATTACTTTGAAGTGTTACAGTTACAGAAATACAATGTTCTTGAACCCAGGACATACTTGAAAACGAGAGAAATCGCAATGTATCCTTCCTGGTAAAATCCTTTATAAATAAATAAATAAAAACTTCACTACATATGCATCGTTTCTGGGTCTGATCATTGTTACCCATGTTAAACCAGGGAGTCCAGAGAGGGAAAGTAAAAAAAGAAATTACTGTAGAAAACACAGAATGTGTTACAAATCTGCACAAAAAAAAGTTTCACGCACTGTTCCCTATCCTGGCGGCTGCGTAAACCAGAAGTATCCAGCCTGCTTCATGTAAAAAAAATAATTTAAAAAGTCGTCATTTGCACTTATTCCTATGCTACATACAAAACTACAGGTTTTAGTTTATTTGAATAGCCATTGAAGTGTTAATTTAAACCCAGCCGCCACGTCACCTCATTCAAGTTGGGTCCTAACCTAATGTGACCAAAAACTGCTTACCAGCAGCTACATGTCTTCTTACTGCTTCTCAGCCAAGAGAAAAAAATAGTGGGTTTATAATTATGAGCCGAGTGTGACCCAGCAGACAGCTGGGGCTGATGGATTGGCTGAGATGGAGCGGCCTCTTACGGCTGCGGTGGATGAAGGACCCTCCGACTCCAGGCAATGTACTGCAGATGCAGGACGACACTGAACCTGCAGAAGTCCTTGACCTGTGGCGGCCTTTGGATGGGGTGCTCGGGCCTCGTGGGCTCTACTCACCTGATAGCAGCCGAGGCCAACAGTAGGCAGACATCGGCTTGCACACGGCAGCAAAGGGTCCTCCTGTGTTGCCGGCAAGGATGGCACTGTCTGGGATAGTTGTCCTGGCTCTTGCAGTGGAGCTGAACGTCGGCTTCCTCGGTGATACAGATGACAGAGTGCGAGCAAGTGTCTGCAGTGAATTGGGACTGCGCCCACATTGCTTTGCCCATGGCCCCGGAGGCCCTGTGCTTATCGTGGACACTGGCTGATGGTGACTGCCCGTTCATCCTTTGCGGCCCGAGCATTCCGCTACAGTGGCTGCTTTGTCGACCCCATCTGAGAATTTGCACCCCCCCCTCCCCGTTAGGGAGTTTTTATTCCTACGGACTCTTTGTTTATGGTACTCAGACTTTCATTGTGAAGCAATCCTTTTTTTCCTGACTGTGCTGGACCTCTCTTCCCCTTTCCCTTTTTATTTTGCCATTTTGGGTCTGGGCGAGCCAATGTGGCGGTCACTATGGCTGTCCGCCATGCCTGGCCCTCGATTGCCCCAGGCTCATGACAATTTCCCTCCACGGCCTCCTATAGCCTGCTAGACGTCTGAGAGCCACATTTTTGGCCCTTGTCATGTGTCCCCCCCCCCCATTTTTTTGTTAAACTTTTATTTATTCTTTTAGGTTCCGGCATGTTTTTGATCTACCTTTTCTTTGTAATTATTTGATTATATTCTTGGCGGTGTCCCCTGCTGACTTGATACTAGTACATTGTTTTTATGTATGTCTTGTCCTGTCAGAATGCTATAGCAAAAAATTAAATTTCCATTCAGATTTTAATCATTTATAGCTTTTAAAATTAATTTTTTCCCAACATTTTATCATCCAAACCTTTGTAGTTCTATATTCTATGGGGCACCTTTGTTTAAACGAAAAAAAAATTACTGCATTTTTCTGAAAAAAATACGCAATTTCTGAGCAAATACTCCGAAGGCATTCTCTTATGTCACACTTTTCTAGTGTTCTTGTAAAAAAAACTGTAAGATTTACATAAATTATATATATATATATATATATATATATATATACACACATACATACATACATACACACACACCGGCTGGGTGGAGTAGAGGTAACATCACTGCTCTGCGTGGAGAGAGCCTGTGGAGACATGGGTTTGATCCCAGCGAGCAACCTCTCTAGTAAGTCTCCTTGGGCAAGACACCTAACGGTACATACTCGCCACCCAGGACATACTTGAAAACGAGCGAAATCTCAATGTATCCTTCCCGGTAAAATATATATATTTTTTTAATTTTATTTTTTGAGAAAGTATCACCCTTGGCACATCAATTTTGTCTCCTATTCAAGAAAAATCTGAAAACCTTGTGGTTTGGGATAGAGAGCAGGGTAACGTTTTTGGTTTGTTGCTCTCCATTTAGACGCCGAATTTACTAATTGCTAAACAATGATGTTTTTATATAATGGCTCATAGCCTAAAGTCCTCTTTTGTGCAGATAAGTATAGATGAATTCAAGAAAATCGCCATTTCATTGGAAAACAATTTAAAACGGAAATTTTTGAAACCTTTTCCTGTACCCTACTGTAACGGTTCAATGTTCTTGAACCCAGGACATACTTGAAAACGTGAGAAATCTCAAAGTATCCTTCCTGGTAAAATAGGCAACATCAACTTGTATTGGTATTTCTGATCAAGTATAGCGCATTTAATTACGATACCTGTATCATGTGAATTGTAAATTCTAAAGAACTATATTGGATTGCAGAGGTTTGCATCTATTGAGTCATTTTATATTAGGAAAGAATAGTCAAACCACTTTGAAGAGAATACACACCACTGCCCTGTACAATCCTTTAGGTTTTAACATGTGTATGTAGCTTTATTAAAGTATAGAAAGCTGCTACTTTAAGAGGTGGAGTGGCTTTTTTCCCCATCTTTGCTTTGAAGATCATAGGTGCTTTATGGACGTCTATAAAGAATGAACTATGAGATTGTTGTGCTTGATCACTGAAGCACAGGCTCCAAATCTAAAAAATGATGTGGGTATTACAATACCCAAATATTTACAATTATTACTATAATAGAGTCTGACAATCATTTTTGTTGCACTACCAGGCATATGTAAACACTGGCATGACTAATATCTATTGCTGATAACTCTCCCTCAAATCCCAGGTAAACAGTTGTGTTCTTTGTGTTCTGTTCCCTGTTTGCAAAGCAAATATTTTGCCTGGACTTTAGTTAGACAGACAGATGTGTACTGCAATACCTGAAATAATCTGGCCACCAAAACAACAAGCAAATAATAAAAGGAAATAACTGAGAACATTAGGTGAAAAAGAGCATTCACCGGCAAATGTTTAAGTCATTGATAAATTATAATCTTCCAATGACTATGACATAAGAACTTCGAAAAATCACTTGTGACAGTTACCAGAAGTCCCTCATCAAGCATCATGAAGAATTACATCAACCTGATCATTTGCTCCAACTGTCCATGCACAAATGCTGGGCTTGAAGACCTTCTGTGAGAAAAAAAAAATGACCATGGATTACCTTGGCAAGTGATGTGGGGAGAGGGGAAGTGTGAGATTCTTAGGAAAGCGTCCTAATGGGAGGAGGGGGGATGGTCATGGCAAGCAGAATGTTGTCAGGTGTTTCTGTACACTATTGGGTTTACCATTTCCGTTGATAAAAATTTGAATCACACCTTCAGCTTTTATTTTACATCACGTAGAATTTTAAAATGAACAATTATCATCTACTAGCTGCCTTTTGGATTTGATGCACGCAAGTTTGTTAACCCTTTCGCTGCTGAGGCTTTTCCCGCCCCTGTGCTGAGGTCATTTTTTACCTGTTTTGCGCATCATGTTTAAACGTGTTTTGAAGGCTTATTTTAGTATATGACATCGACATATTATATATCGTTCTTTCCGTCAGACTCGGTAGATTCATAATATGTCATTATTATATGTATACGTTATGTCATGTTTGTATATTATAACAAAAAATGCAATAAAATATGTATTTTCAATAATTTACAGCGTGTAAAGTGTTTTTTTCCACATTTTAACATGCGAGCAATTGCGGTTATATTTTGTATGGGGTGCGCTTGTTAAAAAAATTAGAGATGGGGTCTCGTTACATTTTTTTTTGGGGAAAATGACACCATTTTTAACAAACGCACCGCATACAAAAATCGTTAATGCAGCATCATTGTTCACATTATAATTGAAAGGGAACAATATTGCTGCATTAACAAAACAAAAAAAAAAAAAAAAGTGTTTATTTTTTTTTATTTTTATTTTTTTTTTTTTTTTTTTTTTACAATTTTTTTTACTTTCATGTTTGGTATCGTTGGAACGGCCATGCTCTGGCCGATCCAACGATATCAAAATTTAACCCCTAACTGCCACGGATCGGGAGATAGGGAGTTCATTGGAACTCCCTATCTCCACAGTTCGTGGCAGTTAGGGGTTAATGCTAGGATACGCACGATGACGCCAGTCCTCTGGGGGAGTTCCCGGAAGCTTGGCCGACATCCAAGATGTCGGCCAGCTCCCGGGAAGGATCGCAAATCGGCGCTTTTCAGCGCCGATTTGCGATCCAGCTCCCCAGGGGTTAATGCCAGGCATCATTTGGAAGGGCAGGCTGTGCCCTTCCAAATGATGCCTGGGTTAAGCCCCTGTGAGCCGCCGATCGGGAGGGAGAGAGGTCCGAAGGACCTCCCCCCCCTCCCTTTCAGGCGCCTCCTCCGCACATGCGGGGGGGGGCGCCTGAATTATGTGTCATCGCGGGGGCGCGATGACACATAATAATGGCGGCCACTGCTCCGGATGCCGGGCTGACATCCAGGATGTCAGCCCGCACCGGAGGGGCCAGCGATCGGCCGGAACCCGGCCGAACGCTGACCCCAATGCGAGGACGCGCTCAGCGCGTCCTCCGCATACCAGCGGCAATGCTGAGGACGCGCTGAGCGCGTCCTTAGCATTGAAGTGGTTAAAGGGATACTCCAGGCAACATGACCACCTACGCTTTTTTAGGCGGTCATGATGCTCTGAGTATGCCCTTGCCTTTCCCCCCTCCCTCCGCTCAGCTAAAACAGCGGAGAGACGCGGAGGACTTTAATTCGCCCTCCCAGCTACCAGTCAGCAGAGCGGGATTTGTATTTCCCGCTTCTGCTGACTATTGCCGAGAAGGAGACGTCATTGCGCTTTCAGCGCGATGACGTCTCCAACACGTCGCAGTAGCTGGCGGCAACAGCTGAGGATAAGGCTGGGGTCAGACCAGCGCACTTTTAAACGTGCGTTCTGGCGCACATAATTACGGCCGCACTAGCAGCAGATGACGGGCAATGACGGCCAATATACGATGTACGGCCGCACAAAAGTCCGGCCGTGCAACGCAAGTGGAATTTGAACGCATTTTTTTGAGAACGCTGAACCGCTAGTACTGACGTACTGAGTGCGCAGCTGCGGCATAGCGGCGTGTGTGCGTGATTAGGAGATGTCAGACGCTGCTAATGTCCGGCCTACATAACGTCCAGACGCAAAAAGAGTTTTATTGACGATCCGTACAAAATCACACCCGAAAATGCGCGTCGTCTGACAGTTTTTGCGCATTCCGTGAAAAAAATACGTCAATGCGGTCGGACGCACTTTTTCACGTTTGCGGGGAGAAATGCTTTCGTCTGACCCTAGCCTTAGTGTTGCGCGCATCCTCTTGCGCGCAACACTAATCAAAGAAGATGGAGCCGGGACGAAGCCTGCTGATTGGCTGGTTTAGGCTAGGGACAGATGAGCGCATTTTCTGCGGCCACCGTCAAAATGTACGTCGATGCGTGCGCACGCATTTTTTCACGGAATACGCTTAAGTGGTCAGACGATGCGCAATTCTGGACGTATTTCATGACGATGGGGTGAAAAGAAGTCTAGGGAAATCCGGCTGTTTGAACGTTATGTTGGCCGCACACTAGCAGCGTCTGACATCTCCTAATCACGCACACACACTGCTATGCGGCCGCAGCGCACTCTGTACGTCAGTACCAGCGGTTTAACGTTCTCGAAAAAATGCGTTCATTTTCCACTTGCGTTGCGCGGCCGGACTTTTGTGCGACCGTACTTCGTATATTGGCTGTCATTGCCCGTCATCTGCTGCTAGTGCGGCCGTGATTATGTGCGCCAGAACGCGCGTTCGCACTGCCTCAGTCTGACCCTAGCCTTACGTGAGAGGTGCGCATGCGTACTTCTCACGTAAACCATTAGCCAAGTTAAAGATTTACAAGGACGGGAGCGGAAGAGGAGGGAGGGGAGTATGAAAAAAATAAATAAAAAAAAGACACCGTTGGAAACAAGTGGTTTTTAGTGTAAGTATTACATTACCTAGTTATTGAGTGACTAGGTATATTTTAAAAGGTAAAAAAACGGGGGGGGATTTTTGCTTAGAGTGTCCCTTTAAGTATATCCCACAAATCATTTTCAGAGAGCAGTACTTCTACTTCTAGCTACCACACCTCATAATTGCCATCATTGGAGCTTTAACACTTCTAGTCTTTACTTATTCTGACGGGACGGCCGCCACAGTATTTATTTGCATTTCATTTTGTTATATTTTGTTCCCCCTGTTAGAATAATTGTAAAACTTTCCCCGTTTTTAATTTTGTTCCCCCTGCAATGGCTCACACCGATCTGGTCAGTCGCCACTTACACTAGTGGCCAAAATTGTGGATACACCTTCTGATTTTGTCAGTTTTGGTTGACAAGAAAACTCATCTGCTTCCGTGGCCTGGAAATAGCCCTGACTTGAATCCCATCAAAAACCTGTGGTCAAGATTGAAACACATGGTCTCGAGCAAGAATCCAAGCAACAAGAGCAGACTCACTGAAGCTAAAATCAATTCCTGGCATCATTTGATCACAGAAAAAGACTTGTAGAGTCAATGACTAGAAGGTGTCAGGCAGTAGTTTAGGCCAAAGACTATACAACACGCTATTGACCCAGGACCTACTTGAAAACGAGAGAAATTTCAACGTATCCTTCCTGGTAAAATACTGCTAAATAAATTGAAGAAAAAAAAAAACCACATTATGACAAAACTTGAAATTATCATTTGTACGCCATGTAATAGCCAAGATGCTGGTACACTTCCAGCCAAAATTTAACTTAATATTGTAAATGAATGCCTTAACAAAAATCTTTAACTTTTACTTGTGCTATGAGTAGGGATGCACCGATACTCGTGCAGATGCCCCCGATACCAGAAGCCAGCACTGAGCTGGCTTACCGGCATCCGAGGGGCTGGGGCGGCTGTCCGAATGCTCGAATGGCATTCCGACAGGCCTCTGCAGCTGGCCGCGTTCCAACGAGCGTCACCAGCAAAGTCTTAGAGCGGCTGCTCGTTGGTAAGTCCCCAGCCATGATCTCGCAACATCTCTAACTGTTCTGAAGATCACGAGATTCCGGCTGGAGCTTCCCAACGAGCAGCCGCTCTAAGACCTTGCTGGCGGCGCTCGTTGAAACATTGAGCTTCAAGGGGCCTGTCCGAATGAAGTTAAAGCATTCTGACAGCCGCCCCATGTCCGGTCTGAGGTCTGAAACGGTCATATCCTCAGCCCCCTGCTGTGTTGCCTGGGGGGTCTGGGCAAGGTCCTGTGCCAAGAGTGGGCCGAATGCCAGCACCAGGGAATGGCCGACTGGCATCTGAGGGGGTGAGGCCTGGGGTGGTCACGAGGAGCCGCTGGATTTAAAACCGGGTGCAAGAAGTTGCCTCGTCGCCCTATCGTGGAGTTCTGTTCCCGCATCGCTAAGCTGATTCTGTTTATTGATTCTTTTGCCAACCCATTTATGGATACGATCCCTGCTCGATTTCCTGCTTGTGCTTTGGTGGTTTAACCCCATGTTTGCCGCTGGGGTGTTTACACGTTACGGGGGTGTTGTCCCTTCTCGTTTTGGGGTATTGTCTGTGGCCGCATTAGGTTACTATACCCAACCCAGGGCTCAGGTTTCTTTGCCACACACTTATGTGAAAACTACCATCGAAAGATACTGTTTATATTCAGCCTATGTTCAGTGTGCTCAAACCACCAAATATACTCGATACTGTACCAGCGATAGACCCCTATGTGTATCTGTTGACCTGCTCCAGATTATCAGAAAACTTTAAAACTGCACATTTCCTGACTGCGCTGCAGTCCATACAATTCACCAACTGTCTGAAGTAGCTTCGTTTCTGAACGTGCTCGAAGTTGTCTATTGGTCTTGAAACCTTTAGTGCTTAGTAGCAACTCCGTTGCTCGCTCATCCTCCCTGCCTCGAGTGTATAAGTCTGTGTATACCAAGCAGTGTCTAAACGTCAAGCAGATTTATCAGTCCTTAAAGATCTCAACTTCGCTACTCCTTGGTGGGCGCTACTACGCCCGCTACAGAACCGTGCACACACAGCATGTTCCGTGCATTTGTTTTTTGATCCCAAGGTGGATTGGTTTCTGAGAAGCCATAAGTAAAGGCCCACCAGTCTACCTCATGACTGAAAAGCAGCGTGAGCAGTGATGGTTCGCTACACAGGTTTCATTTTTGGATAGGACTCACCTTCACTAGAGGTGCCGTGACGTTGGCGGGTGAGCTTACTCTCTTAGTGGCCATTAAAAGAAACCAAAGCCTCTAATTGTGGTTTCACACGGTGTAATAGGAAGAAGCGCAGATGACCTTTTTTTTCTTGTTAGGTTTTTGTTTTATTTACATTAAGAATTTTTTATTACTGAAGAATGTCATGAAATATACAAAGCAGCTTAACAGCCACGCAGGGCTAAGACTCAGCAAGAACACCATAAGACACTTCTCATCTCAAAAACACAGAAACAGATAATGTGGCGGGGGGGGGGGAAACAGACCAAAAAGTGCTCCAGGACCCAGAAAAAAAAAAAAGGGGGCGGGAGGGGGTCTGCAGCACGAGGTGGTGTGTAAAAAGTTAAGTGTCCAGAGGGGGGGGGATAAATCAGCAAGAGTCCTCAAAAAAGTGGTGAGGGGGGGGGGTGCCAGCAGGTGAAACCATCGGGGGGGGGGATAAACACTTTTGATGGGGAAAAAAAATAGGGAAACAGCCAAGTAGGGGAGATCGGCAGCCAGGAATCCAGTGTCCAGGGGAAAACGAAGGCACATCCACCACCAGCGCCGCGGGGGGGGCCCACAGCGCTCCACTCCAACAGTAGGGGCAAGGATCCTCCGCATCACCCCCTCCTCAGATGTCACAGAAGGACACCGGACTTCCGCAGAAGAAAGGCCCAAACCTCTGAGAGACACCACAGTCTCGGCAATCAGCGTCTCAGATGGCCGCCCGTCCGCGTCAGTCAGTGCCGCGGTGTGCAACTGGTCACCCTCTGTCAGCAGCCAGGAATCCTGCATTGTCATGATGCTCCCGGGGCACTGCTCTCCGTCCTCCTTTGCAGCAGAGCAGCCTGTCGTCAGGGCCAAAGTCGACGGAACTTTGGGCCAGTCTTCGGCAGCTCGGCACTCGGCTGCCATCAACCGGCACCTCACCTCGCACCTCCTGGAAATCTGCCTTCCACAGCGTACGGAACTCTTCCATGAGGCGCCAGACCTCCCCCCTCGTAAGCGGACACAAGTCATCAGGGCACTCGATAACAGCAGCCACCGCAGAAGAGGCAGTAGGTTCCATTAGGGCTTCGAGATCCCGCTGGCGGGGGCCCTCCGCCAAGCAGGATCCTCTGCCAATCCACTCCGCCATCAGATCACTCCACAAAGCAGGTAAGATTCAAAGATCGCAGGGGGAAGTCAGCAACTCCCGCACAGGCTTCCAAGATGGCCACCTCTGGCTAGGCCGCGAATAACTGCACAGTGCTCAAAAACCACCGCAATCGGTAAAATGATGGTTGCTGCGGGCCATAAACGATCCCCCAGTACAGCAGGAACTAGAAGGACCAGGGCAGCAGCTCTCCTGGACGGTGGGACGCGTATAATATTGCTAAAAAGGCCAGGTCAGAGAGCTCCGCAGAAACACGTCCACACTCATCTACTCACAGCTCCGCCCCCTTGTTATGTTTTATACATGTTGCTGGGCTGGATACATTTGGTGGTTCCAGTCGCCTCATCGGGGAATAGGCGCGACCCTGCTCCTCCTGTACTACATATACACACAACTGGCTGGAAGGTTGGTTTGTGTAATTGTAATTGCTTGGCAGGCAAGTTCATTGCGAACCAAATTTCCACCATTTTATTCAGCAAAGCTCAGAGTTATGAAATTTTCACCATGTGGTAAAAGCTGGTATGATGTACCCATGCATGGAGCTGTTTTTGCAGGTTTTTGAATGTGTTTGTCTGGAGTGCTCTCTCCATGTTTTTGTTTTGTATTTTATTTTGAGACGCACCCGCACTGAAACGCTTAGTTAAGGCTGAGTGCTAACCCCCCCCCCATGTGCTATATATATATATAATTTTTTTTTTTTATGGGTAAAGCCCGAAGTGCGGTTAATTTTAGGATTACCCGAGTAATCCTAGAATTTACCCAGGCGTCATTAGCAAAAGTCCGAAGTAAAATGAAATTTCGGACTTTACCCGGATAATCTGCAAAGTATCCAGAGGCCTCTGGGTACTCCGGTTTTCTGCTCTGTTTTAACCGGGTAATTCGCACATTACCCTATTGTTGCTGGATAAAGTGTGATTTGCCAATCTGAGGGCTGGTTTGTGTGCGCACGCATGTGTATGTACATACATACGCACACTCTGGTCTGATGTCTGTTGGGTATACATGTATCTGATGCCTGTGGGATATAATATATATATAAATAATATACACCACAGGCATCAGATACATGTATACCCAATAGACACCAGACCACAGAGTGTGTATGCGTATATGTAGGCATATATGGTGTGTGTATGGTGTGTGTATGGTCAGGGTGAGTGCAGGGGGTAAATGGGGTGTCTGGTAATATATTATTTCAATATAAACATAAATTGGACAAACTTTCAGCAACATCCTGAATTATTTATTGGAAAGCGGACACGTGACATTAAATAAAAGTATCTGTACTTGGTATCGGCGAGTTCTTGAAAAAAGTACCATTTACTTGTACTCGGTCCTAAAATAATAAAATAACGTGGTACCGGTATATCCCAGCTATGACATTTTTAGAGATTTGTGTATAAAAAGTACTTTAAACTGCAAAAGTTTGTAAAAATTTAAGGTGTAGCCACAATTTTGCCCACTAGTGTAGATACAGCGTTGAAACGGCAGCTATGTGTGTGCGCGCAACTGTATCTTTCCCTAGGAGATGGGTCAGCTGCTTCTTCATTTTACTATTGGTCCATTAATATTTCGTTCATAAATTATGATATTTTGCTTCCCTGACGTGTGTAAATTATGTCCCTGTGTTTGTAACTGGTCCCCAATGCATCCTGCTCGCCCAGAAATTTTGTCTCTCCTGCATCTGCCTGCGCGCTTCGAGTCACTGCCAGCGAGACATGGTAATTGTCTGCCAGACTTTATCCCTGAGCGCGCCAGCCACTATACACTCTACCAGGGCACTTTTTGGTCAGTGTGTCCCTATAAAAAGAAGCTATGGTGTGAATCCTGAGGGGGAGCGTTAAGGGAAACCCCATCATCCAGCCTCCTCCTGCGGGGAGCCCAGGTACATTACAAGAACCGCTGGACTTCTACAGCTCACCGCTCGGTCCCCCATGGGTGAATCAAAGAGCTTTTTTGGCAGAAGTAGCTGGAGGACCAGAGCTATGAGCCCATACCCAGCTGTGCCGCCACTCCAGACAGATCACCCCAAATAAACTCTGAAACTGGAAGTCAACTCAGGAATCCAGGCTGCCTGAGGGACCCTGAGCGGGAGCGTCCAACAAACCATCCCTATGAACTGGGCTATGGCTAGAGGCTGTGAAGCCCCGGCGCTGGGTTGTCTTAGGTTGGGCAGGTGGGAGAACAATGGGGGACAGTCTGTATAAAAGTAAAATGCATTTCCCTGCAATAAACACTTATTTTCCTTCAATCTACACTCTATCCCTCCCCATATACTTGCCGAGGCAAAGGGCTGTTTTCACTTAACCTCGGTACTCTCGGACCAAGGCAGAGGCAAGCGGATCGATGCGCCCGAGTATCGGTTCTACTCGCTCCAAATTTTGGATCGACTCGCTCCCAGCCACAGCATTATCTAAACCAAGGATTTACAGGGCGACTTTGCCTGCTACTCCTTGGCTCCCGAGAGCAAGGATGGAATCACCAAAGGACCTATTCACTCGGGAGTCTCGGCCAGTGAATGAGGGAATTTTTGGCAGATTTTATTTACTTTCCTGAGGGATTCCTATGGACGCTTATGGATTTTCCTGATTCTTCGGAGCAAGGGAGATTTTTAGTGGCAGATCTACACGGCCTGAGTAGCGGCTTCCGTCACACTTATCAGTTTAAGTTTTTCTTCTATGGATAGCCATCAGCCTTCAGCAGCTCAGATCCTTATTTTTTTGATGTAGTTAAAGTTCCATTCTGCTTGTTAGCATATGCAAGGATATTACCTGGATAAAACTGAAATATCAGTGCTCCACTGTGGTTCATACTCCTCACCAATCCTGGCCCAAAATATATACAATCACACCGAACAATGGGGGCTGCAACTCATAGGGGATGCAGATATGCATATAACAGTAGAGGTGATGGCATCATATAAGGAGATCCCAATAAAAAAAACTTGAGATAAAGAGTAAACAAAAGCTTAACACAGCTTGCCATTATAAAAAAATTATTTCCCCACCCATCTATAACTTTCAGGCACAGCTCTGTTTACACTTGCCGGATTTGTAAATGCTATTTTTATTGTTCAAAGACAAACAAATCCAGACACTAGCATTTCCAATCATCCCTTTGTAAATCTAAGCCATAAAATCAGTGGCGGTGCTGTCAATCCTGTATTTAAAACAACCACTTTTATTTCCTCACAGTCTGTTTTTTTAATGAATTCATGTTTAAGGAAAAAGAGGAAAGGAAAATAAACATGCCATTCATGATTGGATTGAAATTAACCATGGAAACAAATCATTACATCATAATTAAATTCAAGAAAACAGTCCATTATTTTGGATTAAAATTATTTACACTGGAAATAATTAGCAAATATCTAAACCCATGAATGCAAAGCTAAAGGACAATAGAAGGATTTGCTGGGGAAGAGAAGCAAATTGTGTCTATCAACAACGGTTCTTCGCTCTGCGCTCATTATGACCAGACAGAGCACTGGTGAGACCTCACTTGGAGTACTGTGTGCAGTACTGGAGACCGTATCTCCAGAAGGATATAGACATCTTAGAGAGAGTTCAGAGAAGGGCTACTAAAATGGTGTACGGCTTGAAGGAGAAAAGTTACCAGGAAAGGCTTAATGATCTTAACATGTACAGCTTGGAAAAAAGACGAGACAGAGGAGATATGATAGAAACATTTAAATACGTAAAGGGAATCCACAAGGTAGAGGAAGGGAGTATATTTAAAAGGAAACAAAATAGCAAAACAAGAGGACATAGTCTTAGATTAGAGGGGCAAAGGTTTAAAAGTAACATCAGGAAGCATTATTTTACTGAGAGGGTGGTGGATACATGGAACAGCCTTCCAGTAGAAGTGGTAGAGGCCAAAACAGTAATTGAATTTAAGCAAGCATGGGATAGGCATAAGGCTATCCTAAACAAAAGATAAATCCAGGTAAAGTATCCATGTAATTGGGCAGACTAGATGGGCCGAAAGGTTCTTATCTGCCGACATTTTTCTATGTTTCTATGTTTCTATTTAACCTCCCTGGCCGTCCGATTGACAAATTTTATGTGTCAAAAGCAGCACATTTATTCAGCCCCCTGGTGGTAATAAAGTGTGGCTCGGGGTTAAATTTCAATGCTGGAAATGGTAACCCTGAGCCACACTAGGACAGATACATACCTCTCCCTGCGTTCTCTCGATGTCCTCCCACAGTCACCTCCGGCCGATCGCAGCGTCCTGCTTCCTTTCTCATAAGAAGGGAACCAGGATGCAGCGATTGGATGGAGGTAAATGCTGTACAAGGTGCAATGGGTAAAGACAGGACAATTCGGGGGGGGCGTGTCCGGCTGTGTGAGGGAGCAGACGTGTTTAGATGGAGCTCCAGACACTTTAACAGAAGAGAAAGATTTATGCCCGGAATCCTGCTTGATTTTATCGCTATTGGGAGTCCCTGCACGGCTGGACACCAGGAGACCTGCTCTGGAGCCTGTTTTGCTTCCCCCCTCCAGGGCAAAGCTGAGATTGAAGCCCTTTTCTGACAGGTCCGATCGGCCGGCGGCCATTTCGAGGCCTACTCGTGGCGCCTGATCCCTCGTTCCTCAGTGAAGTGCTACGCCTTCTGCCCCCATAGCAGACACATTGAAGGAGCAGGTGTGTTGGCGTCGCATGGAGCATCGCTCCCCCCCGGCTGGAAGTATGGAGGCAGTATTTGAGGCCCGTCTAGAGGGGTTACCGGGGGAGGAGGACAGTTTGCTCACACGTGGCATGTGGCGGCGGCTGATGGACGTGCTGCGAGCTAACCGGTCGGATGCAGAGCGATCGAGGAGCTTGCCAGCCACAAGGGGTGAGGCCGCTCCTAATCCGGCGGCGGATTGTGACGACGAGGATGAGCTGGTACACAGTGTGCTGGAGCATACCGACACTCCTGCGGAAGAACCCCCAGAGAGAGGTGTGGTGGTGGAGCGGCCTGGCGGGGCTGTTTTGCCAGTTATGGTTCGGCACCGGACGAGGGGGGGGCACCTTCCCTTGCTGGCCATGCAGCGGCTGCACGTTGGATCTCTCACCCCACCCTCTGTGGTGCGGCGACTCGAGGATTCCTCCTGGGAGGTCGACCACGGGAGCTATCCTGAGACGCGGCCGCGGGTGGAGAGGTGGGCCCTGTCTACAACCGAGAAGCCTGCGGGAGCTGCGACCTCTGACAGCGTACTGATGTACTGGGAATCGGCTGGCTGCGCTTTCTATGATGCGCCTTGGCATAATGGATCTGCCCGTGTGGCTTTTCCGTTTGACACAGGCTGAAGATGTCTACATGACTTTCTTTTCTTTACCCTCTGTTGCCGACGTGTATTTTTGGAAGAGTCCCCCTCTCTTATGTGGACATTTTTTCCCCCTCCCCCCAGCTGCGTGTTTTTTGCAATGATCTTTTGTCCCCCTCCCCCGCGAGGACTCATGTTTTGCTTTTACCGAGGACTTTCTACCCCCTTTTTGGTTGATATAATTGACGACTTATACCCTCCCCCCATCTTTTACTAATTTTATTTTTTCTTCTTCTTTTCCCTATCCCACAAGCTAAGATTTGTTGCATTGATAACTCCCCCTCCCCCCAACTAAGATTTCCTTTGCTTATGTCTTTGCTGTGTTCTGCTGAAATGTTCTTTTGGCCCTGCGTGGCCTTCTGCTGATGTATAAGTGAACTTTATTCAAAATAAAAAAGTTTAAATCTAAAAAAAAAAGACAGGACAATTCTACAATACATAAAGGAGGCAGGTCAGTATTCCTGCCTGCAGATACAGGAGGCCCTATTCCCGTGGGAATTTATACATTATGTCAGCCAAACTGCTGGCGGATTGTTTTTTCATAAAAACCCTTGTAAAATCTCCGTGAGCTTCCTATTTGCCATCAGTGCTGCGGCATGCCACATGACATGTTTCCCTGGGAAGTAATTTAGGCTCTCACAGTAGGAGAACACTCCCCATACTGCTGCTTGCTGAGCCAAGAAGCTCTACAGACTCAAAACATTAGCAAACTACTCATAGATATTCTGAAGAGAAAGGAATGCCGGATCCTCAGTAAGGTTCAACTGTTAACCCTTCCCTAGAGAATTGTGATTCCCCCCTGCAGTGGTTGTAGCTAAATAGCTTTAGGGAAAGGGATATAAATATACATGTTTATGTATATGTGTGCGTCTGCTCTGGAGCTAAGCAGTAGGATGGAAGTGGGTACATTTTCATCCTTTCAGAGTTAATACAACAAGCATCCTTGCAATCTGACACCTCACCCAGGGCCATCCTGGCCTGGTGTGAGTCATTCACACATTTTAGATGTTTAATCCCTCCCACGTGAGAGAGAAAGCAAAAAACATGGTGACCTCTACCAGAAAAGAAAAACAGATTAGAAATTACAAAAACAAACATCCATTGGAGGTTATAAAATAAAAAAGGTTAACGGGTTTAATAAAGTTACAACAAATCACATTTCATCAATCTCTAGAACAGATGGCGGGTGCAATTTATAACCATCAATATTCGGAAAGCATAAATACTTCTTGTGCAACAGACATTTTTCAGATAGTGTAACCAATAAACCATGAATTCTATAAGGCTTGGGAGCCCAGCCATGTGAGGCCAGTGTCACACGAGCAAACTTGAGAGATGGTCTGTAAGAGTGGACATTTTTTCCACTCCGACACGCGTGTGGCCTCCTCCCTGAGCGCTGACAGTGCGCTCAGTGCTACAAAGCTTGATCTTCCCATGGAGGATCATGCTTTATAGCCCCAGCAAACGTATTGTAACCGGAATCTGCAGGTTCACTCAAGACGAGGCCGGACCGGACACGAGCAAGGATTGTCTGAACACGAGTCTCTTCAGGAAAGGCAAACTTTATTGTGATATCACAACAGATGCTCAAACAGGATTCAATCTCAAAGAATGAGCCCCGAGTCCCTCGTGACATCCTATCTTATACCCCAAATACACAATTAGGTACATCCCAATTAGCCCACCTCCCGATGACACTCTCGCACCCCACGTGGGTTAATACCTCCCTTAACCGAATACAAAAACATTCCATTACTTTGGCTGTAAATTGGCAAACTTTATGTTAGTTTCAGTGAATCATAATTAGTTGCTTTTCCCATCCCGGGCTGCGCCCCCCTCCCTTGCGCCTACAATCACTTGTTACAGTTAACACCTGGTCTGATCTCTATACTCCTTTGTATATTTCTGCATGCCTCAACGACGGGTAAATCTACTCCTCTTTCTGCCCTTCCGTCCCAGGAACAGCCTAGACCTTTCTCAGAGCTTTAACCCCTTAAGGACCCAGGACGTACCATGTACGTCATTGCAGCGGGTCTCTTTTAGACCCGCTGACGTACATGGTACGTCCTGCGGTTTTTTGAGCGCTGGAAGCGATCGGATCGCTTCCAGCAGCTCAAACGCCATTGCAGGCTGCCTGGGAGTCCAGGCATCCGTGCAATGGCGGTGAGAAGTGCCGGGGCACCTTGTGATCGCTCCCCGGGAGCGATCAACATCCGGTTTTACCGGAGAGGTGCCCGGCACTTCTAGAGAGCGCTGGAAGCGATCGGATCGCTTCCAGCTGCTCTGTGTATATTGCAGGGATGCCTCGAGATCGAGGCATCCTTGCAATATGCTTACCTGCCGCCGGTCCGCTAAGTGATCGCTCCCCCCGAGCGATCACTTCCGGTAGCGGCAGGAAGTACTGAGTGCCACGAGGTATCGTGGCACGCAGTACAAAAACGATCACATGAGTGATCAGATGCTCTGCTGGGTGCCTCGAGGGATCAAGGCACCCAGCAGAGTAAAAAAAAAGTGTAAAAAAAGTAAAAAAAAAGTAAAATAAAAATCAATAAAAATGAATAAAATAAAATAACTGACAGCCAAGATGGCGCTGCACTTCTAAGGGCAGAGTCATCTTGGGGCTGAGTGGGATGTTCCTAGCCTGCCTCATCAGAGAGGCAGGCTAGCAACATCCAATCAGAAGTAAAAAAAAAAATCAAAATAACATTTCTAATTTGTCAGGTCAGGTCAATATTTTGTAAATATTGGCCGTGACCTCTGTGATTCTCCCTCCCTCTCCTCACTTGTGTTTTGGTGAGCGAGAGAGAGAGATCAGAGTTGACAGGTTAGAGATTTTAGTGAGATTAGAAAAATTGAGGCAGATTTAGAGAGATTTTAGGGAGATTTAGAAGAATTGAGGCAGGTTTAGAGTGATTTAGAGAGATTTAGGTGTTTATTTGTATTTTCTTGTGAAACCCAACGGTTCTTCTAAGAACCAACAATCCGCTTATTATATATAATAATTATAAAATTTTATAATCTATTATATATAATGTCTGAGAGGGTGTACAGCGCCGAGGAGGCATATGCCATCCTGGCGTCAGAATCTGAGACATCTGCGTCAGACTCAGACCCTGATTTCGACCCCGCTAACTGCTCAGAGACGTCGCTAGATACATTATCTACGCTGGCTGATGTATCTAGTGATGTTTCTGATGCAGATCCTGGGTCACCACCTGCCAGCAGGAGACGCACAGCTCCAGCTGAGGAGTGGGTAGTGCCTCATCGCCAGAGGCCAGATATCCCTCCTTTCACGGCAAATCCTGGCATCAATATTGATGTTGCAGGATTTACCGCCACACAGTTTTTGCAGGTGTTTATGGGGGATGATTTGTTGGGCCACATCGTGGCCCAATCAAATCTGTATGCCCATCAGCATTGTGCTGCGAAGCCAGACTCCTACTTGGCAAGGCAGCAATGGACCCCGCTAGATGTGCCAGAATTTCTGAAATTCTGGGCACTTACTATGCTGATGGGCATCATAAAGAAGCCCTCAATTCGCTCCTACTGGAGCAGTAGCCCCATCTGCTCTACCCCCATTTACCCCCAATCAATGTCACGTAGAAGGTATGAAAACATTTTGCGTTTCATGCACTTCAGTGACAACAGCCTGTGCCCTCCTAGAGAGCATCCCCAGTTTGACAGGCTGTATAAAATCCGCCCCCTGATTACCCACTTCGCCGCCAGGTTTGCAGAGGCTTATACACCTGGAAGGAATATCTGCGTGGATGAATCCCTAATGAAATACAAGGGAAGGCTGGGATTCAAGCAGTATATTCCTTCCAAACGCTCCAGGTATGGAGTGAAGGTATATAAGCTCTGTGACAGCGAGAGTGGGTATACTCAGGCCTTCCGGGTGTACGAGGGAAAGGATAGTAGCCTTGACCCTCCAGGTTGCCCAGAACACATGGGAACCAGTGGCAAGATTGTGTGGGACCTACTTTTTCCCCTGATGAACAAAGGGTACCACTTGTATGTTGATAATTTTTATACGAGTGTCCCTTTGTTCAAGCTGCTGTATTGTTTTGATACAGCAGCATGCGGTACTGTTCGCAAGAACCGCGTAGGTTTCCCAGCACAGCTTGTCCGCACCCGGTTAAAAAGGGGGGAGACCTCAGCTCTGCGCCAAGAGGAGCTGTTGGCGGTCAAGTACAGAGACAAGAAGGATGTATACCTTCTATCCACCATCCACACTGAGAGGTCTGTGGAGGTCTCTGTACGTGGCAGAGCTGAGCGCATCAGGAAGCCAGTGTGCATCAAAGCCTATAACCGGCATATGGGTGGGGTTGATCTGGCAGATCAGCTGCTCCAGCCCTACCAGATTATGCGGAAGTCAAGGGCCTGGTACAAAAAGGTTGCAATTTACCTGATGCAAATTGCAACCCACAATGCCTTTTTGCTCTGCAAAAAGGCAAACCCCGGAGTGACGCTGTCCTTTTTACAGTTTCAGCTCCAGGTCATTTCGGGGCTTTTGTACCAGGATGCACCTGCTCCCCGGGCGGTGATGGGGGACAGAGTTGGGGCTACGCATTTTATTTATAAAATCCCCCCTACTGAGGGCAAACAGAAACCCCAAAAAAGGTGCAGGGTGTGTTTCAAGAGGGGGCAGAGGAGAGACACAATCTTTTACTGCCCAGAATGCCCTGGACAACCCGGTCTGTGTCTTGGGGACTGTGTCAAGATATATCACACTGTGCGTGATCTGTGATTTTTTTTTTTCCTTTCTATTTTTTCTCACACTCCAGTTAGTTCAGTTTAGTTTTTTTTTTGTTTTACTGCACCAGACTTTTACATTTTATTCGTACATTTTTATGTTCTACAATTGGTGCTGTATTTTGCCAAAATCTTTGCACACCTATGCATGGGGGGCATGGGTGTACTCCGGAGACCTTGCAGAAAACAACCTGGAGAGTTTTCATGCAGTAACAAACAACAGTGTCTCCTAAATCACAGTCCAAATCTAATGTGGGCGTAAAAATCTGAAAATTGAAAAATTACACCACACACCTTCTCAAATGTTTTGGGCTAAAACCGTTGCATCCATGGCATCAAAGCACTCCATATGCAATACCTTGGGGTGTCAACATAACAAATATAAACAATTTTCTGGCAATAATTCAAACTGGGGTATGCGGTAGACCCAAAACCAAAGCTAGGCCTAGTTGAAGAAATAATCTCAATTTCAACTCCAATGACAAAGTCATAAAAATTGTATTTGAACCTTCCCAAAATCCTGGCAAACCTATGCATGGGGGGCATGGGTGTACTCAGGAGACCTTGCAGAAAACAACCTGGAGAGTTTTCATGCAGTAACAAACAACAGTGTCTCCTAAATCACAGTCCAAAACTGATGTGGGTGTGAAAATGAAAAATGACCACCAAACAGTATCCAATTTGTTTGGAGCAAACAGTTGCATCCATAGCATAAAAACACTCCATTTACAATACTTTGGGGTGTTAGCTTACCAAATATATGCACGTCATAAAACTGGGGTATGTAAAAAGGCCCCTAAAAAGAAGATAAGCAAAGAAGATACTGTATGTCAAATTAGAAAATTGACAAGCACATGTCAAAGATTGGCGTAGCACCCCAAAAACAACAGAACAAATCTATATATGGGTGGTATCACTTTACTCAGAAGATGTTGCTGAACATATTTTGGGGTGTTTTTTGGCAGTAACCCATAACTGGATTTGACAATTCATGCCTAAAGTACAATGTGTGTGAAAAAATAACCCAAAAAGTGACTACCTGAAAGTTTGACATAGAGCTAGTGCATGGAAAGTGTTAAAATACAACTCTTTGAAGCACCCTAGGGTGTGCCCTTTCTAAAAATATATGGTTTGATGGGGGTAAATTACTTTGGCCGGCTTCAAAAATGTCCCAAATAGGACATGGTGCATGATGACGAAATGTGAAAATTCCAAGTTGGAAAACTGAAATGCGCACCCCCAAATAAGGCCTATTAGCCCCCAAATGACCCGACATACCTATACATGGGTGGTATCAATTTACTCAGAAGATGTTGCTGAACATATTTTGGGGTGCTCTTTGGCAGTAAACCTTAAAGTTCACAGTACATGTATTCTTAAATTGCGTTAAAAAAAAAAAAAAAAAAAATCACCAAAAAAATTTTTTGTCTCAAACTTTGGCATAGATTTGTGGTAAAATGGTTTGCATGGAAAGAGTCAAAATACCCCAAGTTTAATACCTTGATTTGTGTACTTTAAAAAAATATGTATATGTGGAGGGTTATTCAGGAATTAGTGACAGATATCAGTGTTACAATGTCACCATCACTAGTTTTGAAAATAAACTCTTTGGAAATGGCAAAGTGCTACTTGCACTTATTGTTGCATAAAATAAGGAAAAAAGCGAGGAATATGTAAACATTGGGTATTGCTAAACTCAGTACTAAATTTAGAAACTACTAAGGAATTAATTTTTTTTGACGGTTGTTGATACATAAGAAATTTTGGGGGTCAAAGTTCGAAAAAGTGGTGTTTTTTCAATTTTTTTGTCATATTTCACAATATTTTTTATAGTAAATTATATGAAATGATGAAAAAAATGGTATCTTTATAAAGTCCATTTAATGACGAGAAAAACAGTGTAAAATATGTGTGGGTTACATAAACGAGTAAGAGGAAAATTAGACGTAAACACTAACAGCGCAGAAACGTAAAAACAGCAGCGGTCACTAAAGGACGGATTTGTGTAAAACCGCCCGGTCACTAAGGGGTTAATTGCTTTTCTGCTAATCTAAACACATTCCTGAGTTTCTACGTATATTTCATTCTAGTTTCAGCTACAAACTTGCCTAGTTATTTTCAAGTGAACCAATATTCTGAACAAGATGGTCGCCTGGCTTATAATGGCGTCCATCTTCCAGTCTATTTCCACTTCAGTATGTCATAGCTTTTCGACGGGGAGTGCTTCAGGACATCCAGCGTAGCGCATGGAACCAGTGCGCTCGCAACCCCACCTGGCCCACCCTGTCGAAACGTCACAATGCTGCAACGGACGTCAAGAGTCAGGTCATTACACACGCAGCCAGTGTGCCCGTCTGACCGCAGCCTTAAGCATGTGAAACCCAAGCAAAACGTTTTGTATCCTTTATGCCCTGGCCCGCTTTCCCTGTATTGCTGAATTCTGCTACCCATCCGCAGTAATCAACCACACAGAAAATGAATACGTAACAAAATGATGGCAATATTTTTAATAAAAACTACCCCAGCCAACAGATTACGCGCGGGCATCATTACAATTTGGTGAAGCACTTGTGTCTTCTTTTATAAACACAGATGTGCCCTCAATCTTTGACATGAGCGCACCATCTAACCTTACATTTTTGTTATTTTGTTCAGGATAAGGAACATGAGATTAACAGTTTGGGATGATTCACAGTTTGTATATAGTAAATGTAACATGAGTGCACACCCTAAAATATTGGCTTTGCACACCGTGTGCAATATGGCATATTTACTGGAGTGAATGTAAAACATTTACGTACACACTATAACAGGGGGAGGGGGGGATCATGAATCTACTTAAAAGTGTGAAAGAGTGATCAAACAAAAGCCACAATGAAGGGTGTGAGAGATAGGACAAAAGACAACAAAACACATAAAAAATGAAGAGGACAAAAAGACATCATGGGGCAAATGTGACCAGGCAATGACATTGGCAACACACATACAACAAAATGTGCAGTAAGTGAGATGGATAGAGCAAAGGAACATTGGAGGCACAGCAAGCCTTCAGCACCAGATCCATGAATTCCATTATGCAGAACTCCTATTGACACTCCACATTCACCAACACTCACACAGTGACCCTCCATACAACACGCACAATATGTGTCTTATGGGTTGCATGTCCATGCAGAGGGATTTAGATAGATGAAATTGAATGTAGATAAAAGCAAGGTTTATGCACTTTAGAGTGAAGACCACACAAACCACTTCTACCCTCCCTAATTGTTACCGAGTTAGGGAAATCAAGGCAGGAGAAGGATTTGGGAATAATCATAGACTTCAAAGTAAGTAACAAAAGCCTAATGTCAAACAGCAGCCGCCAAGGCCAGCAAGGTATTGGCATGCATTAAAAGGGGAGTTCACTCTTGGGAGGAAAACATAATTTTACCTCTTTATAGATCAATGGTAAGACCGCACTTCGAACATGCCGTGCAATTTTGGGCACCTGTCTTAAGAGAAATTACGGCGCTAGAAAAAGTGTAGAGACAGGAAACTAAATTAATAAGGGGAATGGAAGGTTTAAGTTATGAGGAAAGACTAACAAGCTTAAACCTGTTTAGTTTAGAGAAACGGCGCCTTAGAGGGGATCTGATAACCTTATAAATACAGTATATACGGGGCCATTATAAACCACTGTCTGGAAACCTATTCATTGACAGAACTATACACAGGACACGAGGTCACCCACTTAGACTGGACAAAAGGAAATTCTGTCTAAAGCATAGGAAGGGTTATTTTACGGTAAGAACAATAAAGCTGTGGAATTCTCTGCCTGTTGAGGTGGGTCAGAGACTGCACAGGCTTTTAAAAAAATGACTGGATGACTTCCTGCAGACACAGAATATTAAGGGTTATAATATTTAATATGTGGGATAAAGCTGCTTGATCCAAGGAGAAATGTGACTGCCATTCTGGGGTCAAGAAGGAATTTTCCCCCCAATATGTTGCATATTGGCGATCGCTTCAAACTGGGTTTTTTGCCTTCTTTTGGATCAACAGCAGTAGGTGATGTGTGAAAGGCTGAACAAGGACACATGTCTTTTCAGCCTATGTAACTATGTTGAGCACCAATAGGGTTGACAGTTTGGTCCACATATTCTGGTACACACAAATTCTACTTGCTAATGGAGGGCACAAAAATCCTCCCCTTCAGGATGTAGAATTCAAATGCTGCAGCAGTAAAATTGATTCACTGTGTGATGCGATTTCCTACCTGCAGCTAAGTAGACAATGTGTGTCCCAAAAAACATGGATGATCTGGGAGCCTTAAGCAAGAATTAACATTTAGGCTGGGGTCAGACCAGAGCACTTTTAACATGCGTTCTGGCGCACTTAATTACGGCCGCACTAGCAGCAAATGATGGGCAATGACGGCCAATATACGAAGTACGGTCGCACGAAAGTCCGGCTGCGCAACGCAAGTGGAAAATGAATGCATTTTTTTGAGAACGCAGAACCGCTAGTACTGACGTACAGAGTGCGCTGCGTCCGCTAGCGGTGTGTGTGCGTGATTTGGAGACATCAGACCCTGCTCGTGTCCGGCCAACATAACGTCCAGACACCCAAAGTTTCCTGGTTTGGAACCGTAAAAAAATCACGCACGAAAATGCGCATAGTATGACCGTTTTCGCGTATTCCGTGAAAAAATACGTCAATGCGTTCGGACGCACTTTTTTACGTTCGCGTGTAAAAATGCTTTTGTTTGACCCTAGCCTTAAAGTTTATCTTAAATGTGAAGTTGAAATTCTGCGTCCTGTATATTGGTGATTTTCAATCTTTTCGTTTCGCAGTAAATCAATAAAAGAGCAAAATCCCAATGACCGCCAGCAGTTTTAATTTATTTATTTAAAACCAAAGGGATTATTCAGAAAGCACCGAAATTGCGGTGCTTTCTGGTTCCGCACCCTTCAGTGATTCCATTTCAACTACCCTGCAGTAAATTCACTATTCACCGCAAGGTCCCTGAAGTGTGCCGAACATAGAGCCACCAAAAACTGCCAAACGGGGGGGAAAAAAAATTAGAATTGAGTACAGTTTTCTTTTTCTGCTAGGTGTTTAAACCCTTGTGTAAATAAAAAAGTCCTATAAAAAAAAAAAAAAAAAAATATAATGAAAAAGTCTGTTGTTACAGAAAACAGTAAAAAAAAAAAAAAAAAAAAAAAACATAACCAAATACAAAAAGATATTCCAACAAAGACTGCTGAAAATGAAGAGAAAACACATTATATATTTTTTTTAATTTATTTTAATTTAATTTTATGGGATTTGCCTGTTTAAACCTGTTGAACTGAATCACCGAAAATCAGGACATTTCACTGACTTCAGTACAGTTCAGCATTCTCTGAATAGATTAAGGCTAGGGTCAGACGAACGCATTTTTCACGTCGTCCGTGAAAAAGTGCGGTCGAACGAACGTACGTATTTTCCCCCGGAATACGCGATAGCGGTCATACGATGCGCCTTTCCGTCCGTGATTTTGTACGGATCATCAATAAAACACTTTTTGAGTCTGGACGTTATGTTGGCCGGACATTAGCAGCGTCTGACGTCTCCTAATCACACACACACGCCGCTATGCGGCCGCAGCGCACTCTGTACGTCAGTAGTAGCGGTTTGACGTTCTCGAAAAAATGCGTTCGTTGGCCACTTGCGTTGCGCGGACGAACTTTCGTGCGGCCGTTCGTCGTATGTTCCCCGGCATTGGACGTCATTTGCTGCTAGCACGGCCGTGATTTCGTGTGGCTAAACGCACGTTAAAACTGCGCTAGTCTGACCCTAGCCTAAAAGGGGTTATTCAAAGAGATCCGAATTGCTAGCAAAAGGTAACCGAACGCTGAAATTCAGCGTTCGTTACCTTTCCTGGCCATTCGGCTATCCAGAGCAGGCAGTTCGCCAAATGTTGGCGAATTGCCTGCACATACGGGGTGCCTGTTCAAGGGCAGTGAAATCCCCATAGCTTTGTCTATTCAGAGAACAAACACCTGCAGTGAAAGGTGAAGCCATTCGGTGGTTTCATTCGACAGGTTTATTCAGGCGAATCCCATAGGCTTCAGTGTTAAAAATATTCCAGTTTTAATCCAATATCTAATAAACCGTTGATTATAATATTCTGCATTAAAAAGTCTCTTTATAGATTTTTTTTTTTTAGGATCATTTAAGCATTTTTCAGGATTTTTTAAAAAAGTTTTTAAACGCCTTTTCTTTTTTCTGTAACAGCCCTTTTTATTATCATTCATTGAATCTTATATGTAAAATTTCAGACATTTTCGTTCTGTAGTTTCTTTGCAAACAACATTTCACTTTTCAAACATTCAAGCGTACTGTTTTTTGTTTTTTTCACTCCATTCGTCTGCGGTGTCGGGTTTTTCCGGTGGCTGCTCTGCACTCTGCTCGGCAGGGTTATTCCAGAAGTTTTTGTGGATTTCGGTGTGCGTTTGCTGGGAGTGTTCCTCGGGTTTGCGACGGCTTTTCCCTGCACTAGGACGGCCCTGTGGTGCTTGCTGAATACACCACAGGGTCGCCGAAATGGGATCGCTGAATGAAGCCGAATTGAAGAGAACGAAATGTCACCGAACGTGCGGTGACTTTTCGATTCTCTTTGAATAACCCTGTAAGTATCACTTCTCCATGTGACAATTTCACTGCTGCCGAAGGTAGATCTTTGGCGAACTGCACCGTATTTCGCTGTCAATTTACCAGTATTTGGTGAATTGACAGCTAAGGCTCGGGTCAGACTGAGGCAGTGCGAACGCGCGTGCAGGCGCACATAATTACAGCCGCACTAGCAGCAGATGACGGGCAATGACGGCCAATATACGAAGTACGGTCGCACGAAAGTCCGGCCGCGCAACGCAAGTGGAAAATGAACGCATTTTTTCGAGAACGTTAAACTGCTAGTACTGACGTACAGAGTGCGCTGCGTCCGCTAGAGGCGTGTGTGCATGATTAGGAGATGTCAGACGCTGCTAATGTCCGGCCAACATAACGTTCAGATGCACAAAGTGTTTTATTGATGAGCCGTACAAAATCACGGACGAAAAATGCGCATCGTATGACCGCTCTCGCGTACTCCGTGAAAAAATGCGTCCATTCGTTCGAACGCACTTTTTCACAGACAACGTGAAAATGCGTTCGTCTGACCCTAGCCTTAGTGAATAGACTAACTGCACAAACCGTATGGTGAAATTCCCCATTCAGTGCAATTCGGTAGCACGTTCGTCGTTTATTGAATAACATCAGAAGTGTTAAGTGTGCATTTAAAGCTCTATTCATTCGCTTTGTACTATTGCTCCATTACACACAGTTGTCACAGTCCAGTTAGTCACACACTTCCTGCTGCCATTACACTGCAAATTCACATAAAAGTCACTGAATAATATTAACCCAGATTTAAAATTACACACACACACACAATAAGGCTAGGGTCAGACGAACGCATTTTTCACGTTGTCCGTGAAAAAGTGCGTTCGAACAAATGGATGTATTTTTTCACGGAATACGCGATAGCGGTCATACGATGCGCATTTTTGTCCGTGATTTTGTACGGATCATCAATAAAACACTTTTTGCGTCTGGACGTGATGTTGGCCGGACATTAGCAGCGTCTGACATGTCCTAATCACGCACACACGCCGCTAGTGGACGCAGCGCACTCTGTACGTCAGTACTAGCGGTATCACGTTCTCGAAAAAATGCATTCGTTTGCCACTTGCGTTGCGCAGCCGCACTTTTGTGCGGCCGTTCTTCGTATGCTGCCCGGCATTGGACGTCATTTGCTGCTAGCACGGCCATGATTTAGTGCTGCTAAACGCACGTTAGTCTGACCTTAGCCTAAAAAGGTTTGCTGACTGCAAACCGGAAAACATACCTCAGTGATACAGACAGAATAAAATACTAACATAATATGGGTTGTTGTGTCAACTATCAGGGTTATTCAAAAAGATCCGAATTGTGGCCGAAAGGTAACCAACAGTGAAATTCAGCGTACGCTTACCTTTCCTGGCCATTCGGCTATTCAGAGAGCAGGCAGTTCGCCAAATGTTGGCAAATTGCCTGCACATACGGTGCCTGTTCGAGGCACATAGAGAAGCAATGCTTCGTCTATTCCAGGGGTCAGCAACCCTGGCTCCCTGACGTTTTTGGAACTACATTTCCCATGTGGCTCAGTCAGCCTAGTGGGTGACTGAGCATCATGGGAGATGTAGTTCCCAAACATTGGGGAGCCGAGGTTGCCGACAATGGTCTATTCAGAGAACAAAAACCAGCAGTGAAAAGTTGCTGAATTGCCCTGTTCGGTGTATTCACGCGGCAGATTGAGGCTAGGGTCAAACAAACGCATTATTTGCAGCGACCGTCAAAAAGTGCGTCCGAACACATTGACGTATTTTTTCACAGAATGCACGAAAACGGTCAGACAACGAGCATTTTCGTGCGTGATTTTTTACGGATCGTCAATAAAACACTTTTTGGGTCTGGACGCTATGTAGGATGGACATTAGGAGATGTCAGATGCTGCCCATCACGCACACACGCCGCAGCGCACTCTGTACGTCAGTACTAGCGGTTCTGCGTTCGCGAAAAAATGCGTTCATTTTCCACTTGCGTTGCGAAGCCAGACTTTCGTGCGGCCGTACTTCGTATATTGGCTGTTATTGCTCGTCATTTGCTGCTACCGCAGCCGTGATTAAGTGCGCCTAAACGCAAGTTAAAAATGTGTTGGTCTGACCCCAGCCTTATTCAGGCGAATCCCTTAGGCTTCAATGTTAAAAATATTCCCGTTTTAATCCAATATCTAATAAACCGTTGATTATAGATTTTTTAGGATCTTTAAGGCATTTTTTTTGCGAAATTTTTTTTCTGTTTTTTTTTATCGTTTTTTTTCTGTAAACAGCCCTTTTTTATTATCATTCATTGGATCTTACGTGTAAATTTCAGACATTTTTGTTCTTTAGTTTCTTTGCAAACAGTGTTTCACTTTTCATTCAAGCGAACAGTTTTTTTTTTTGTTTTCACTCCATTCGCCTGCGGTGTCGGGTTTTTCTGGCGGCTACTCTGTGATCGGCAGCTGCTCGGGTTTCTCTGGCGTGTTTGGCGGGGTTAATCCAGATGTTTTTGTGGGTTTCGGTGTACGTTCGCCGGGTTTTGTGTTGAGCGTTCGGCGGGTTTGCGGCAGCTTTTCACTGCACTACGCGACGGTCCTGTGGTGCTTGCTGAATACAACGCAGGGTCGCCGAAATGGGATCGCCAAAACGCACAGAATTGAAGAGAAGGAAAAGTCACCAAACATGCGGGGACTTTTCGATTCTCTTTGAATAAACCTGTACAGTGGAAACCTGCAGTCGAGCCAGGTTGCTGTTTTGTTAGGTGAAACTCAGCCGATTTGGAAAGTGAGATAAGTGGGAGCATTTTTCTGGGTTGGCTATTTTGACCTGGAATTTTCACTTCTCCAGTCATTCTCCTGAGATTCAGCTTTCTTTGAATAGACCTGTATATATTTACAAACATGTTTAACAACACTGAATATTACCCATCTTTGACGCCAAATTATTGGGGGGGGGGTTCAGAGGGAGGTTGCAACACCTGTCAAATTCTCCGACTTGACATGACACAGGTGGATTAAAGGGCAATCTGTATATCAGTGAATAGAGAGGCAGACTCACCACTAGGTGAAAATTGTATAACAAATGCTCGCTGCAGGGCATCAATCTGTGGAAATGTGCTCACTTTATCAGAGGGATAAACCGCGCAATTGTTTTATGATCCCAATACAGATAAAAGTAAAAGCCATGCAGCATTCTCTGATGCAATCCACAACTATGTACACAAATTCTGATAATGTTTCACAATCATTCTGCATTGCTTTTATGTGACAATATACAGTGAGATATTGTATTAGATCACATTTTTAACTTCATAAAGTTTAATATTTGCACACATAAAACATCTAACCACGTAAATAATATAATAATATCCGATTTGAACCTGAAATCCCTTTATGAGACAGTGCTTTTCGCCTTTATAATTAGGGTTATTAATGTAGAAGGTTTCCCTGGTGCAGGACATGTCTCTACACAAATGAGCATCTAATAGGAGACATTAAGGCAGGTTCAGCCATTGATTCCCCACAGCAATTACCTGGGATTAAGCATGTATACCTGACTGGGTTTATAGGTGGTTGCTGTGCTTGTGCTTTTTACAGAAGGGTCAGTATTAAGGCAGACAGGGCAACAAAGGAGAAAGCCCTTACCTGCTACAGCTGTGTGCTCCATAACCCATGGGGTTTTATGATGGGTGTCTGTGCTTGTCCCCAGTTAGGTTTACTGTGTGGAGGTTTCTGTATATGTAGTCCTCTGTTCCCGGGGAGGTTCCTGTATGTAGCTGTGTCTCCAGGAGAGGTTGCTGTGTGTGCTCAGGCACTATGGTCGCTGGCTCAGTCCTGCCATTGCCTCCATATCCCAGGGCTATTCAATGTCTCCCAGGTCCCAGCTCAGGACACTGAAGCGCCGCAGCAAACTGTGAGATCCCTGCTGTGTGTGGCCAGAGCCCGCCCAGAGGCACGTGTGCTGGAGGGTGTGTGTGTGCATAGAGGTTACAAATGCATTTTGAGGTGGAGGATTCACATTTTGTCAAAATACCTCAGAGTTATAGAGAAATAAGTAACACAATTCCCACCACTCACTGCAGACAGGGGCTCACTTCTCAGAAAGTGCTCCTCACAGATTTCCATGACAGAGAAATTAGATGGAGTGAATTTGGCCCACTAGTGGAACCGTGTAATGAGATTTAAAGAGTTATGGAGGTATACATGGCTATTCAGAGAGAGGTGAAAACCAGGAGAATGACTGGAGAAGTGAAAATTCTAGGTCAAAATAGCCAAACCAGAAAAATTCTCCCATTTATCTCACTTTCCAAATCAGCTATTTGGTCTACATTGTTCTCTTCTTCTGACATTCTCCTGGTTTTCACCTCTCTCTGAATAATCCTGATAGTCAAATGTTTTGGAGCAGTGAGCATTATATGTGTATCACTTATGTGTATGCCATTAGTGAGTATTTGTGTCTGCTTGCCATTAGTGATCGTGTGTTTGTGTACCAGTAATTTGCGAGTGTGTATACCTGCCATACATGTACATGCAGTAGAATTAGGAGTTATTATGCTACTTATATTACTGATAATTTTACTATCACATGGTGTGACCCAGGGATAGGCCTTACGGGTGTGTGCCGGTTTTGGGCGGTGCACTGCAGAGGTGAAATCCAACATAAAGCAGTGTGGGTAATTATTCTCATCAAGAATCTGCAAAGAAATCAAATTCACCTCACCCGTAGTCCACACTGAAATCCCAGGTAGCAATGATAACTTGTCTTAAACTTGTGGCATATTTGAATTGTAAATCTTCCAAACTTGCTGCAAATTTTCAATGGCAAGTCTTAGGCTAGGGTCAGACGAAAGCAGTTTTAACGTGCGTTTAGACGCACGAAATCACAGCCGTGCTAGCAGCAAATGACGTCCAATGCCGGGGAACACACGAAGTACGGCCGCACGAACGTTCGTCCGCGCAACGCAAGTGGCAAACGAACACATTTTTTCTAGAACGTCAAACCTCTAGTACGGACGTACAGAGTGCGCTGCGTCCGCTAGAGGCGTGTGTGCGTGATTGGGAGACGTCAGACGCTGCTAATGTCCTGCCAACATAACGTCCAGACACAAAAAGTGTTTTATTGATGATCCGTACAAATCACGGACGAAAGGGCGCATCGTATGACCGCTATCGCGTATTCCGTGAAAAAATGCGTCCATTCGTTCGAACGCACTTTTTCACAGACAACGTGAAAAATGCGTTAGTCTGACCCTAGCCTTAACTTGCAGCACACATTTTAGTTGACAGTGTGGTGTGCTGGCTGCCAATGGGGGAAGTTGGGTGTTTCTTTTGGCGGTTGGCTGTTGACAGTTGGTCATCCATTTTGGTCTCCTGGTTGAGGGCTGACAAGAGAGGCAGCCAGCTGCAGCTATACAGAACCCGTATGCTTAGTTTATTAATAAAACCCAATGGAGCTGTTCACATCTTGCCGCGCGACGTCGCATGTCGCTGGTACATGACCCTTTTTTTTTGCGTTTTGGGATTTTTGCCATTTGCATTGGTGGTGCTTTGCAAAATCGCGCAAAACCACAACATCGCGTGACATTATCACACAATGTCGCAAATATGAAAATCGCACTGAAAAACGTGCGATTTTCAAATCACACAGTGTGAACGGGGCCTTACTGTGACTTGCAACATTCTTGCTATAGACTTGCCATTGCAACTTTTGCTGTTGTTAGAGACTTCCTAAAGCAAATTTTCTACAAATTGAAAAAGTGTCAACTAGAATTTGTGCTGCAAGTTAGGCCCCGTTCCTACCTGGGTGTTTTACAGCGCGTTCCTATGTGCTGTAAAACACCCAAACACAGAAATCCCATGATTTCCTATGAGGCCCGTTCACACCTGGGTGTTTTACAGCACGTAGGAACGGCCCAAAGAAGTACATGAGCTTTTTTGGGGCAAATTGCAGCGCGTTCGCGGCCATAGACTGCAGCTTGAACGCGCTGCAATGCGCGTTCGCACGTTTTTCACTTTTGCACGATACGTGCGACAAAAACGTGTGTATTACACGCATATGAAAAACGCTGAGGTGTGAACGGGGCATTAACGACTTGCCAGTGAAAATTTGCAGCAAGTTTGCAAGACTTACAATTCAAATGTGCCACAAGTTTGTGACAAGTTATCCTTGCTATCTGGGATATGATATGGAGAAAAAAAATATATACCGTATTTTTCGCCCCATAAGACGCACCTAGTTTTTAGAGGAGGAAAACAGGAAAATAAATATTCTGAAATCGAATAGTGTAATAATGGATATACTGCCCCAGCTCATGGATACTGCCCCCAGCTCATGGATACTGTCCCCCAGCTCATGGATACTGTCCCCCAGCTCATGGATACTGTCCCCCAGCTCATGGATATACCCCCCAGCTTATGGATATGCCCCCCAGCTTATGGATATGCCCCCGCACATGGATATGCCCCAGCTCATGGATACTGTCCCCCAGCTCATGGATAATGCCCCAGCACATGGATATTGCCTCAGCTCGCTCATGGATGTGCCCCAGCTCGCTCATGGATGTGCCCCAGCTCGCTCATGGATGTGCCCCAGCAGCTCATGGATGTGCCCCAGCAGCTCATGGATATGCCTCCGCTCACCTGTCGCCGCCGCGTTAGGCTCCCGCGAGATCGCGGTCACGTGGCTCCCCCAGGCGAGTGCCCAAGCTTCCTGCCGCCGGACGCAAGCTCAGAGGGAGCCTAACGCGGCGGCGACAGGTGAGCTGAGGCATATCATGGGGCATTCGCTCCATAAGACGCACCCACTTTTCCCCCCACTTTTTGGGGGGAGAAAAGTGCGTCTTATGGAGCGAAAAATACGGTATATATAGAAAAAAGTGGAGGAACTATGTTTCCATGAGTTCCCACTCGTGTTGACCCCCGGTGCCCTAGTTATACAGGGCACTTCATTGTATTTTTAGTTTTTCGCAAATATAATTTTTTCACAAGTTTACTTTTGCTGTCGGTGGTTTTTCACAATTTTGTTCCGCATTTGTGAGATTTGCCAACGCAACACCCACATGTACATTATTGTGCTAAAGGATTTATTTCTGAACTCATTAAAATAACCTTTTTGTGAAAATTGTGAAGAAAATCCACTTGGACCCAACAGCGAATTGGGGAATCCATTGCGCCCCCTCCAGACTTAGAGATGGCCAACGCTCTGCTGCAGCAACCATCATCAACTCACTACAGCTAAGGCTGGGGTCAGACCAGCGCACTTTTAACGTGCGTTCTGGCGCACATAATTACGGCCGCACTAGCAGCAGATGACGGGCAATGACGGCCAATATACGATGTACGGCCGCACAAAAGTCCGGCCGTGCAACGCAAGTGGAATTTGAACGCATTTTTTTGAGAACGCTGAACCGCTAGTACTGACGTACTGAGTGCGCAGCTGCGGCATAGCGGCGTGTTTGCGTGATTAGGAGATGTCAGACGCTGCTAATGTCCGGCCTACATAACGTCCAGACGCAAAAAGAGTTTTATTGATGATCCGTACAAAATCACGCCCGAAAATGCGCGTCGTCTGACCGTTTTTGCGCATTCCGTGAAAAATACGTCAATGCGTTCGGACGCACTTTTTCACGTTCGCGGGGAAAAATGCTTTCGTCTGACCCTAGCCTAAGACTGCACCCTAAGACTGCACCCTGGCACAGAATGTCCCTGTGGCAAATGTGGGAAACTGCCGATCACTTTATTTATTTATTTATTTATTTATTTATAAAGGATTTTACCAGGAAGGATACATTGAGATTTCTCTCGTTTTCAAGTATGTCCTGGGTTCAAGAACATTTAAAAGATACTGTACATTACTGACACACTGCACATTACAGAGCTCCACATCAATAAAACTCCCAGTAATGTGCAGTGTGTATGAGCGTATCACACAGCTCCACAGCAATAAAACTCATAGCAATATGCGCTGTGCATGAGCGTATCACAGAGCTCCACAGCAATAAAACTCCCAGCAATGTGCAGTGTGTGTGACTGTATCACAGAGCTCCACAGCAGTAAAACTCACAGTAATGTGCGGCATAGGCTCAGCACGTCGCCAGCAGCAAAGAGGTTAAAAGGAAAAAAGGGGGTAAAATTTGAGTAGAGTGCCCATTTAACCCTTTGCTGCTCCACACCAATATTTAGTCTCCTACCTGTAGGACATGGCTGCCTGGCATCCTCTTGTTCCCGGAGCTGAGGGCCCTGCACTGTGCCAGCCCAACCGGGCCCCTACTGACCTGTGGGGTCTTGGGCAGTGCCCGAGTGCCCGATGGGTCAGTCTGCCCCTGCGCGTGTGCAAAAACACATTAACGCGAGGGGTAAAACCCTTTGCGCTGAACGTCATATTACAATCTCAGCGCAACAAACGCGCGTATACATCTACCGCGGGTGAACCTGCGCGAACGCTGCGCGAGCTTACTGTACGTCGCGCATCCTATACTTAACATTGTGAGCACAAATGCGTTTGTGCGCTGGTATGCGGATGGTATTACAATCTATGTGCAGGATTTAACGCATAGCCTTTGCGCGCATAATTTTAGCAACTCCTAAGGCTAGGGTCAGACGAAAGCATTTTTCCCCACGAACGTGAAAAAGTGCGTCCGAACGCATTGACGTATTTTTTCACGGAATGCGCAAAAACAGTCAGACGACGCGCATTTTCGGGCGTGATTTTGTACGGATCGTCAATAAAACTCTTTTTGCGTCTGGACGTTATGTAGGCTGGACATTAGCAGTGTCTGACATCTCCTAATCACGCAAACACGCCACTATGCCGCAGCTGCGCACTCAGTACGTCAGTACTAGCGGTTCAGCGTTCTCAGAAAAATGCGTTCAAATTCCACTTGCGTTGCACGGCCGGACTTTTGTGCGGCCGTACATCGTATATTGGCCGTCATTGCCTGTCATCTGCTGCTAGTGCGGCCGTAATTATGTGCGCCAGAACGCACGTTAAAAGTGCGCTGGTCTGACCCCAGCCTAAAAGCTGGTGTTAATGGAAAATCTGAACAACCTTGCCGAAACCAAATACACCACCCCAAAAAAAAAAATGCAGCAAAGTATAGTTACACATTTGAAACATACCAAACCAATAAATTTAAGAAATTGTGTGTGCATTTTTTATTGATGCAGCATATATGCGCAGATTGACTTTGACAGGCGCAAAAACTTAACGTGAGACAATTGTGGTTCTTAATGCTGATTGGCTGAATCCAGTGGCGTAGCGTGGGGGGGCTGGGGGGCCGTGGCCCCGGGCGCAGTTTTCTTAGGGGCGCATAATTTCAAAAGAAATTTGCGCCCCTAAAACATGACGCCTGGACTGACCCGCCGGGCCCTCGGGCCTGCGGGTTGAGGGGACCCAGATGCCGGGCAGCGTCCGTGTTGAAGGGGAGGCGGCTGCGTGCAGGCGCAGGTCACGTGGTCCGGCTAATCAGGTGGTACTGAGTCTCTGTACCACCTGATTAGCCGGACCGCATGACCTGCGCCTGCACGCAGCCGCCTCCCCTTCAACACGGACGGACTCACACGCTGTTCAGGACCGGGCAGGCACTCTCGCTGCCCGGCATCTGGGCCCCAGCCCCTGCTGGATCCGGAGCTGGGGCAATATCCAGGTGAGAGCTGGGCTGGGGCAAATCCATGTGTGAGCTGGGGCAAATCCATGTGTGAGCTGGGGCAAATCCATGAGCTGGGGCAAATCCATGTGAGAGCTGGGGCAAATCCATGTGTGAGCTGGGGCAAATCCATGTGTGAGCTGGGACAATATCCATGTGTGAGCTGGGGCAGTATCCATGTGTTAGCTGGGGCAAAATCCATGTGAGAGCTGGGGTAATATAAATAACGTGTCCACAGTAGGCTTGTGCACCGATTTTTTTTTCGGTTCGATTCGGTTCGATTTGTTCGGATGTTTAAACTTTTCGATTCGGCTCGTTTTGGCCGATTTGTTTCGGTTCGGCTCGACTCGTTTTTCGTGTACATTTTTTTTTCGGAATATCGACCATTTTTCGTATTTTCGTGTCACTTTGCTCGTTTTTTGTATCGACTTTTCGTGATTTCGGGACTTTTCGTTTTTTCGGAACGTCTGTTCTCCTCGACCATTTTTCGTATTTTCGTGTCACTTTGCTCGTTTTTTGTATCGACTTTTCGTGATTTCGGAAATTTTCATTTTTTCGGAACGTCTGTTCTCCTCGTTTCAAAGCTGTCTAACTCTATTCGTTTTGATGTAAACTACTATGGTTTACTTTTTTATACTTTATATATTTTTTTATAATAAATTTTTGCTTTGTTTTTCGGATCCGATAATTCATTCTGTCGATATGATAATTCTGGCGATTCTATTGTGTTTTTTTTTAATTAAATAAAGATCCTTTTTTTCTTATGAATATACATTTCACAACTTTATTTAATCACATTAAAAAATGGTATGAAAGCCAAGGAACAAAAACAAATGAACAAAACGATTTAAAAAACACTAAACTGACCCGAATGGTCTGACTTTAAAAATAAAAACCAGAACAAAAAGGTTTTAAAACGGAAAAATAGTTGATCAAAATGATCTGAAACGAAAAAAAAAAAAAATGATTTAAAACAGACAAAAAAAAAATTAACCCTTTCGCTGCTGAGGCATTTCACGGCTTCCCTTCACGCCTGTGTGCGGCACTGCGGTCTGCTGCTGAGCTAATTTTTAACAGTTTCGCTCCTCTTGTTTAAATGCGTTTTGAAGCCTTATTTTATAATATGACCCAGACATGTTATATATCGTTCTTTCCGGCAGACTCGGCAGATGATTCATAATATATCATTATCATATGTATGCGTCATGTCCTGTCTGTATATTATACAAAAAAATGCAATAAAATTATAATTTTCAATGTTTGTTTTACAAGGTGTAAAGTATTTTTTTCACATTTTAACATGCGAGTGTTTGCGGTCATATTTTATGAGTTGCGTTTGTTAAAAAAAATTGAAAAGGGGACTTGTTATATTTTTTGGGTCAAAATTACACTATTTTTAACAAACGCACCCCATACAAAAATCCTTAGTGCAGCATCATTGTTCACATTATAATTGAAATGGGAACAATATTGCTGCATTAACAAAACAAAACAAAAAACCTGTTTATTTTTTTTATATTTTAATTTTTTATAATTTTTAACATTGTCATGTTTGGTATTGTTGGAAAGGCCATGCTCTGGTCGATCCAAAGATACCAAACATTAACCAACCGATAGCTGCCGCGGATCGGGAGATAGGGGGTTCCAATGAACCCCATATCTCCACCATTGGTCGCAGTTAGGGGTTAACTCCAGAACTGACGTCATTGTGACGAGGTCTTGGGACTGTCGGCAGCTGCCGTTCCCCCACGCTGTTGTCTTCCTGCAAAGACGTGACCATGTTGGCGGGCAGCGTCTTAGAGGGCAGCGGTGGGAGAGAGAGAGCTCATAGCTGGGAGGAGGTGTTGCGTGAAGCTGCAAACAGGGACAAATAAACTAGACCTGAGCCGCACTGAGGATCTTTGGGTTGTGTCGGAGAAGACTTCACGCAGTGCTGCCATCAATATTTTTTGATAAATTCTTGGTTATACAATGAATGTGACTGTGGACAAAAATCTGTGTTGTTGTGACATCGCCTAAGCTTAACAAAACCAGGCCACGTCGGTAATCAAATCTCAAGGCAGTACAACAAGGTTGTGTTAGTGTGTGACATTTTTTGGCCAGGCAGGAAGTGTAGAATGTGCACAGTCACATTCATGGCCACAAATATGTTGACAAATTTATGACAAAGGGTCCATAGAAATGTCAATAAATTTATGTACATATAATTTTAACAGTGTGGAAACCAAGCAATACATATTAACTTATTAAGTAAGGAAAAGCAACGCACACAAACAGGAAATTATAGAAAAAATAGAAAATTTATTTACAACATGGGGAAGGGAAGGGAACATGCCAAGGATGGCAAACTGCCCAACAGGGGCACAAACAAACATAGTGTAGTGGAAATAGACTGGAAGATGGCCGCCATTGAACATCTTGTTCAGAATATTGGTTCACTTGAGATAATTACTGGCATTTGAGGAGATGTTGGAGCTGGTCCGCATCTTTGATTACAAAGATTATGACTGCCGTAAGGGCCCTTACGGCAGGAAGAATAACAACCGCAAGGATCGTATCCTTGACAAGCTACGCACCACCATCCTGGAGCTGTTCGGGAAGGACCGGACGAAGGACCAGGTCCGAAAACGCTGGTCCGACCTCAAGGCACGCGAGCAGGAGCAGCTGAGGCACATTCCGGTTACATTTCGGGAGGAGGCTGCCACTGGTCTCACTGCCGCTCCGGGATGTCAGCGGCATTGCTTATGTGCTCCCGCAGTTCCTGGAGCAGTTCCTGGATGGCATCAATAGTTGTCACAGCAAGGCGTAGCTCGCCGATCGCCATCCGGTTAATTTGCCTAATGCTGGACGTGTCCGGTCTGGCTTCTCCTTCTATATATCCAATAAATGAAAGAAGGAAAATACAGTAAGTAAAGCAGGTTTCTATTTTTGACTGAAAGTCTTGAAAAAATATAACAGTAGTATATACCAGTGCTGGCGGCCTCCTGAGGCTCTGACTCCTCCTCCGGCTCCTCCTCTTCCTCCTCCTGCTCCTCTTGTGCTATACATAAAAAAATTTAATTAAAATACAGTAAACAAAAAATGTTTCTGTTTTTGACCAAAAGTCGTTGCAAAATAAAACAGTATATACCAGCGCTGGTGGTCGCCCGTGGCTCCTCCTCCACTGGGGCACTGGTGCCCGCCGGGGCAGATGCTGCCTTCTTCCTGTCTTCTGCCAAATCCAAAAAATAACACGTAAATAATGCAGACTGGAAAAAATGGTATATCTATACAATATATTGCCGAAAGTATTGCGACACCCCTCCACTACCCACTAGCACTACCAGCTTGACCCACTGCTACTCCCATCTCATAGTTCTAAAGTCACAAAATATTTATTTATTTCCTCTGCACATAGACATATATTACCGTTCAATTATATATTTTTTTCAGAACTAAACATTACGTTTATTCAATAAAAACTATTATTTGTGTTGTGTGCGTACAAAACGCATTGTGCGACTGCTTTTAATTATTTTATAGATGCCTCAGCCTCAGTTTCACTTTCAGTTTCTGCGAATAAAACTGTGGATATTGCAGAAACACCAGAAATCCGCCATTTTGTTTTGAAATTTGCATCTAAAGAGTTCAATAATGACACTGCTGCAGCAAACAATTCAGCAGCTGCTGAGGATGTATTGAAGGCGGCTCTGTTTGGATGCACTTTCAGAAGAACTACATGTCCCATCCTACCACTTAGCAGAGACGCAGAGATTTTTGTTGATGCGCAGGTGGGAGCCAATATTGGGCAAGCTGCGGGTCATCTCGTATGCATCACTCAATCACAACAACCTCCCCCCCCAGCACACTACAGACTACACACAGTGCCAAAAGAAATCCAGCATTGTAACTTCATCTACATACATCAAATGTCACAATTTTCACGAATACGTAAAATCACAAAAAGGAAGAGCTATGGCAAAAATGCATGTATGACGAGTCGTGAAAACGCAAAGCTATACACAATCACATTGCATGAAAAAAGGACTAGATAAATCAACGTATTTCTGTGCACATTAGCACATGCAAGCACATTATTATTATTATACAAGATTTATATAGCGCCAACAGTTTGCCTCAGCTGCCCCTGCTCGCTCACCTTGAGGTCGGACCAGCGTTTTCGGAGCTGGTCCTTCGTCCGGTCTTTCCCAAATAATTCCGCAATGGTGGTGCGTAGCTTATCTAGGATACGGTCCTTTCTTGCGTTATTCTTTCTGCCGTAAGGGCCCTTACGGCAGTCATAATCTTTAAGATCAAAGATGCAGACCAGCTCCAGCATCTCGTCAAATGCCATGTTGCTGGCCCGCTTCTTCCTGGGTGTCTCTGGGGTGGAAGCAGATGAGGAGGTGTCCGAATGGGACTCTCTGTCTCTTCCTTCAGCCATGTTAAATAATTTCTATATTTTTTGGCAATTGTCAAAACTCTCTACAAAAATGGCTCAATAAAGTTACGACATCCGCGCGCGCGCGCATGCGCGACCGGACGAATCGGATCCGACCCGATTCCGAAGGAATTTTCGTATCGACAGAATTATTGGATCATTGGAAACAAAAAAAACAAGTGATACGCATTTACAAATACAAAATTTACAGAATCAGCGATATAACCGATAATAGTTAAATATACGATGTCCAGAATTACCGAAATGGAACCGAAATCATGAATAGAGCGAAAATAAATTTCGATTTGACACATTTCAAGTCCATTCGAAAATTCCGAAAATATTTCGTTTCGGCTCGGAAAACTTTTCGGATCTGCAATTTTCAGATCTAAAAATTTTCGGAAAATCGGCCGGATCCGAAAACATGAATCGGGAAATTTCGTGAAAATTCCGAAATTCCGAAACCCGAAACGCACATCCCTAGTCCACAGGTTGTGCGGGGGCACACAATTCTTGGCTGGCCCCGGGCGCTGATAACCCACGCTACGCCACTGGCTGAATTGCGTGAAAAAAAACGTCCGCACACTGATTTCTGCTTGCGCGTTTGTGCGCGTCCATTTACACGCGTTATTGGTCGACGGATGAAAAAATGCGTGAGGATTGTAATACCAGCGTTGATTTACGCGCGTTAAACGTTGGCGCAAAACATCAGGCGAGCGTTTTAACGTGAAGATTGGAATAGGGCCCTATGTTTGTTCGTTAGTGACTTTGCCTATATCTGTGTGTGTCTCTGTGCCTGTACCAGTTTCTTTGTCATTGTCTCTTTGTGCCTGCCAGTGTCTATTCAGTTTGAGGATAATTTTTATAATTTAATTGAATTTACTGCTGTTTTTTTAATAATTACAGTATACTTGTATCTTAGTCTTATTAATTACTGAGCTTTCTTATCTCTTTCGGGTTAATAAGAATGGGAGGCTTCGGGTGAGGGGTGTGGTAAAGGAGGGTGTCTGACCAGAGAGGGTTGACGTGAAAATATTTTGCACATGGCACCTACAGAGTTATTCAGAGACAGCCGATCTGGCCCTGAAATTGCACCGAACAGGGAATTTCCCTGTACGGTGCCATTTTCTGGCCATTCAGACAGCAGGCAGTATGCCAACTTTTGGCGAATTGCCAGCAACATACGGTGCCTGTTTGCCGGCAGTGAAATACCCATAGCGAAGCAATGGTTAACCTATACAGAGAACACCGAACAGCAGAGAAATGTCAGTGAAATGCCATGATGTTCGGTAGTTTAAGGCTGTGGTCACACGGACGCACTTTTCGTGTATGTCTGATCGCACTGTTTGCTGGCCGTCGTAGCATTTCAAAGAAGTCAATAGAGAACAGCACAAGAAGCGCGTGGGCTCTTTCTCATGCACGGGCAATGCATGTTGCAACGGATGTCAAAATGGCATTGACGTGAAAAAACTACAATGGACGTAAAGAAACCCCTGCATACAGCTTTTTTTTCTTTTTCCCAACTTCAGTCAAAAGTAACTGATGCTATACAACCTCTTTAGGCTAATGTCAGACGACAGTCAGAGCGCACTCTGCGTGCGTGCATAACGGACAGACGTACTGACGGAAGATACTGTAGAAACCACACAATCTGTTTTTCTTGACGGACGTAGAAAAAAAAAGGGAATTATGGGAAATAAAAATAATATGAAAAATAATAAAAAATTTGAAAGGATATGAAAAGCCATTGTGTGCGTCAAGGTGCTGGACGTCGCAAATGCGCTGCGTCTGGCATCTCCCCATCACTCACACAGAACGCTACGCGGACGTGGCGCGTCCGTCTAGCGGTTTAAGTTCTTGCCTAACTTGCGTCCGTTTGCCACGTGCATCAGTGGCGGAAGTATCAGGGTCGCAGCGGTCGCAGTTGCGACCGGGCCCTGGCATTCCGCCACTGGAGGGGGGCCCAGCGCCGCCCGCCAGATTCCGGCAATCAGCGCCGGAATCTAGGAGCCGTGCACTGGCCGTCCCTCTCCCTGCGAGTGGCCGCTGACATGCAGCTTGGCCGCTCACGTGGGATAGGAACCACCTGACCGGAGCACGAGATCCTCTCGCGAGACCTCTGCGCTGATCAGGTGGTTTCCGGCGAGCAGCCAAGACGCATGCTTCCAGCGGCCGCTCGCCTCGGAGAAGAACGGAACGCCGGCGGAGCCTGCCCTGGGGCCAACAGAGGTGAGAGCTGGGGGCCCTATATACCCATGAGAGCTGGGGGCCCTATATACCCATGAGAGCTGGGGGACCTATATACCCATGAGAGCTGGGGGCCCTATATACCCATGAGAGCTGGGGGACCTATATACCCATGAGAGCTGGGGGCCCTATATACCCATGAGAGCTGGGGGACCTATATACCCATGAGAGCTGGGGGCCCTATATACCCATGAGAGCTGGGGGCAATATATACCCATGTGAGCTGGGGGGGCAATATATATCCATGTGAGCTGGGGGCAATATATATTCATGTGAGCTGGGGGGCAATATATATCCATGTGAGCTGGGGGGGCAATATATATCCATGTGTGCTGGGGGCATTATATATCCATGTGAGCTGGGGGGCAATACTATCTTTGTTTTATTTTGCAGTGAAAAATAAGTAAAAATATAGAGCTTTTTTTGGGGGGGCCCTTCGTGGATTCTTGCACCGGGGCCCTCAGGTTTCTAGTTACGCCACTGACGTGCGTTGTGCGTGCGCAGTTCAGTGCGGACGCACTTAGTGTGTGGGTCTCTATTGCTCATGATTCTATGCTACGACGGACAGTAAACTGTGCGGCAACACGGACGTGATCACTGCGTTCGTCTGACATGGGCTTCATTCGGCAGGTTTAATCAGGCGAATCCTATAGGTTTCAATGTTAAAAATATTCCTGCTTTTATCCAATATCTTTTAAACCGTTTATTCTTTTAATCTGCAGCAAAAAGTGTCTTGATTCATTTTTTTTAAAGATTTTAGTAAATATTTGGGAGTTTTTCGCCATTTCTTTTTAACCAGCGGTTTTTCTAACAGACCTTTTTATTATTATTCCTAGAACCTTATACAGTATGTTAATTGCAGATATTTTCATCCAGTTACCGGTGACTTATCGAATCAGATCCTATCCGATAAGTCGTTGGACCTGACTAAATTATCGGATCCAATAATTTTGGCGCTTTTGCATCGTTTTTTTTTTCTTTTTTCAATAGTCGGTTTTGCGGTGGCTTTTCCCTGCTCTTCAGGGACCCTGTGGTGAATGCTGAATTCACCGCAGGGTCGGAGAATTTGATTCCGCGAAGTGCGGGGAATGAGAGAGCACCGTAATGTCGCTGAAGAGCCACTCTAGAGATGTGTAAAGCCGGTCCCAGTCTGACCATACTCCGCTATACGTGCTTCGTAACAGGTTCAGTGCATTTCACAGGGATATAAAGTAATAGTGACATTCAGAGATCTATGTTTCTTTTCTTGTCTGTCAGGATCCACTGTCTACATACATAAACTCTAAACTCTAATCCACAGGATTTAACTTCTAGAAGCTAAAAACACACATTTAGTCCAAAGTGATAGGAAACTACAATCAACTGTTAGAAACATCCTGCACATTGACAGGTCAGCTCATTGCTATAATGACCTAAATAGTGATTTAGTGACACACCTTGCAGCCCAGTAACAGGTCAACTACACTCCTCCCTTTAGCAAATGAGGATTATAATGTAACCTAATCCTTGACTTTAACATTAATTGCTGGTGACTCTAGGAACTATTTGAAGGCAGGACCGGATTTACATCTAGGGAGCCTGTAGCAACAGAAATCTGAAGCCACCCGCCAAAAAAAATAAATTGGGGGAGATAGTTTTTCTTTTGGAGGCACATTAAACATTTTTAAAAAAATAGAAAAAACAGTTTCTGTATGAGTGGGAAGAAGATGCATGGACAAGGGAGGGGGAAGAGTATGCTACACCAGTATGAAATAAATTTGTCAAGCTGAAATTAAGACAACCAACAACAAGATCTCTGAACGGGCAAACGGGCGAAGAAAACAATATCTTTAGAGAAAAGGAGCCATGCAAAAAAGAGCTGAAAAAAGAGAATATAGAAGAATCATCATTACAATCCAAGTTAAAGAATGCAGATCAAATTCTTTGTTTATGCTATTAGGCCATACATAATATGTTGAGTGAATGAGTTCCAAATTTTTCCTTTCTTTTCAATAGTTTACCTTGTCACCTACTTGTCGTAGCTGGAGTCATGGCCAGTAACCTGGATCTTCAAGTCTGCAAATCTGTGAGTAGGTAATCCGATTTTGTTGGTTGTGCTAGGACAATTATGTTAGCAAAATCTCTCCTTGATTTAATGAGTGGATTCCCCAGACCTGCCAATTCACACAGTCAGGCTGTGTGACATACCATTTTATCCGCAGGCCTCCTAATTACCTGTCAACCCATAGGCTGTCACTTCAGCGCAAAAAAAGTCATACATCCCTCAGCAACCACGCCCCTCTCACCTGATTCAGACCTTACAAAGTTGGCAGGACTGTTTCACTTATATATAGTGTCACGTCCTCCGCTCCTGAGGGGTCTTTAGCTGGTCAGGGTGGTGCCAGGCACCCAGCAGCACCATTGGCACTAGTAGCTGGCTGGGTGCCAGACGATTCGCCGGTTACAGGAGGTCGTGTGGTGAATGGCGGGGCGCGGCGTGATGACGCAGAGCCACCGGCTTTAAATCCAGACCACGCGAATCACTCGTGCCTTGTCGAGGAGTTGCTTCCCGCAGAGCTTAATGATTCATCATACTTGTGATTCACTGATTCTATTGCCTTGCTGATACTGACTCGGATTGTATGAGGACACTATTGATTACTGACTCGGATTGTATGAGGACCATGTTGATTACTGACTCGGATTGTATGAGGACCCTGCTGATTACTGACTCGGATTGTATGAGGACCCTGCTCAATGCTGACTCGGATTATATACATGCCCTGAATGTTTCTGACTCAGATGGTATTGATAACCCCTCTGTTTCTGGTCAGGCTTATGTGTATACCCATCCTGATACTGGCTCGATTTGCCTGAGTGCCTGTCCTGTTGCCATCCCGGCTAGCCTGAGAACCACCCCTGGTACTGATCCAGCTTGTCCTAAAACCATTAATGAGATTAACCCTTGCTGCATTTATGCCAATCCTACTCTGAGAGTACCAGGCCTGTGTCTTGTGTTGTATGCTTGTAGTGCGTTCTTGATTCAAACAGAGATATACAGGGATAGTAAAACCGACCACCAAAGGATCGAAGGGTTTAGAAGTCTGCCTAAAGGGATCTGCATCAAGTTATTCCACGGGAATCGTGACATATAGAAGGTCACAGGGACACTTAAAGATATCGACCACAACACAGCACCCCTCATACAATGATGTTGAATCCAACCCTGGTCCAATAGCTGACATCATATTTTGTCTGCAAAGCCTCAACTGTACACATGTACGCAAACGACACTGTAATCTATACCAGCAAACCAAATCTCCCACAGCTGGAGGCCGTGCTGCAAGAACAATTCACAGAGGTAGAAAAGTGGATCGCAGATAACAAACTTTTTTCTAAATACTGACAAAACTGTTACAATGCTCTTTGGAACAGCACCTAAACTACACAAGTTGCAAACACCCCATCTACAGTCAGGTCCAGAAATATTGGGACATTGACACAATTCTAACATCTTTGGCTCTATACACCACCACAATTGAGTTGGAATGAAACAAACGCAATGTGCTTTAACTGTAGACTGTCAGCTTTAATTTGAGGGTATGTACATCCAACTCAGGTGATCGGTGAAGGACTTACAGCAGTTTGCAGATGTGCCTCCCACAAGGGACCAAAGGTAATGGGACAGAATAATAATCATAAATTAAACTTTCCCTTCTTAACCTTCCTGACGGTCTAATTTTTTCAAAATTTCGTGTCTAAAAGCGTCTCAATTTTTTTTTAAAGAAAACGTGTTTTTGTACATAGTTAGCCTGTAATAATTAAAAATCACGCACTGAAATCCGTGCAATCAAGAGTCCTTACTGGTAAAATCCTTTATAAATAAATAAATAAAATAAAATAAATACACTGAGTCCGATAAAGTTTGAAACACGACATAATAATTTATTATCCCAAAAATAATTATCCAAAATAATACAAATAAATGATATTCAATAAAATACAGCAAAAAACACTGAAATCTGTCTGAAAACAAGGGTGAGATGATGTATGGTCTGTTTCTTATCCTGTAGTGCCACCTAGTGGCCGTTCATAAACATTGCACTTTAGATTACAGTGTTTTATGAATTTTTTCTAAGTTTGCTGCTGGTCCCGCCCCCTGCATCGTGTGACTCGCAGGGAGCCTTACCAGGAAGCAGCTCCCCGCAATCACACTGCGGGGGACAGCGAGGGAGCCAGGAGGAGGTGAGTATGCATCCACCCTGAGTGTGGCTCGGGGTTACCGTTCGGGTTAGTGAAATTTAACCCCGAGTCACACTCGGGAATACCACCAGGGAGGTTAATACTTGGTTGCAAATCCTTTGCAGTCAATCACAGCCTGAAGTCTGGAATGCATAGACATCACCAGACGCTGGGTTTCATCCCTGGTGATGCTCTGCCAGGCATCTACTGCAACTGTCTTCAGTTCCTGCTTGTTCTTGGGGCATTTTCCCTTCAGTTTTGTCTTCAGCAAGTGAAATGCTTGCTCAATGGGATTCAGGTCAGGTGATTGACTTGGCCATGCATAACATTCCACTTCTGTCCCTTCAAAAACTCTTTGGTTGCTTTTGCAGTATGCTTTGGGTCATTGTCCATCTGCACTGTGAAGCGCCGTCCAATGAGTTCTGCAGCATTTGGCTGAATGTGAGCAGATAATATTGCCCAAAACACTTCAGAATTCATCCTGCTGCTTTTTTCAGCAGTCACGTCATCAATAAATACAAGAGAACCAGTTCCAATGGCAGCCATACATGCCCACGCCATGACACTACCACCACCATGCTTCACTGATTAGGTGGTATGCTTAGGATCATGAGCAGTTCCTTTCCTTCTCCATACTCTTCTCTTCCCATCACTCTGGTACAAGTTGATCTTGGTCTCATCTGTCCATAGGATCTTGTTCCAGAACTGTGAAGGCTTTGTTAGGTATTGTTTGGCAAACTCTAATCTGGCCTTCCTGTTTTTGAGGCTCACCAATTGTTTACATCTTGTGGTGAACCCTCTGTATTCACTCTGGTGAAGTCTTCTCTTGATTGTTGACTTTGACACACATACACCTACCTCCTGGAGAGTGTTCTTGATCTGGCCAACTGTTGTGAAGGGTGTTTTCTTCACCAGGGAAAGAATTCTTCGGTCATCCACCAGAGTTGTTTTCCGTGGTCTCCCGGGTCTTTTGGTTTTGCTAAGCTCACCGGTGTGTTCCTTCTTTTTGAGAATGTTCCAAACAGTTGTTTTGGCCACGCCTAATGTTCTTGCTATCTCTCTGATGGGTTTGTTTTGTTTCTTCAGCCTAATGATGGCTTGCTTCACTGATAGTGACAGCTCTTTGGATCTCATCTTGAGAGTTGACAGCAACAGATTCCAAATGCAAATAGCACACTTGAAATTAACTCTGGGCCTTTTATCTGCACATTGTAATTGGGGTAATGAGGGAATATCACACACCTGGCCATGGAACAGCTGAGAAGCCAATTGTCCCATTACCTTTGGTCCCTTAACAAGTGGGAGGCACAATTGCAAACTCCTGTAAATCCTACACCGTTCAACTGAGTTGGATGTACATACCCTCAAATTAAAGCTGACAGTCTGCAGTTAAAGGACATTCCTTTCAATCCAACTCCATTGTGGTGGTGTATAGAGCCAAAGATATTAGAATTGTGTCGATGTCCCAATATTTCTGGACCTGACTGTATGCGTCAGGACAAGATCAAATGACACACTGACTACAGTCACTTCTCTCAAATATCTAGGTATGTGGTTAGACCCAAATCTATCTTTTGGCCCCCATATCGAAAAACTCTCATCTAAACTCTACCCCAAACTAGGTGCCCTGTACAGAAACAAATCCCGCGGTAAGAAAGCAGATTGTACAACAAATGCTTATGCCAGCCATTGAATACGGATATGTAGTGTATGCAGCTGCCCCTCAAATACATCTCCAGAAACTTACTACATTGTATAACTCATTCTGACGCTTTATGCTACAATGTAACTACATGACCCACCATTGTGACATGTTAAAAGAACTAAACTGGCCATCGCTGGACCAACCTTCACCTTTCCAACCTGGTGTTTAAGAGCTTTTCTGGAAAGCTACCACCCTACCTGAATAGGCTGCTTCCCCCAGCGGTTCCCTCATCCTATAAACTCCGATCCAGGACCAGCACCTTACTTCCAATGAAACAATACGAAAAGAAAGTGTCTGGATCCTCATTTTCCTACAGAGCACCGCAAATATGGAATAACCTTCCAGACGCCATCAAATCTTCCCCAGTCTAAAGTCCCTTAAGAGTTCCCTATTAACATACCTCAATACGGAATGCACCTGTAAACATGTAACATAATGACTTTATTTCCTACATATTTATTTTTCTGTTAATCTGTATATTTGTTTTTGTGTTAATATCTTGCATTTTACTATTTTGTATTTCTGTATCCACTCAATGTTCTTGAACCCAGGACATACTTGAAAACTAGAGAAATCTCAATGTATCTTCCTGGTAAATTACCTTCCTGGTAAAATCCTTTATAAATAAATAAATAAATAAATATGTATTTTACTACATTAAATTTCTCATTATTTGATATTACTTAGATATGTAGTGCTGGCCTACTATATTTTGGTGTTGAGCTTGAGAAATCTGGTGCATCTGCTGAAACATTTTTAAGCTATCTCAATAAACTGATCACAATCCAGATTGAGTGCTGGGTCTTTTGTATATGATTTACGTGTGAAGTTGACAGGAGCCAGTCCCCCTCGTCCCCACGTCCTCAGCTCGGCTATCTCGGGGGACTCTGGGCTGCCGTTGTGTGTGTTGAGTCTGAGGGACGTGAGGTGCGGTCCTTTCTCCAACATGGAGTGTTCACGTGGGCAACATGCGTGTGTCATGTATCACTGGCCTCATAGGGTGTTATGACGCTGGGACATTGGAGGTGCCAGTCCTCACCATTGGTGGAGGTGGTTGAGAGGGTAGACTCTGGGTGGGGCTTCCCAGGGCACCCTATTTAGGCTAGGGTCAGACGAACGCATTTTTCACGTGCGTTTAGCCGCACGAAATCACGGCCGTGCTAGCAGCAAATGACGTCCAATGCCGGGGAACATACGATGAACGGCCGCACGAAAGTTCGTCCGTGCAACGCAAGTGGCCAACGAACGCATTTTTTCGAGAACGTCAAACCGCTACTACTGACGTACAGAGTGCGCTGCGGTCGCAATAGCGGCGTGTTTGCGTGATTGGGAGACGTCAGACGCTGCACACATCCGGCCAACATAACGTCCAGACGCAAAAGGGTTTTATTGATGATCCGTACAAAATCACGTACGAAAATGCGCATCGTATGACCGCTATCGCGTATTCCGTGAAAAAATACGTCCATTCGTTCGAACGCACTTTTTCACGGACAACGTGAAAAATGCGTTCGTCTGACCCTAGCCTTAAATCCTAGCTCAGTCGTTCTGTGCACCTCTCCCTCTCTACCTGCATCAGTTATTTGGCTCTCCCTATACCCTATTGGATTGATCTCTTGGATTTGACCTTGGTCTGCTCTTTTGGACCACGAATATACACCTCCAGCCCTGACCTCGGATCTCTTACTGAATCACGTTTGTACTCGGCCAGTCACAACCTTCGACCTGCCTTTGTGACCTTGATCTCGGTTTGCCCTTTTATCTTCTGTTCTCATATGCTGCATCCTGGATCCCAACTTCCACAATATATGTGACAGGAGTCTGTAGCTGCTCTGAGTGCCTGGAACACCCATGTGATGACATAGTATTATTTGTAGCATCCATCAATGCATAGCCTTCTTCTATATTTAAAAAAAATCCTGTAATATTTGCCTATGCATATTCTAGCCAATCATATGCCCGTGTTCAAATTGCCTGGTGACCTTTGCACTGTCTGTTGTTAGTTGGTACTTTGCCTCTCTGTGAGCAACGGTCATTCAGCATTTTGCTGTATTAGAATAAAACCCACACGCTTGTCCTGAATTGTGCATTCGAGCATTATTGGTACAAACTCCTCAGCAGCACTAAACCCAAAAATTATACTTCCAGTTCTCACACAGTTGTATAATTGAGTTTCCAAGTTATTGACCACGCTCCCTGACTACTACAGGGAGGTGATACTGTGGTCTAATGACATTTATTTAAACATTAGTATAGTATGCCCACGTACCTTGTCAAATGTTATGTCCCTTGAGATGTCTTCCCTGCCAGGGGTCAAGTCCTGGGGAAAAAAATTGAGTGAACTCCCCCAAGAATTCCACAACCCCCATTACCTGAAGAAGAAAAAAAAGGATGTATATATATACACCCCGAGAATCCTATATAACCAGGCACAGACCCCCCCAGAATTATATATAACCAGGCACAGACCCCCCAGAAATATATATATATCCAGCACAGACCCAAGAATTATATATCTCCAGCACAGACCCCAGAATTATATGTACAGCAGACCCCAGAAATATATGTACAGCAGACACCAAAAATATATATACAGCAGACCCAGAATTATATATGCACCAGCAGACCCCAGAAATATATGCACCAGCAGACCCCAGAAATATATGTACAGCAGACCCCAGAATTATATATGCACCAGCAGACCCCAGAAATATATGTACAGCAGACCCCGGAAATATATGTACAGCAGACCCCAGAATTATATATGCACCAGCAGACCCCAGAAATATATGTACAGCAGACCCCAGAATTATATATGTACCAGCAGACCCCAGAAATATATATGCACCAGTAGACCCCAGAAATATATGTACAGCAAACCCCAGAATTATATATGCACCAGCAGACCCCAGAAATATATGTACAGCAGACCCCAGAATTATATATGTACCAGCAGACCCCAGAAATATATGTACAGCAGACCCCAGAAAGATATGTACCAGCAGACCCCAAAAATATATGTACAGCAAACCCCAGAATAATATGTACCAGCAGACCCCAGAATTATATATGTACAGCAGACCCCAGAAATATACTTACCCAGACAGACCTCCTGTCACGCTGACCGGTAGCTTGGGACATCGTGGGGACTTGGTTCAAGGAGGGATGTAGCCCTTGAGGCAGGTTAGCTGCTGGCTTAATTTAAGGACCAAAGGTCTTTAAAGTCAATGCATTTATGACGGAACAGTTACATCACTGGTCCTTAAGGGGTTAATACAGCACATTTAAACAATGTTTATTTCCTGACAGGAAATAAACAAGACTGTAACACAGGGACAGGAGGACATGGAAGAAAACTAAAGGAATCCCTATGCTGGGGAAGGTCCTTAACTAACTGGGGAAGGCCTTCTAACTAATGAAACTCTCACAAAGAAAGACAGTCAGGAGAACATGAAGGGCGAGGGTTAAACAAGACAGACAGGAATCCTAAACTGAAAATAAAGGTCCTTAATCTGGCCTCTGTACTAAGACGAACCAAACCCATGAAACAAGAAACATACAAGAATTGTCAAGACTAGAGCTGGGGATATAGAACCAGGAGGAATGTCAGACTCGCAGAGGTTGGCAACAGATCAGTAATATGGATACAGGGAACATGCAGAATGGGTAGTCAAAGAAAGCCGAGGTCAATACCAGAGAGTTATACACGAATGCTAAGCAGCAACCCAGGAACCAGGATACAGAATATGCAGGAACAGAAGTCACCATCAGAACTGATACCAGGTCAATGAGCCTCTGTGCTGCTGGCCTTTAAATAGGGAACAGGTCTGGTCAATTAGGTCATGTGACCCCAGACCTGAACAGCACAGCAGAACCCAGGAGCAGCTTAAGGCAAAATAGCCAAACACAGACAGTGAAGAGTGGACCTGAATCCCTCTCACCACCAGGGGCACGGCTGAAACCAGTGGAAACGTGACACCTCCGCCCACGTGTTCCTCCGAGCTCCAGCTTGCACCTGCACGCGGCTGCCGGTTTCTTCTGATCTGAAGGCTGTGACGCGATCTCACGAGATTTCACGAGATCTCGGCAGTAGGCCGCGTCACAGCCTTCACAGGGCTGAAGACGGCAGCTGCGTGAGGTAGCAGGCGGGCAGTGCTCAGGGAACACAGGCCAGTCGAGGGGGCTGCTAGCGGAATGCAGTTAATGCATTCCGCTAGCATCCCCAGCAATAAACAAAATCGTCCCACAGCGGGAACATGTGTTCCCACAACGTTCCCGCTGTGGGAGAAGTGCGGGAACACTGTTCCGAATGCATTCCCCCAGGATTCGAGCCCTGTTCCCTGGGTATACTGTATAATATATATATATATATATACACACACACACACACACACACACACCCCTCTGCCCACCTATATAATCTATACAAACCTATTTTGCATATATATATTTATATACACACTGATCAGCAACAGCTTTAAAAGCACGGCACCTGCCTAATATCATATAGGAACCCTTATGCTGACAAAACAGTTATGATGCATCGAGGGACGGACTCCATGGCACCTCAGAGCATATCCTGTGGTAGTCATTTCACTTGTCAGAGATTTTAATGTTGTTGGTGATCAGTATATAAACCATGTTATAATTCCTTGTTGCTCCAAAACCTCACTCTTTAACCCGTTAACGCCACAGGACGTGCTATGATGATACAGGTACGCCCTGCTGACTTCAGTGGGCTGCCTCGACCCCTCCTCATAGCTGGCGTGCAGGCCAGCTGTGTGTGTGGGTCAAATCAGAGGCTCACGGTGGCTCCTGTCGGCAAGGTGTACCTGTACGCCTCGCCGGTGTTAACTCCCGCCCGACGCCTGCCTGTGGGGTGAAGGTACCTTGCATCCTGTTACATCTTTCAGCCTGCATTGTAGTACTCTGAATGGATGCAGTTTAGGGATTATTCACTAAGCACCATTTTTCAGTTCAACTAGAATAAGTTTCACAATGGGGGGCACCTGGCACGTGCCGAGGTGGGGCCCTGATACTTGATAAAAGTCCCTATGTGCAGAGATACACTATGGACAACAATAACAGGAGCGAACAGCACAGGATAAATGAGTGACCTCTGCACAACCCTAGTAAAGCGGCCCTAAATCTGACAGGCCGGTCATTAGAATAGCCAGATCTATACTAGAGAAAAGATAAACTTAGAAGATATGCAGAGTCATGAAAAATACAGATCACAGGATACACTAGAAACGATACAGATAGTACAGACAAGGAACATCCAATAGAAACGCCAAGAAGAAAAGCCAGAAGTCAATAACCAGAACGTGTACCTTATACAGTAACCCTAACCCAAAAAGTAACCTTGTACCTAACCCTAAAGGTTAGTTTAAGCTTAACCCTAACCCTAAAAAGAATTCTAGTATTTATCGAATATGAATCTCCCGAATAATCTGAACCAATTTGATATCAGATCAATCCGATACGTTCAGATCAGTCCAATTAGGAATTCTCCAAATCTGAAATATTTGAATTCCAAAATTTCAGAGTCTAATCCAAACCAAGATTTTTGGTTGTGCACATATCTAATAATAATCATAACATTTTATTTAAAAAGTCAATTAGTGTCCGGCCCTCCTTTATTGACACACAACCGAACCTCCTCGGGTCTCTTTCACGATTTTTGGGAGTGACTCTGGTTGATAACAGGAACTTGATGCGCACTGTTGCAGTACACTTACTTAATCTCCTTATATGATTGCTTACCTCGACCTGTGAACGGGGGGTTGGTTATATACCGTATCTCTACACTGTAAGGTTGAACTATTATATTGTTGATCTGAATCTATAAATAAAGTTTATTAAAAAAAAACAATTAGTATTCCTTATAGAGAGTCAGGGAATCTGTGTAATGTGCAAAGAGTCTTAACTAGTAAATTAATTTCTTTATACTGCAGGAGTGGTTCCTCGCACGGTGTAGAATTCATATGCTGCAGACGATGTTTTGGTTCAGCAGCATTTGAATTCTGCATACAGAACAGAATCACATTCGTAAAAACTCAAATCATCTTAAACAGTGAACTGATTGCTGCATCATGCAGAGAATTCATATGCTACAGGGAATTACACTGTCTTAGTGATCTGGACCCCCCCCCTAAATTCTATACCCTGCAGAGAAGCACACCTACATTACATAGAAATAAATTCACTGATATTGACTATTTGACATGTGCACGGCGAATATTTTTGTTTAGTTTCAGATCGATCCATTATGTTTTTTTAAGTTTGTTTCGTTGAGTTCTTTATTTTACCGCGATTCGTATTTCGGATCGATTCCTTATTTCAGGAGATTTGTAATTTTTATTTCAGACCAATTCATATTTCAGGAGATTAGTATAATTCGTATTTCGGATCAATTCGTATTTCATTTTATTTAGTTATTTTGTTTTAATTAGTTATTTCGGAATGTGAAATGGATTAATTTAATTACTTAGATTAGGGTAAGAAAAATGTAATCTCCCTGTCCTTGGTGTTGAATTATGTTTCTCCCGCGGTGCTGCTGTCCTATCCCTGATTTCTAACCTTAGCTTCTAACCCTAATTTCTAATTTAGAAATTAGGGTTAGACACTAGAGTTAGAAATTAGGGTAGGCACTAGAGTTAGAAATTAGGGTTAGATTCATTCTAACCCTTATTTCTAACCCTAGCTCCTATCGCTAATTTCTAACCCTAATTTCTTTTCTTTTTTTTTTTTTTTTAAATTCTTTATTTATGAATAAGCAAATCACAAGTGAATGCAAGAAAGCCAGAGAAACAAAAATAAAAACAAAGACCCCGCAGGGCCATGCCATAGACAATGCAAGGGAATCAAACCATTAACGGTGTATGGCAGGTGGCAACGGGTAAGGCAGGCAAGTACAATCAACATAATACAGGACAGCTATTATCGCAATTAGTCACAAAACATAGTAAGGGGGGAATAAAAGGGGGAATGGGAAAAAGTGGGAAAAGAAGAGGGGTGGGGGAAGAAGAAAAAAGAGAGGAGAGAGAGAAAAAAAATTTAAAAAAAATTAAAAATTCCTAAAATCGGAAAAGGCATCCCAAGAAAAGTGGTACTCAGCAGCGCTCCTCTGAGACCCCGCAGGGAAACAGAGGGCCACAGAGGGAACCACAGGGCAAACGTCACTGAAGGGCTAAGGGAAGTGAGAGCCTAGGTGACTGTCCCACAGCTCGCCCTCAATAAAACCATGCCTCTAGTCCCAAAAAAAAAAGTAAGAGAAAAAAAAAAAGAGGGGGTGGGTTAATAAGTGGGGAAGATAGAAAAATATGAGAAGGGGAACAGAAGGAAGAAAGGAAGAGCAAAGAGGGGGGGCATGAAGTCAGCATACAGTCGATCAGAGAATAACCAAGGTCAGGAAGCAACCGGTGTCGGTGTCAGTTTTAGGAGAGTGGAGTACATACGAGTACCACAGGCTAGTCCGGATCATAAGGCTGCCCATCTGAAGGAGACCGCAATTGCTCCCTACAAGCCGTAACCGCATGATGGGGTAGACCCAGAGTCAATAAGTGAGTCCGCGCCTCGTCCAGCATCGAGGCTACCAAAATCGCAGAGCCATGGGGAATGAGCAGGGAGCCCGAGACCCCCCAGCGATAACGAACCTCGTGGGTTCGTAGCATGGTCGTAATCTGCCGAAACTGTCGCCGTGCTGCCAGGGCCAAAAACGGGAGGTCGTGAAACACCGTGACATCCAGCCCCTCAAAGTGGATCGGGGGAGCTCGAATCGTCACCCCCAAAAAGTGCTCCCACACAAGGACATCTCCGAACACCACAATGACGTCCTTCGTGGCAGCCTGAGGGGCCACCGCTGCCTTGCGAATTCTATGCGCTGATATCACCGGATCTGGGGCTTCGGCAGGGAGAGAGAGGACGGTCTTTACCAACCGGTTGGCCATGTGCAGGAGATCAGAGGTAGGAACAGCGTCCGAGATACCCCTCAGCTTCAGATTCCATCTCCTATGTCGGGCCTCCAGAGCCAGTAAGGCAGATTGCAGTTCAGTGACCTGGGTCTGGAGTGCCCGAACCTGGGAAGAGGCCTCGGCTTGTGTAGTCCTAAGGTGCCAGTGTGGGAGCCGACATCCGCCACCTCTGTGCGTAGGGAGGAGAGATCACAGCGTACCTCAGCCAACTCCGATGCCCACGAGGAGCGGGCGTCCGCCAGAAGGGCTCTGATGTCCCGCCTCGTCACCGGAAGGTCCTCAGAGTCCTGCATCGTCAGTTGTGGGGCTTGCAGGGAAGCAGCAGGGCCCACCTCCCCGGGTGCCGTCTCCGCCGGTGTTTGGGGCAGGGCGTTCACCTCCTTCGGACCCGCCAGCGCGACCCTAATATCCGGAAGGTTGGGGCACTCCGCCGCACTGATCTTCTTTTTACCCATAGCCGTTTCACGTACCGGCATCTCAGAGGAAGGGGCAAAATAACAGCACGAGGTAGCAAAGATAGCGGTCTGCCTCACTCCGCACCCAGGCCAGAGACCAAGAGCCAAGTCAGGGAAAGACAGGGAGCTCCTCTCGGTCAGTGTTGGACACCACCCGTTCCCGGAGATGTCGCTGCGTGAGGGGAAAGCAGGGAAAGTCCGATGGCAGCGTTAAAGTAGATTAAATCAGGGTGATTCTGCGGGAGCTGCCCGGACATGCGACTGCTCTCTTCAGGCACCTAGCCACGCCCCCCTCCTAACCCTAATTTCTAATCCTAGCATCCAACCCTAATTTGTACCCCTAGCTTCGAACCCTAATTTGTAACCCTAGCTTCTAACCCAAATTTGTAACCCTAGCTAAATTCTAACCCTAATTTCTAACCCTAGCTTCTAAACCTAATTTCTAACCCTAGCTAATTTCTAACGCTAGCTTCTAACCCTGATTTATAAACTAGAAATTAGGGTTAGAAGCTAGGGTTAGAAATTAGGAATAGGACAGCAGCACCACGGTGCTCCGGAGCCCTGTGGAGCTTGTTGTGGAAATTTTATTATGTGGACATTATATTCTAGGATGTGTGTGGTTTATAAATTGTCATCTGTCTCCCTGTGTTGGATTAAACTGAGAAACGCTCTAGCAGAGGGTATTTGGGTTTAATCAGAGCCAGCGGAAAAATCGTCAGTGTGAAAACCTACTCTTGGGTTTAGAGACGACATACCTGCTTTTAAGACATGGAGAGACAGCATTTAGAGGATTTTTATACTGTTAGCCTGTAAATCACCCGCAGAGAGGAGGTTTGCTCTGGTTTCGGAGGTGGGGCACAGGGAATAGAGAAACTGTTTTGTTTAATTTGGTTTCTCTATTGCTGGATTTTGGAGACACCATCTTGTCTTCCGTTGTGTGCCCAGCCATGTGCTCTTGTCGGCCATCTTTGATTACCTTTGTGTGAAGAACATTTGCTTTGGCAGACATCTTGGTTAGTTTGGTGCTGCAGGTTTTTAACAAGGAATTCAGTTTTAGATGGAGCTGGTTCACTTTTAGTTTTGGTGTCTATGGAAAGCGATTCGTTTGTTTTTGCCTCAAATGTTAGTTTTTGTCCTGAAGTTATTTTTGTCTTTTTTGTAACTTTTCTATGTACGGCTTGATTTTGTTGTAAGTTTTGTGCTGGATATCGGTTGAGTGTTCGGTTATGGTATAGCCCAGTGACCAGCCTGATAGGGGACTCATTGTGTGATGGTTAATGATTCTGCTTAATGTTTGTATATCTGTGGCTGTTACACTGAATTGTAGAATCGTTTGGCATAGTTAATACGGGTACTACAGTGTAGGAGGGTGGTGCTTTGTAGTTCTGTGCCAAAAGTATTGGGACAACTCAGAGATTGATAGCACTGTCTTTTTTGTAGTAACCATTGTGGTGTTTGTATTCCTGTACAATGGAAAGCATTTTTAAGGAAGTAGCTAAGGTAGAACACATGGCGGCCATTGTTCAAGCTATGCAGGGATCTACTGATCCATGGTGGCAGGCTCAGAATTGTGTAGCAGACCTGATAGGTAACAGAAAGTTCCGCAAACAGAAAGGAAAGTATGCTCTGATTTTTGCTGCTGGTTGGATAGCTGATAAATTTCATGAGTCTTATAGGCTGAAGCTGAGTTTGGAAGGGAGAGATGGAAGATTTAAAAGTGGAAATTGGTAAATTGAGAGCTCTTGTCCAGCAGGCAGCTGAAGCTAGCACAGAGTATGAATGTGCTGTGAGGTCTAATACTGAGCTGTGCAAGGAGAATGAATGTTTGTCTGAAAGCTCGACGCATGCACAGGGGGCTGTAAGGGAATTGTCTGGTCCCTGCAGGAGGACAGAAGTTGAACATTGTGCTGTAAGTATGGAGAAGTCTGAGGACTTAGGGTCAGATACTGAAACCGACTCAGGGATGGAGATGGACAATTTGTCTGACCCTGGAGTTGGAAATGTTGGTGCAATGGCGGAGGATACCTCAGGTGAGTCTGCGGTAAAAGGACTCCATTCGGATGGTGGTGTGGGATCTAGTCATGCTAGGATGGTTAGTATTGTGCAGCAAGGCCGATCACCATGTGCCCAGAGAAGGTTTTGTGCAGGGAGACAAGCTATTCGTTGTTTTGCATGCAGGGGATTTGCGCACATTGCGAGGTACTGTGCGGTAACTAATGGCAACAGACACAGAGATTCTAAGTATCCCAGAACCACACCTATAAGTAAAGCGGTTTATTCAGCAAGGTGGGGTAATGGACCCAGACATGGATCTTTGCAAAGGCATAGAAGCCAGGGACAGCCAAGGTCACGGATCCAGGAAACAGATTTAAAATCCTAATATGAACTGCTAAAATGTGAAAATGTGAAGCTTAGAGAGGAAAGAGATCGTTTCTGGGAATTCAGCAGAGTTCCTAATTTTGGGTTCCAGAGAAGGGGAAATGAAGAGATGTTATTGAGGTCTTTGTAAACCATTTTACTGTTTGTATTTTGCAGGAAAAAATGGAGGAACTTTTAAGCCTAATTTAAATTGACTTTTTCCTTTCGCTGGAAACCTGTTTGGAGACCTTGTTGTAATGTTAAATCCTGTTTCTATGGTAATATAAAGGTGGCTGGGGACTGGACTGTTTCAGGCGAACCCTCCAAGACATTGATGTGTTAATTCAGTCCTATACAATTGTATGTGTGTGTTCCAAGGGTTTTTTTGTTTTGTTTTTTGGTGTTTGCATTGAGTTTTGGTTTTAAGTTAAAATTTACTTTTTACTGAATCTCAATGTATATAGCAAGACTTCCTGTAACTGAAGTTTTTGGTAGAGAGTGTACTTCAGTTGTGTATTTTTCATGTTATTGTTTTGGGTTTTAGAACCTTGCTGCGTTTTGTATAGTATCGCATTACGGTTGGTTTTGCGGTAGAAAAAATTTGGTTTTAAAACGTTCTTTTTATATTTACTTTCCATAGGCGGATTGTGCAAGCGAGAATAACACGCTTTTATTGGTTTAGAGTTGCTTTGCGCAGCGAGTAGGTCATTTCGGTTTTAAAGGGATACTCCAGGCAATATGACCACCTCAGCTTTTTAAGGTGGTCATATTGCCTGAAGTATCCCATTTTTTTCCCCAGCCTTCTACCTTTTCCCGATCGGCTGATATTGCTGAGAGAAGCGGTGGACTTTACTCCGCCCTCCCAGCTGTCAATCAGCCGATCGGGTTTCAAGGTCCCCTTGTTTTGGAACTCTCGGCAAAGCTGGGATGTCATCGCGCTAGAAGCGCGATGACGTCCCGCCACTCCAGCAGAGTCGCGGGAACGCGCAGGAGAAGGAGCTGGAGCTGCTGCTGTCTCCTCCTCCTTCTCCTCCGCCTAAGTTTTTAGACGAGCAGGCGGGGTGAACTTCAGCTCACCTCGCCGCTCGTGAACGTGCGCTGCTCCGCGCATGCGCGGTTGAATGAGCTGATTGGCTGGTTTACGTGATAGGCGTAACAAACCTTAAGCCAAGTTCCAACTTTAACACGACGGGAGCAGAAGAGGAGGGAGGTGAGTAAAAAAAAAAAAAACGCCGTTGGAAAAGTGTAATTTTTAGGGTAAGTATAACATCAAAAAAAATATATATATGTACTGAATGACTAGTTGGGGCAATAGGTTTAATATAAAGTAAAAAAAAGGGGGTGATTTTCAGCTTGGAGTGTTCCTTTAAGTTCAGACTGTTTGTTATTTTTTTTGAGAAGTTTTTTCATCGGGTGAGACATCGTACAACTAGGAAATAGACAACAGAAGGCTATCCCCATTTAACAACTGTATTGAAAGAAGCCACATTATTCTGTAGAGAAAACGGTTGTAAGTGTGCTGTGCGGTTTAGTCTGGCGACGCAGTGTACGGTCGTACAGTGTATACGCTTGTGTATGCATACACTGTGAGGGGTAGAGACATAATTCGGGGGGGGGGGTAATCTGTGGTTGTTGACTATCGTTTGGGGCATAGTTCTGTACCAAACCTGTTGGGACAACAAGCCATAGAGTTACACGTCGCCTCGGTTAGGGTCTCTAGTTGGGGGACTATAGTGGTATAGTGGTTATAGTCAAAATCTAGTTTTGGGGCGAAGGCCATGAAACCCCTTTAAAGTGTGGCATAGATAGTCCAATGGTACCGCTTGGGGTATCCCTCTGGAGGGGACGTTTGACGTAGCTCAGATGTGGCTTCAGAAGTCTATTAAGGTAAACCGACAGGGTATACAGAAGGCGGTTTCAGTCTGGAAGAACCACATTATGTACACCTGGCCAGAGGGGATAGCCGCGATTGGTAATCCAATGCTGGAAGCGGAAGAGGCTCTTTCTGGGCTAACTCTGCTAAGGCAGGCTGGATCCACTAACACTGGATCTGTTGTAGTTTCCTCTGATGTTTCTGTCATCACCAATGTAACTAACTCTGCACTCTCCAGTTTTTGTGTTTTTACATTCCAGGGTCAACGCCTAACATGGACACGTTTCCCTCAGGGTTCGGTGACTAGTCCCTCGGAATACAGTTGCAAGCTGAAGATCGTGTTAGATTAGTGGGCCCCAATCAATCCAGGGGTGGTATGTGGATGATTTGCTACTTTGATGTCCCACACGGGAGGTTTGTTATCGGCATACTGTATCATTTCTTAACCATCTGGTGTCCACAGGTAATAAGGCTAACAAGGAGAAACTACTGCAAGGAAAAGGTTATCTTTTTAGGACATTGCATCTCTCAGTGTACCCGACATTTAACCACCCAGAGAGTAAAGACATTAATTGTCTCTAACACCCACTAAACTGACTCTAAGACGATGCACCATTTTGAACCCAGCGTCTCTTCTTTCTGTTATGAAGGAGGAAGAGAAGGGTGGAGATAATGGTGTGGAGATAATGGTAAAAAAAAAACAACGTAAATTTTCCAACTTTTACTAACCATTCTAACCTCTCAACTTCTAATCAATTTTCCAACCTAGTAGGGAAACACTGAGGACCATCATGATTGCTTTTCCTTGATGAGCTCCAAAAAGTCCACCGGGTCCGGGAGTCTCTCCCAGACCCAAACTCAATAACCAGTGTTCATTCTAGTCAACCAGGTGATTGGATCATACTAAAGAAACATCCGAGGATGGGACTAGAGGCGAGATATCATGAGCCATTCCAGGTGCTGCAGACGACGCCAACCTCCCTGAAGTTTGAGGGACGAGACAACTGGATCCACGCCGGTCACTGCAAGAAGTTTCTCAACCACGTCAAAGAGTGAAGAGTATAATTTTCTTTATTTGTTTAGTTTAGTTTTTAGCGAGGGAAATGCACCTAAGACTAGCAAGGGCCACAAGGAGACATTTGTAATAGTAACTCTGGCTCCTGCCGTTCGCATGTTTAAGTTCATGTGCGGTGTTGCAGTGAGGGAGATCACCAAAGAACAATGACAATAGAGTGTCCAAAGGGGGGGTTTACAAGGGTCAGGTCCACACTGATGGGAGCAGGGCAGAGGCGGAGCTATGACTAGTGAGAGTTGGAATCCTTTTTAAAGCTTTGGGAAGCTTCGGGATTTCTTGTTTTCCATTGGATCCTGGCTAAATGAAATGGGAGTATATATAGTTATGGTGTTTCTGTCTCTATTCCTTCTATATGCCGGAGTGAGATGTTCCTGATGTCTAAATCGACCGAGTTACCAAAGCCCGAACATACGAGACGCCCTGAAGACCAACCCATGGACCGGATACAGAGGATTCCAGACCGACCGGCGACCGACGCAACCCACCACCTCATGTCCTGCCTCTGAGTCACCTCCACTAAAGCAGATTCTACGTGTCAAGATTTGTTTTAAGATTTGCCAAAAAAATCGGCGTGTCAAGATTTGGTTTTAGACTTGCTTTATGATCCACATGTCAAGATTTGTTTTAAGACTTGCTTTAAGATTCTACGTGTCAAGATGGACTTTCTGTTGTTTTCTGGCTTTTTGCATTCAGGACTTTCCATATACAAGAGGAACTGTTTCTTTCCAAGGAAGATCGAGATTCATCGACGGACACTGGGGAGCATATGACAAAGAGGAGGGACTGTTGTGGAAATTTTATTATGTGGACATTATATTCTAGGATGTGTGTGGTTTATAAATTGTCATCTGTCTCCCTGTGTTGGATTAAACTGAGAAATGCTCTAGCAGAGGGTATTTGGGTTTAATCAGAACCAGCGGCAAAATCGTCAGTGTGAAAACCTTCTCTTGGGTTTAGAGACAACATACCTGCTTTTAAGACATGCCTGCCTTGTCTGTACACTCGTACCGTGTACAGACAATAGCTGGAATGTCTCCACAGATATGTCTCAAATCTATAAGAACAAGTAGACTGATCTTCTTCACTAGATACTGATCAAATCTGAGCAGTGTTGAATGGGGTCCATACTGACAGTGATGGGGGATGGTTGGACAAACATGGCTGACGGGGACAATGGACATGAATCATCCTTACAGGGATCAGTTGTGTACAGTGGGCTGGTTAGCCATCCTAGTACACTCCCCTATCCTTTTGTTATGTAAATGTCCTTACTGGGCTGAATGGTTTATGGTGTAAAGCCATCAGCCACTGGGCGTTGTCCTATTGTCTAATAAATTAAGGGGACCAAAGGCAAAGAGGTCTCTTGGTCAGATGAACTCCAGCTAGAACCAGCGTGTGTGTCTGACTCTTTCTGGGCTAGAGAAGGCATCCCATATACAAGAATGAGGATCCAACAAGACACCAGCAGAGTCTCTGTGTCTCCTTACTGCGCGCGTTCAGATAAGTATGGCAGGGAGAACAGAGAACTGCTTGTATGTGCAGCGGATCTAACTACACAGAAATAGTAGATTAATTTGTACAACAAGCTGCTGAATAGATTCGGAGTGCACCACGAAATAACGAATCGATTAGTAAAAACGTAATCAATTCATTATATTTCGTTCCATTCTGTTTAGTTTTTGTCCTGTTTCAGATGGAACCGATTTGCTATTTCGGAAGTGCTTCCGAAATACGAATCGTTAAATTTTGTCCGAAATTGGATTCGGAACGAAATGAAATGCACATCTCTATTCCTAAATGTACTTCCCTGCAGTATGAAGATATACTTGCAGTAACATATGAGTTCTACATACTGCAGCGTATCACTTTCCCAGACATTCCATTAGCATGTAGTTAATGTGTGTATTGGGAAATCTGGATTATTTTGCAGGGAGCCTGTGCATTTTTTTTGACAGGTCTGGGTGACAGTATTTAAAATCAATTTTTTTAAAAATTGCTAACACTGAGAATGCCAATATTTAAAGCTCTATCATTTATGCTTAAGTAAACCTAGGTTTATTTTAATATAATTATCTTGATTCAGCTCCGCTGCAGCCTCTGCTGTTCTCATACATTTCCTCTGCACTTCCCTGACAGTTCGCCAGTTTCATGTTGGAGAGCATTACCCAAGAAAGTGGAAACATTTTCTAGAAAGACCAAGGTTCACCTCTTCTATTGCACGTTGACACTGTATCTGTTTACAGTTGTTTGCAGCAATTTTTTCTGCCATTGTTGAATTTTGCTTCCCTGGATAGCTGACGTTCACCTAAGTTACATCAGCAGTGATTTTTACTGTTGTGTGCAGTTACGTTGAACGAATGGTGCTTGCTAAATTAGGCTTGGGTCAGACAAGCGCAGTGTTCATGTCCGTTTTTGCGCACATATTAACGTCCATGGTAGTATAGAATTATGAGCAATAGAGAACAACACATGAAGTGCGTCCGCACCGAACTGCGGACGCACAATGGACGCGGCAAACGGACGCAAGTTAGGGAAGAAAGTCAATCCGCTAGGACGGACGCACAGAGTGCGCCACGTCCGCATAGCTTTGTGTGTGAGTGATGGGACGAAGTCAGGTGGTCCGCATTTTTGATGTCCAGCACCTTGACGGGCAAAATGGTTTTTCATATCATGTATCAATTTGTATCATTTTTCATATTAATATTATTTCTCATAGGTCCCTCTTTTTCTTTACGTCAGTCAAAAATAACAAACAGTGTGGCCGCTACCGCGTCTACCGTCAGAAAGTACGTCTGTTGTGCACAGACGCACAGTTCGTTCAGAATGCGCTCGTCTGACCCTAGCCTAAGCCCTTTTGCAACACTTTTAAAGCTTATTTATTAAACAGTGGCACATAAAGAGATGTAAAATTAAATCGTGGTCCAAATTGCTAAACCAGAAAGTTGTAGAATTCCTTTTTCATCCCTCTCTGGGCAGAAATGTATTGCTGTAAAATTCGCAATTTATTAAATTTATTATATTTCTTAGAATATTTCCTATATACAGTTGTGTTCAAAATTATTCAACCCCCACTGAAATTGAGTGTTTTGGCCAGTTTGACATTGATTTTGATCATTCAGTCATCTTGCTTACAATTAAATCAAAGAGGCACGTGTAGGTCAGACAAATATAACATAACATTTATAATGAAATAACCACAAATGTCTTTTCTGTGCTCACATCATTATCAGTTTTATTCAACACCCAAGTGACATTCAATCTTAGTACTTAGTACAACATCCTTTTACAGTTATAACAGCTTTTAAACGTGAAGCATAGCTTGACACAAGTGTCTTGCAGCGATCTACGGGTATCTTCGCCCATTCGTCATGGGCAAAAGCCTCCAGTTCAGTCACATTCTTAGGCTTGCGCACTGCAACTGCTTTCTTTAAGTACCACCAGAGGTTCTCAATCGGATTTAAGTCAGGTGACTGCGATGGCCACTCCAAAATGTTCCAGCCTTTAATCTGCAACCATGCTCTAGTGGACTTGAAGGTATGCTTGGGATCATTGTCCTGTTGAAAGGTCCAACGTCTCCCAAGCCTCAGGTTTGTGACGGACTGCATCACATTGTCATCCAATATCTCCTGGTACTGAAGAGAATTCATGGTACCTTGCACACGCTGAAGCTTCCCTGTACCTGCAGAAGCAAAACAGCCCCAAAGCATGATTGACCCCCCACCATGCTTCACAGTAGGCAAGGTGTTCTTTTCTTCATAGGCCTTGTTCTTCCTCCTCCAAACATAGCGTTGATCCATGGGCCCAAACAGTTCTAATTTTGTTTCATAAGTCCACAGAACACTATCCCAAAACTTCTGTGGTTTGTCCACACGACTTTTGGCATACTGCAGTCGACTCTTCTTATTCTTTGGAGACAGCAAGGGGGTGTGCCTGGGAGTTCTGGCATGGAGGCCTTCATTACGCAGTGTGCGCCGTATTGTCTGAGCTGAAACTTCAGTACCCACATCTGACAAATCTTTTCTCAGTTCCTCAGCAGTCACACGGGGACTTTTCTCCACTCTACGCTTCAGGTAGCGCACAGCAGTCAAAGTCAGCATCTTCTTTCTGCCACGACCAGGTAGCATTTCAACAGTGCCCTTCGCCTTGAATTTGCGAATGATGCTTCATATGGTCTCTCTTGGTATGTTTAACATCTTTGCAATCTTCTTATAGCCATTGCCCTTCCTGTGAAGAGTAATCACCTCTTCTCTTGTCTTCCTGGACCATTCTCTTGACCTCACCATGTTTGTAACCGCACCAGTAAATGTCTAGAAGGAGCTGAGTATCACAGTCATTTTAAAGCTGCCTAATTGGTGCTTATTATGCTTTATTGCTGCTCCGTGACATCCACAGGTGTTTTCAATACCTGATTGAAAACACTTGAATGAACCTCTGTTCTTCAGAGTGGTAGTCTTTAAGGGGTTGAATAATTGTGTCAATGAAGAATTCACAAAAGAAACATTTACTACTGTATTACAAAACCAATTGATGTCATTTTAGTTGCATATGGTTCTTTAAAAAGTCCTTGTAGGATTTCACTCTGAATACAATTACAAATGTACACTAAATTCCCTAAAACCCTTTACAGCAATGGGGGTTGAATAATTTTGAACACAACTGTACAGTGGCAAGAACAAGTATGTGAACCCTTTGGGATTACATGGAGCTTTTCATGAATTGGTCATAAAATGTGCTCTGATCTTCATCTAAGTCACAACAATTTGAAAAACACAGTCTGCTTAAAATAATACAACACAAACATTATATGTTTTAATGTGTTTATTGAACATAACATGTAAACATTCACAGTGCAGGGTGTGAAAAGTATGTGAACCCCTAGCCTAATGACTTCTCCAAGAGCTAATTGGAGCCAGGAGTGAGCCAACCTTGAGTCCAATCAGTGTGATATTATTGGATGTGTTGCTGAAAGCTGTCCTGCCCTTTAAAAACACACACCAGTTTTGGCTTTACTGGTTTCAAGAAGCACTGCCTGATGTGAACCATGCCTCGCAGAAAAGAACTCTCAGAAGACCTACGATCAAGAATTGTTGACTTGCATGAAGCTGGAAAGGGTTACAAAAGTATCTCCAAAAGCCTTGATGTTCATGTGTCCACGGTAAGACAGACTGTCTACAAATGGAGAAAGTTCAGCACTGTTGCTACTCTCCCTAGGCGTGGTCGTCCTGTAAAGATGACTGCAAGAGCACAGCGCAGAATGCTTAATGAGGTAAAGAAGAATCCTAGAGTGTCAGCTAAAGACTTACAGAAATCTCTGGCACATGCTAACATTTTTGTTGACACATCTACAATAAGGAAAACATTAAACAAGAATTGAGTACATGGGAGGACACCACGGAGGAAGCCATTGCTGTCCAAAAAGAATATTGCAGTACGTTTGAAGTTTGCAAAAGAGCACCTGGATGTTCCAAAGCACTGCTGGCAAAATATTCTGTGGACAGATGAAACCAAAATTGAGTTGTTTGGAATAAACACACAACCCTATGTGTGGAGAAAAAAAGGCACAGCACACCAACATCAAAACCTCATCCCCACTGTAAAACATGGCGGAGGGAGCATCATGGTTTGGGGCTGCTTTGCTGCCTCAGGGCCTGGACGGATTGTTGTCATTGATGGAAAAATGAATTCCAGAGTTTATCAAGACATTTTGCAGGAAAACGTAAGACCATCTGTCCGCCAACTGAAGCTCCGCAGAGGATGGGTGATGCAACATGACAATGATCCAAAGCATACAAGTAATTCAATAAAAGAATGGCTTCAACAAAACAAAATACGCCTTCTGGAGTGGCCCAGTCAGAGTCCTGACCTCAAGCCGATTGAAATGCTGTGGCATGACCTTAAGAGAGCGATTCACACCAGACATCCCAAGAATATTTCTACACTGAAACAGTTTTGTGAAGAGGAGTGGTCCAAAATTACTCCAGATCATTGTGCAGGTCTGATCTGCAACTACAGGAAACGTTTGGTTGAGGTTATTGCTGCCAAAGGAGGGTCAACCAGTTATTAAGTCCAAAGGTTCACATACCTTTTCCACCCTGCACTGTGAATGTTTACATGTTCTGTTCAATAAAAACATGAAAACATATAATGTTTGTGTTGTATTATTTTAAGCAGTCTGTGTTTTTCAAATTGTTGTGACTTAGATGAAGATCAGAGCACATTTTATGACCAATTCATGCAAAACTCCACGTAATCCCAAAGGGTTCACATACTTTTTCTTGCCACTGTAATTCCAACATCATGGTTTATATAATAGATGTACAGAATATTTCCTGTTTCAGCAGATTAGAAAGATTTCCACATAAAGGATTATCAGTAAGAGGTCCACCCACCTGAGATAATTTTGGATCTTTGTCCTGTAATACTATAAAGGACAACTATTTACAGCAATAAGATATTCTGTAGACACACGCATCGGGCTGCGTACAAAGTACACAGGAAAGATATGTTAATTGAGTGTTTTCATAAGAAGCACGGGGTCAGGGGCCAGAGAGAAATTCAGGTTTAAAGAGGCAGTATTGATAATAAAGAAGGAAAAAAAACACACACAAACACACAAAAGGAAGTTATTCAGTAGGCAGTAGGCAGGATGAGAATCGGATAAGAGTTGCAAATTACAGAGATACAAATATTCCCCAGGCACATATTGTAGAGCAAAGGAAATAGATCAATCAAAACTTTTCTTTCTTCATTAAACTGAGCTATTTTGGTCTAAAATATTCATTTCCATGCAGGCAAGTTAATTTTACCAATTTTAAACAAAAAGGTTATAGAATGATCTTGGGAAAGGTAGTCCAAGAACACGTGCAGTGCTAACATTCATCTCTGTCCTGTAGTCATTACCTTGAGCCCTATTCCCATGTTGCCGTTAAGTATAGTGATCGAGCCGCAGCATAACGGCTTGAGCGCTCTGCTAATTTTTTTCAACAGCATATTACATCCAAGACGCAAGGTAATGAGCTATTCCAATCTTTCAGACCCTGGTGTAATGTGTTTGTGCTGAAGCGCAATAACCTAACACAATGATTTAACTCCAACTAAAATCTTCAGTATTCACCTTAGATCCCTTGGTGGCAAGAGCAGCGCGAACCACCGCTTCCTCACTCCACGGCAGAGGAACAATGGGAACAAATAATTCCCAGTGTTCCTCTGTGCATCCCAATATCGTCTGGCCGGATTTCATTTGCGTGAGCTCTGCGAGATTGTGTCCATCTCCATGGAGTCCTATAGATTCGTGGCGTTATGTCTTAACGCCTCACCAGGATTGCGATTGGAGCTGCTGAGAAAAGGGCTCCATCCTAATACGGGTGTCATATGGGAGGCGATAATGGAAAATGGTAGACGCTCAGGTTTTCCATTAGCGTATGCCACTTAACACCAACCTTGGATATAGGACCCCTTATGCTGGGCTAGGTTACAAGGGCCCTATTCCAAGGTTGGTGTAAACTTAACAAGAGTTGGTGCACACCAAACGAGTCCATATATAGGGATGAGCCGAACACCCCCGTGTTCGGTTCGCATTCGAACTCGAACAATTTCAAAAGTTCGAGTTCGAACTCGAACGCGAACCGAACTCAATGCAAGTCAATGGGACTCAAAAGTTTGGTTTTTAGAGTGCCCTCCAAGAGGGCATATATGCAAGATATTTGCCATAAAAGTTGTATAGGGGTCCGGGTAGTGCCCTGGGGGACAGTAAACAAGGACAAAAAGTTTTAAAAAAGACGTTTTTAAAGGAACAGTGAGTTTTCCATAAAATAAGGGTTAAAAATAAAAACAAAAAATTCCTTCAAATACTGTGCCTAGGAGGTCCCCATAACTTGCCCGTGAAGTGGCGGATTTGTAGGATGTATAGAAACATCAGAGACCCACACACGACACCTAGCCACCCTTAAGGGGTTAAAATGCACAGGGACTGGCTACTATCCTGTTAGATGAGGGAATGTATTAGGCCCCGTTCACACTGTGCGATTTATCGCACGGATTTTGCCACGACGTCGCAGCAAAATCCACACGATGTCGCACTGTGTAGCTTCTCCAGTGCATTTAAATGGAGCTGTTCACATTTTGCCGCGCGACGTCACATGTCGCGCGTCGCAGTAGCATGTCGCTGGTACATGACCCTTTTTTTGAGATTTGCTATCTGTGATTTTGCGATTTGCATTGGTGGTGCTTTGCAAAAATCGCACAAAACTGCGACGTCGCGAGACATCGTGCAACATTATCGCACTATGTCGCGAATATGAAAATTGCGCGGAAAATCACGCTACTTTCAAATCGCACAGTGTGAACGGGGCTTTATATGTATAAAGCAAGGTATATATGAAAATGGATAGTCAGAGACTCTAGGGACTCAGCTTGTACGCTTTATGATAGACATTTCTAAAACAATAATAATTGTATGCTCACATAGGCCCTTCGGGAGAGGTACATGACATACAAATACTGGAATATTACATTTAGATCTAAGGAGTGTGATAAAGATTTTATTAAGCCCTTGATGACAAATGACGTAACATCTACATCATTAATGATTGGCTTTACAGAGCCCTGGTCCTTAAGGGGTTAAATATCAGAGAGGATCATATAGTAGAAATGAACACTTCTTAGAATTCAAAACAAACAGTGTTTGTTCAAACATGTGCAGGCCACACCCAGTCTGCAAGCAATGTATCAAATTCTAATTGCTAATTAGAAACACATGTTATTTCCAAACACTAATTAAACACCTGTTGTTTACGCCGTTTGAGAGCACAGGTCATTTAGAGGTGAGAATCTTTGCACCTATAGTAGACGACATTAGGTAATTTTTTAATTCAATATCTAATAAACCGTTGCTTATAATATTCTGCAGTAAAGAGTCTCTTTATTTCTAGATTTTTTTAGTATTTTTTTAAGCATTTTTTATACTTTTTTCAAATTTTTTTTTCGAACTCGAACCGAACACGCTAAAAAGTTCAAAGTTCGCGAACTTTCGAACTGCTAATGTTCGAGTCGAACTCCGAACTGATCGAACCGAACAGCTCATCCCTATCCATATACTTTAATGACTCTGGTAAGTTTACAACAGCTCTGGTTAAGTTAACACCAACATTGGAATAGGGCCCCAAGTCAGGTGGAAACTCAACCAGAACTCTGGTAAATTTACTAACTCCGGCTCCGTCCCATCCTTGGTGTAACCTTAAGCAGAGCTGTTGTATAACTTAACACTTCAATAGACTATTATGGCTCTTGAAAGATTACAACAGCACTGCTTAAGTTTAAAACCTATGGGATGACATATTCTGACCTTGGTGTAAAAGCTTTGGGTGGGTTTACGGCAGTAAAATATGTAGAGAAGTGAATCAAATAGCACTAAAGTGCAATGTGCAGCTTCAGTGGATTGGAGGTACAGAGAATCCCTCACAGGTAACACAATACACAGAGTATAGTGCTCAGAAAACTTACAGGGTTATTCAAAGAGAATCGAAAAGTCACCGCATGTTCGGTGACTTTTCGTTCTCTTCAATTGGGACCGATTCGGCAATACCATTTCGGCGACCCTGTGGTGTATTCAGCAAGCACCACAGGGCCGTCGAAGCGCAGGGAAAAGGTGCCGCAAACCCGACGAAAAGTCACCACAAAAACCCAGCGAATGCATGCCGAAACCTGCAAAAACATCTGCATTAACCCGCCGAAGACGCCGGAAAAACCTGAGCAGGAGCCGATCACATGCAGCACAGCCTCCGGAAAAAGCCGAGACCGCAGACGAGTGAAGTGAATAAATTAGCAAAACAGTTTGCTTGAATGTTTGAAAAGTGAAACGCTGTATGCAAAGAAACTACTGAGCAAAAATGTCTGAAATTTACATATGAGGTCCAATGAATAAAAATCCAGACAAATGCTTAAAATATGCAAAAAATCTATAAATAAAGAGACTCTTTACTGCAGAATTTTATAATGAATGGTTTATTAGATATTGAATTAAAACAGGAATATTTTTAACATCGAAGCCTATGTGATTCTCCTGGATAAACCTGTCGAATGAAACCACTGAATGACAGGGCATTTTGGGAACCTTTCACTGCTGGTTTGTGTTCTCCGAATAGCCGAAGCAGTGCTTTTTTATGGGGATTTCACTGCCCTTGAACAGACACCGAATGTGCAGGCAATTCGCCAGGATTTGGCATATTGCCTGCTCTCTGGATAGCAGAATGGCCAAGAAAGATAACCGAACGCTGAAAATCAGCGTTCGGTTACCTTTCTCCAGCCATTCGGATCTCTTTGAATTACCCTGTATGTAGAAAAATATAGCTTAGTGATATTAACAGCTGGTATAAAGCACGCAAACCTACTGGTATAGTATTTTTGAACAATATGGAAGTATCCACAAAAGAAAGCAATCACATGTTTTAGGTATCACACTAACATCCTACAGAGCCTCTAGTAAAAGAGCACTTGGTCAATTGTAAGGTGACTTTCCCCTGACTCTAACGATCTTGTAGTCCACTTGTTCCTCCAAAATGTATGTGGAGAGGAATTTCATCATAGGGTAGTATGTATATACAGAGAGTTATATTGGTGCTGGGGATGCACTCACCAGAGTTGGAGCCAGAGATGGATATTAGTCTCATATGACACACATTCAGCGCTCTTAGCAGTGGCACTAGGCCACTTTCTCAATTGTGCCTGAGGGGTGTCATGCTTTTCTTGGCTCTCTGGTGAAGAATCTTATCCCCAACTCTCTATTGTAGAATAACGTATGAAGGATTAGCCTATATTATTCAGTCATGTCAGTGGTGTATCTTGGGCTAGGCCGACAAGGCCTAGGCCTAGGGTGTCACTTTTAAGGGGGCCGCGCCTCGCAGCTCAGTGTAACCCGCCGCCCTGTGGGACGCTGGATCCCCAGCCGCTGAGCGTTGCCACTTCAAGACCGCCTCAGTCACGTGCTGCTCCTGTGCGCTGTGGCGCTGGGAGGAAGTGATCATCTAACGTCACTTCCTCCCAGCACTCCATCATCATGCACAGCAGAGAGATGTGGCTTGCAGGATCCAGTTGCCCCCAGGTTCACCGAAGGTGAATCGAACGGGGGGAGTGTTTAATGAAGTTAAATGAGTGGAGGGGGTTTAATGAAATGAGTGGGTGGGCTTTAATGAAATGAGGAGTGGGGGGGCTGCTTTAATGAAATGAGACGGAAGGGTTGACCGGAGCCCATAAGCAGAAGAGCTTGGCGTCTTCTCCTCTGTTAGAATCGGCTTTTGATGAGTCCATTCGCACAATGTGTCTCCAGGTTAATTTAGTCAGTTTGTGGATGACGGCTTTATGTGTGACGGTGAAATCAGTCCGGTGTAATCGCAGATCACAATGTCAGATCTCCTTGGGTTTTCCGTTAAAGATAGTCTCGTTTTTGAATTGAAGTGAATTTACAGGAGATCTTCTGGAGATACTCTGGAGGTAGTCTGAGGTTTGACAGGAGGTAGAAAACCCACAAAAAGGTAAGATTTGCTGGTTTTAAATCCATTCTTTTATAATGGCAGGCTTGGTCCAGTGTAAGAGCTGTCATGCGTTTGTTTTTAGATCCAATTTTTGGAGGTTTGGAGTGTGCCTGATATGTAGGCAGTTCTCTTTATTGCAGCAGGAAATTGCCTGTTTGAAGTCTGAGATTTGTAAATTATCTGTTAGACAAACTCAGGCTATGACTGTTACAAAGCCACTGCCACAGAGGCCTCCTAGGAGCGGCAGATGGACTACTGTAGGATCTGGTAGACTTAGCGTTGTGGATAGAAAGCATGTCCCACAATCTGTGGCTCTTCTTAATTCTTTTGAGACACTTTCAGAGTGTAGTGGTAAGACGGATGCAGGCTCAGACACCATAGTTGAAGAACCACCATCCACTATGCCTAAGGTATGCAGCACTGCAACCAAGGACAAAAATGAAAAGGTGGGACTTGATAGAAGGCAATTGTTGCTGGGTGATTCTATCATAAGAGGTGTTGAGCTGGAGAGTAGTGGTTTGGTGAGATGTCTTCCTGGGGCTACTGCTCGTAGAGACAGGAGACGTATTCTCAATATTGTCAAAGAAGCAAAGCAGCAAGGGGAAGTAGATGTTCTAGTCCATCTAGGGACAAATGACTTGGCTAGCAATGAGGTTTCTGAGATTAAGGAAGATTTTTGTGTTCTTGGAGGTGAAATACAGCAGATTGCGTCCACTGTGTCATTCTCTGAAGTTTTGCCTGTGCATAACATTCAAGATAGAAAGATGCGCAATAAGGAATTCAATTTGTGGCTTCGGGAATGGTGTCGGGAGCAAGGATTTGGCTTTGTGTCTCATGATAGCTCTAATTGGAGCAGAAAGGAACTGTATAAAAAAGATGGTTTGCATCTTACTCATAGGGGAACATATGTTCTCAGTGAGAAGTTCAAAGGTTTCACAAAGAAATATTTAAACTAGGAGGGGGGGACAAAAGGGTAAACAATCTGCCCGATTGTCCCCCAAAACTAAATCGGAGGGTGCAAGCAACATGCGAGGTAAAAAATGACAAGCTCAGAATCGTGTCTATAAATGCTCGCAGTTTAGTCAATAAAATCAATGAACTGGAGGCAATGATGGCAGCTGAAAAAGTAGATTTAGTTGCGGTTACTGAGACATGGTTCAGTGAGAAAAATAACTGGGACATAACAATACCGGGGTACTCTTTATATAGAAAAGACAGAGAAGGTAGGAAAGGAGGAGGAGTGGCCCTGTATGTGAAAAACAACATAAAAACGAACCAAATAAAAGTGAGCGAGGTGAACATAGAGTCAGTTTGGGTTACACTAACATTTGGCAATCATACAGTAGCTCGTGTAGGTGTGATCTATAGACCCCCTGGACAAGTAGAAGAGCTAGATAATCTGCTGGTTGAGGAAATAGCCAAAATGGCAATGAAGGGGGAAGTTATTATCATGGGGGACTTTAATCTTCCTGATGTGAACTGGAAAACCAAAACAGCTGGGTGCACCAGGAGTACAAATATTCTAAACTCCTTACTGGGATTATCTCTAACACAAGTAGTTGAGGAGCCGACCCGTAAAGAGGCCATATTGGATTTAATACTCACAAATGGAGGTTTGGTATCGGACGTTGTTGTAGGTGAAAATTTGGGATCTAGTGATCACCAGTCAGTATGGTTTAATATAAGAACAGGGATGGAGCCGCACCACACAAAAACAAAAGTTTTAGACTTTAAAAAAACAGATTTTTCTAAAATGAGATTTTGTGTGAAGGAGTCATTATCAGACTGGAGGAATTTAAAGGGAGTCCAAGAGAAATGGGATTATTTAAAGGAAGCATTATTGAAAGCCACAGGAAATTGCATTCGGCTTGTTAGCAAAAACAAAAAAGGGAAGAAACCACTGTGGTACTCTGCAGAAGTGGCCAAAATAGTGAAGAACAAGAAGATAGCATTCAATAATTATAAAAAAACTCAGCGTGAAGAAGATAGGCAACCTATAAGATTAGGCAGAAAGAAGCAAAGCAATTTATAAGAGCTTCCAAAGCACACACAGAAGAGAAAATAGCTCAGTCAGTAAAAAAGGGGGACAAAACATTTTTTAGATACATAAACGAGAAAAGAAAAGTAAAACAAGGATTAGTTAGATTAAAAACAAAGGAAGGAAGGTATGTAGAAGAGGATAAAAGTCTCGCTGACTGCCTCAATAAATATTTTTGTTCAGTCTTTGCAGAAGAAAAGGAAGGAAAGGGACCTCAGTTAGGAGAGAACACTAAAGAGACATTTACATATGAGTTTACAGAGGAGGAGGTTCTAAAGCAGCTGTCTAAAGTAAAGACAAATAAGTCAATGGGGCCTGATGGGATCCACCCTAAATTATTAAAAGAGCTCAGTGATGTAATAGCAAAACCGTTAACAGATTTATTTAACCAATCCTTGTTAACAGGAGTCGTCCCAGAAGACTGGAAATTAGCAAATGTTGTGCCTATTTACAAGAAGGGTAGTAGGGAGGAATCGGGGAACTATAGGCCAGTTAGTCTTACGTCAGTAGTAGGGAAATTAATGGAAACCATGTTAAAGGAAAGGATTGTTGAACATCTAAAAACACATAGATTACAGGATCAGAAACAACATGGGTTTACCTCAGGGAGATCATGCCAAACTAATCTTATTGATTTTTTTGATTGGGTAACAAAAATAATAGACACAGGTGGTGCAGTAGACATTGCTTATTTAGATTTCAGTAAGGCTTTTGATACTGTTCCGCATAGAAGGCTTATCAATAAATTGCAATCTTTGAGCTTGGATTCCAATATTGTTGAATGGATTAGGCAGTGGCTGAGTGACAGACAACAGAGGGTTGTGGTAAATGGAGTTTATTCGGCGCAAGGTCTTGTTACCAGTGGGGTACCTCAGGGGTCAGTACTTGGACCCATTCTCTTTAATATTTTTATTAGTGATATTGCAGAAGGTATTAATGGAAAAGTATGTCTTTTTGCTGATGACACAAAGATTTGCAACAGGGTTGACGTTCCTGGAGGGATCAGCCAAATGACAAATGATTTAGGTAAGCTAAAAAAATGGTCGGAGTTGTGGCAATTGAGTTTTAATGTGGATAAGTGCAAGATAATGCACCTGGGACGTAAAAACCCAAGGGCTGAATATAGAATATTTGATACAGTCCTAACCTCAACATCTGAGGAAAGGGATTTAGGGGTTATTATTTCAGAGGATCTAAGGGTAAGTAGTCAATGTAATAGAGCAGCAGGAAATGCTAGCAGAATGCTTGGTTGTGTAGGGAGAGGTATTAGCAGTAGGAAAAGGGAAGTGCTCATGCCACTGTACAGAGCACTGGTGAGACCTCACTTGGAGTACTGTGTGCAGTACTGGAGACCGTATCTCCAGAAGGATATAGACATCTTGGAGAGAGTTCAGAGAAGGGCTACTAAAATGGTGTACGGCTTGAAGGAGAAAAGTTACCAAGAAAGGCTTAATGATCTTAACATGTACAGCTTGGAAAAAAGACGAGACAGAGGAGATATGATAGAAACATTTAAATACGTAAAGGGAATCCACAAGGTAGAGGAAGGGAGTATATTTAAAAGGAAACAAAATAGCAAAACAAGAGGACATAGTCTTAGATTAGAGGGGCAAAGGTTTAAAAGTAACATCAGGAAGCATTATTTTACTGAGCGGGTGGTGGATACATGGAACAGTCTTCCAGTAGAAGTGGTAGAGGCCAAAACAGTAATTGAATTTAAGCAAGCATGGGATAGGCATAAGGCTATCCTAAACAAAAGATAAATCCAGGTAAAGTATCCATGTAATTGGGCAGACTAGATGGGCCGAAAGGTTCTTATCTGCCGACATTTTTTCTATGTTTTCTATGTTTCTATTGGACTGTAGCGCTCTGTTTTTCGCCTGAGTCTTCTTATTCAGGGTTCTAGAGCACTTGGTGTACCATGTCTAGAACGCACGTTATCTCAGCAGTGGTGTCTGTGCAGCATAATACGATCTGCCAAGATAACTGAGGTCCATCTCCATGTATTTTTGGCTTTCTGCTAAGAGTCATACCTGTCTCAAGCTAATTGCCATGCAGGATGAAGATGGCAAAGCGATTTCTATGTGCCCTTTCCCGTTCTATGGACAGAACCACTTTTCAATTCAAAATCCAGCTATTTGGTTGGAAAAAAATTGGAAATGAGTGGGCGGGGCTTTAATGAAAAGAGTGGGGGAGCTTTAATGAAGAGGGGGGGCCTTAATGAAATTAATAGTGGGGGGCTTTAATGAAATGAGAGTTTTATTGCTGTGCATCGGTTTGATACACTCATACACAGTGCACATTTCCGTGGGTTTTATTGTTCAACCAATTAGAGCGGCTGAGATCCAGTATACTTGACATGCGTGGCTGATCTTTGTAAAAATGGTTGAATTTAAACATTTCGTAATTTTATTTGATTGTCTCAATAGATACAACATTTGAAATGGTATACAAAATATACATGTAGGAACTTTGTATCCACTTTTATTATACAGAGAGGAAGAGGAGGAGCTCAAATAGGAGAAGGTGGAGCCTAAAGAGGAAGGGTGGGGTTTAACCAGGATGGGTGTGTCAAATTTAAATTAGGGGGTGCACAAGTTTAATCAGGCCTAGGGCATTACAAAACCTAAATACACCACTGACTTGAGGGCATTACTCAAATCCAGAGTCAGATATCCTAAGAATCCTTATTGGCAGCCCTTTGGCCAGCTACTTCCACGTTGCTGCTGTTTCAAAGTCTCATATATTTTCTACTCATAATTCTTTTTAATGTTGTTTTTATAATATATTGAAGTATGGGGACTTTTTAAGACTAGGGTTTCTAGTATGAAACATAAATAAACCGGAGTTTGGAGGTAGAGGTTCATAGAGTCAGCCATTATTGATCACGCTGAGTGAATAACATTGTGTCTTCAAGCATCCAACGGGGGTAACCCAAATTCAATATTTGTGTGTAAGGAAGAGACTGTGTGTAGTTGCAGGCAAATAGGTCTGCTAAGTTAAAACGTAACTTTTACTAGTTTGTTAAAACAAAAACAATAAACCTATCGAATGAGGCCCGTGTAAGGCTAGGGTCAGACGAACGCAGTGTGAACGCACGTGCAGCCGCACTTTATCACGGCCGTAGTAGCAGCAAATGACGGCCAATGACGGGCAATGTACGAAGTACGGCCGCACAAAAGTGCGGCTGCGCAACACAAGCGGCACACAAACGCATTTTTTCGAGAACGTGATACCGCTAGTACTGACGTACAGAGTGCGCTGCGTTCGCTAGTGGCATGTGTGCGTGATTAGGAGATGTCAGACGCTGCTAATTTCCGGCCTACATAACGTCCAGACGCAAAAAGGGTATTATTGATGATCCGTACAAAATGTGGATCGTATGACCGCTGTCGCGTATTCCGTGAAAAAATACGTCCATTCGTTCGAACGCACTTTTTCACGGACAACGCGAAAAATGCGTTAGTCTGACCCTAGCCTCAGACAAATGGAGTGATCTTGTCCGTGTTGCCGCACAGCTTACCGTCCGTTGTAGCATAGAATCATGAGCAATAGAGACGCACACACTAAGAGCGTCCGCACTGAACTGCACACGCACAATGCACGTGGCAAACGGACGCAAGTTAGGCAAGAACAAAAAACACTAGATGGACACGCAGAGTGCGCCACGTCCGAGTAACGTTCTGTGTGAGTGATGGAGAGATGTCAGACGCAGCGCATTTGCGACATCCAGCACCTTGACGCACACAATGGCTTTTCATATCCTTTTCAAATTTTTATCATTTTTCATATTATTTTTATTTCGAATGAAACCACCGAACAGCAGGGCACTTCGGCAACTTTCACTGCTTGTTTTATGTTCTCTGAATAGACAAAGCATTGCTTCTCTATGGGGATTTCACTGCCCTCGAACAGGCAATGAACAGGCACCGTATGTGCAGGCAATTCGCCAAGATTTGGCGAACTGCCTGCTCTCAGAATAGCCGAATGGCCAGGAAAGGTAACCGTATGCTGAATTTCACTGTTCGGTTACCTTTCGGCCACAATTCAGACCTCTTTGAATAACCCTTATAGTTTTTCGTTTTTATGAGTTATTTTGTAATTTGGATTGATTTGAATTTCATTTTTAGGAGTTATTTAATTTTTTATTGGTTATTTTAGAATTGGAAACAGATTACTACCAATAAAATGAAAATATCTTTACTTATATATTTTTTAGGATTTTTTAGGCATTTTGTGGGTGAAAGTTTAGGTTTCCTAACTTATTTTAAAGAAACTAGGCTTTTTTCCCCATAGGTTTCAATGTAAAAAAAAATATTAGTGTTTTTATTAAATATTTCTTAAACCGTGTATTTTTTTCACTTTCAGAAATAAGCTATTTTGTTTATTTTTTAGGCATTTTTCTGGATTTTTTGGGTGAAATTTTAGGTTTCCTAACTTTTTTTTAAAGAAACAAGGCTTTTTTCTCCATAGGTTTCAATGCAGCATATGAAAGCACACACCGTTGGGAAGTGCCTCTCTGCAGTATAATTAATGCAGCATATGAAAACACACACCGCTGGGAAGCACCTCTCTGCAGTATAATTATTGCAGCATATGAATCCACACTGCGGGGCAGCACCTCTCTGTGGTATAATTAATGCAGCATATGAATCCACACACTGTTGGGAAGCGCCTCTCTGCAGTATAATTAATGCAGCATATGAATCCACACTGCGGGGCAGCACCTCTCTGCAGTATAATTAATGCAGCATATGAATCCACACACTGCTGGGAAGCACTTCTCTGCAGTATAATTATTGCAGCATATGAATCCACACTGCGGGGCAGCACCTCTCTGCAGTATAATTATTGCAGCATATGAATCCACACTGCGGGGCAGCACCTCTCTGTGGTATAATTAATGCAGCATATGAATCCACACACTGTTGGGAAGCGCCTCTCTGCAGTATAATTAATGCAGCATATGAATCCACACTGCGGGGCAGCACCTCTCTGCAGTATAATTAATGCAGCATATGAATCCACACACTGCTGGGAAGCACTTCTCTGCAGTATAATTATTGCAGCATATGAATCCACACTGCGGGGCAGCACCTCTCTGCAGTATAATTAATGCAGCATATGAATCCACACACTGCTGGGAAGCACCTCTCTGCAGTATAATTATTGCAGCATATGAATCCACACTGCGGGGCAGCACCTCTCTGTGGTATAATTAATGCAGCATATGAATCCACACACTGCTGGGAAGCACTTCTCTGCAGTATAATTATTGCAGCATATGAATCCACACTGCGGGGCAGCACCTCTCTGCAGTATAATTAATGCAGCAAATGAATCCACACACTGCGGGGCAGCACCTCTCTGCAGTATAATTATTGCAGCATATGAATCCACACTTCTGGGAAGCGCCTCTCTGCAGTATAATTAATGCAGCATATGAATCCACACACTGCTGGGAAGCGCCTCTCTGCAGTATAATTAATGCAGCATATGTATCCACACGCTGCTGGGAAGCACCTCTCTGTAGTATAATTAATGCAGCATATGAATCCACACACTGCTGGGAAGCGCCTCTCTGCAGTATAATTAATGCAGCATATGTATCCACACGCTGCTGGGAAGCACCTCTCTGTAGTATAATTAATGCAGCATATGAATGCACACACTGCTGGGAAGCACCTCTCTGCAGTATAATTCGAATCCTACACTAAAAGAGAAGTGAAGCGCACAGGGCCGGCCCGATGATGGAGCAGTGTGTTGCACTTCCTCCAGGCGGCAGAATTTTAAAGTGGCAAATCCGCGGCTACTGCACTATTTTTTTGTTGCGCCGCGGCAGCCTCTTCGCCGCCGGCGCACAAGGGCAGAGCCGCCAAGTGGATTTGCCGCTTTAAAATCGCCGCCGGTGCCAGCGTTCCTCTCCCTAGAGGCGAGCGGCCGCTGACATGCAGCTTGGCCACTCGCCTGGGATATGAGCTGGGGGGCAATATATCCATATGAGCTGGGGGCATATATATACCCATATGAGCTGGGGGGCATTATATCCATATGAGCTGGGGGCAATATATACCCATATGAGCTGGGGGAGCAATATATCCATATGAGCTGGGGGGCAATATATACCCATATGATCTGGGGGCAATATATATTCATGTGAGCTGGGGGCAATATATATCCATGTGAGCTGGGGGCAATATATATCCATGTGAGCTGGGGGCAAATATACTCATGTGAGCTGGGGCAAATATATATATCCATGTGAACTGGGGGCAAATATATATATCCATCTGAGCTGTGGGTAAATATATCCATATATTCAGGGTGTGTGTGTCTTTTTATGGGCTCCTCCATATATTCAGAGTGTGCGGGTGTGTTTTTAGGGGCTCCACCATATATTCAGGGTGTGTGGTTGTTTTTAGGGGTTCCTCAATATATTCAGGGTGCATGGGTGTGTTTTTAGGGGCTCCTCCATATATTCAGGGTGTGCGGGTGTCTTTATAGGGGCTCCTTCATATATTCAGGGTGTGCAGGTGTGTTTTTAGGGGCTCCACCATATATTCAGGGTGTGTGGTTGTTTTTAGGGGTTCCTCAATATATTCAGGGTGCATGGGTGTGTTTTTAGGGGCTCCTCCATATATTCAGGGTGCGTGGGTGTGTTTTTATGGGCTCCTCCATATATTCAGGGTGTGCGTGTGTCTTTTTAGGGGCTCCTCCATATATTTAGGGTGTGTGGGTGTGTTTTTAGGGGCGCCTCCATATATTCAGGGTGTGAGTGTCTTTTTAGTGGCTCCTCCATATATTCAGGGTTTGGGAGTCTTTTTAGGGGTTCCTCCATATATTCAGGGTGTGCGGGTGTCTTTTTAGGGGCTCCTCCATATATTCAGGGTGTGTGGGTGTCTTTTTAGGAGCTCCTCCATATAGTCAGGGTGTGTGGGTGTCTTTTTACGGGGGAGGGGGGGCAGCATTTCAGCCTTCGCTCCAGGCAGCACAATGTCTTGGGCCGGCCCTGGAAACGCAGAAGTGGATTTGAACAAAACGAACATACCTTGCTTCTTTGCCAGATGGACCAGCTCGTCGTGACTTACATTGCCTCAAAAAAAAAATACAGCCAGTATACTACAAAAAAATACCAGCTGGTACCAAAATAATCCCATAGGTTTCAATCAGGGTTATTCAATGAGATCCGAATTGTGGCCGAAAGGTAACCGACCGCTGAATTTCAGCGTACGGTTACCTTTCCTGGTCATTCGGCTATTCAGAGAGCAGGCAGTTCGCCAAATCTTGGCGAATTGCCTGCACATACGGTGCCTGTTCGAGGGCAGTGAAATCCCCATAGAGAAGCAATGCTTCGTCTATTCAGAGAACAAAAAACAGCAGTGAAAAGTTGCCGAATTTCCCTGGTGGTTTAATTCGACCGGTTTATTCAGGCGAATCCCGTAGGCTTCAATGTTAAAAATATTCCCGTTTTAATTCACTATCTAATAAACCGTTGATTATAATATTCTGAAGTAAAAAGTTTCTTTATTTTTAGATTTTTTAGGATCTTTTAGGCATTTTTCAGGATTTTTTGCGAATAAAAAATGTTTCATTTTTTTAAAATCGTTTTTTCGTTATTCTGTAACAGCCCTTTTTATTATCATTCATTGAATCTTATATGTAAATGTCAGACATTTTCACGCTGTAGTTTCTTTGCAAACAGCGTTTCACATTCAAACGTACTGTTTTTTTTTTTCTCTCACTCCATTCGTCTGCGGTGTCGGCTTTTTCCAGCGGCTGCTCTGCGCTGTGATCGGCGACTGCTCGGGTTTCTCCGGCGAAACGACGGCCCTGTGGTACTTGCTGAATACACCGCAGGGTCGCTGAAATGGGATTGCCGAATCGCACCGAATTGAAGAGAACGAAAAGTCACCGAACGTGCAGTGACTTTTCGATTCTCTTTGAATAACCCTGATAGTTAAAAAAATCCCCGTGTTTATTAAGTATTTATTCAACCATAAAAAAAATTCATGCGCAGCAATAAGCCATTTTGTATATTCTTAAGGATTTGTTTAGGCATTTTTTAGGATTTTTTTGGGTGAAAGTTTAGGTTTCCTAACTTATTTTAAAGAAACAAGGCTTTTTCCCCCATAGGTTTCACTGTGAAAAATATTTGTGTTTTTATTAAATATTTATTAATCAGTTAACTTTTTTCACTTGCAGCAATAAACCATTTTTTTTTTTTTTACATTTACAGAAGTTTCTTTTTATTCGTTTGATTGTATCATTTGACACTGAACTATAATGAGCCCTTTCCAGTGTGACGTGTTTTTTTTTTTATTTAAAAGTTTTATTGAGTTTTCAAACAGTTATAGAAGAATCAAACATATTATATAACAACACAATAAGAAAATATAATAAAATTAATATATATATATATATCAGGAGGAGAAAGAGAAGAGTAGAAAAGAGGAGAAAGGGAGGGAGAAAAAAAATTATAAAAAGGGGGGAAGCATTCAAATTAGTGGAAAACCAAAATTTTTAGCTCTAACCATCATAACATCTCTATATTAGCGCAGAACATTCTTCAAATCAGTTTTTGTATTTTAAGCGGAAACAAGGTATGCATCCCATAAGGACCAGAAGTTCGTAGAGGGCACGGGAGACCCCGACACTCGTCGCGACATGCCATCCAAAAGGTGAAACTCTCTTAACCGGTCAGAGATCATAGAGATCAACGGTATCAGCGCAGATTTCCCTCTGGCAGCAATAAGTAGTGTTGAAATCGTCAGTATATGCGCTAGCAGCTGCTTTTGGAAAGGGGAAAACGTGACCGGAAAAAATTGCAAGAGTAGTATTTCAGGGATAGGTTCTGATCCGTCAGGGGAAGAGACGGGGGGAAAATGTGACCGTTTCACAGAGGCCCGCTCGACTTCAGACAGCTTCCCTTCTCAGTAGCGCCTCGGGTCCCCGGAAGGCCTTGAACAGTCAGGACCATGAGGGGGGAGCGAAGAGAAAAAATAAAAGATAAAGGACAAGTTGTAGCGTCACTTACAGGTGTTGACCCTGTGCCACTCCGGGGAGACTTTCGTCGGTGTTGGCTTAGAGGCCTGCAGGGGAGTACTCTCTCCCGTAAGGTTCCATTCTTTCAGAAGCCTAAACCCCATGGTAACGTCGTGGATAGCGTGAAACACATTTTGATGCCAAATTAGGAGCTTGGTTGGATAACCCCATCTGTACGGCATTTTATGATTTTTAAGGAGCTTAGTAACCTGGCGAATTCCCACCTTTTAGCCATCGTGGCCGCGGACAGATCTGGAAAAAATAATATGGTGGAATACAGGTCCGGCAGTGTTCCCTGCTTTCTGACCGTAGCCATCAATTCTTCTTTGATCTTAAAAAAATGCACTCTAACGAGTACGTCTCGGGGTATCGAGGCTGCAAGGTTTTTGGGTTTAGGCACTCTGTGTACCCTATCTAAACATAAATCAGCGGCCGGTGTTTCTGGGAGCAAGGTTTGAAAGAGAGTCAGAGCATATTCAAACAGGGCATCTGGCTTAACTGCTTCAGGGATACCCCTAATTCTAATGTTGTTTCGTCTGGAGCGGTCTTCTAAGTCAGCCACCTTTAATTGGAGCAATTCCTGGGATGCTTTACGTTCCTTATAAGCGTCTACAAGCTCATTGTGTGCAAGGCATAAATCGTCAGTTTTGGTTTCAAGCTGATCTGTACGATCTCCTAGGTCTATAACATCCTTATGCAGGTCTGCAATAATGGCTTTAAAATCTGCTTGTAAAGTGTCTCTAGGTTCCCCCAGCAAGACCCGTATCTGACCTTCTGATGCTGGATTGGAAGGAATGGTGCTGGATGGAGAGCGTTCATCAGAACCTTCGAGGGACTGGAGTAAGTATGTGTCCTGGGCGCCGCGATCTTGGATTTCTCGAGCCTTCCCTTTATTTGCCATTCCGGGGGTTTCGAGGCATCGTTGCGCTTTTGGGGGGCCATCGCCACGTTCCCCAGATGGTAAGGAGCTTGCCAGCTGCTTTTGGCGGAATTCCGCCAGGTATTAGAACCGCAGGTCTGTTTAATAGCCGGCGGAGCTCAGCTCACATGCGTCTGTTCCTCATCCCGTCCGGACACGCCCCCCATTTTGTTTATTTTTTAGTCATTTTTCAGGATTTTTTGGGTGAAAGTTAAGGTTTCCTAACTTATTTTAAAGAAACAAGGCTTTGTTTTTACTGTAGATCGCAATGTAAAAAAAGCATTGATGTTACTTCCAAATCAGCTCCTTGGTTAGCCACAATAGCTGTCCAAGGTCCTGATACATTGTTTCAGACCAGCAGTAGTTCAGCACTACGGACAGCTATATCGTAGCTGACCATGGTGCTGAAACATCGATGACACCTTTTAGGGCATTGTCCAGCCTCTCCACGGATCTGCTGCAGACCTGGATAGGTGGATACTGGAGTTCCAAAAAACAGGAGCGTTTGCCAGCTGTTAACAAAATAAAATAATTTTATTACAAAATGTGCCAGTATTTAAAAAGTATGCGCATAGCGTATCTCTAGGTGAGAGTTCAAGATTAGGCTTTAGTAGACCTTAGGTTTGCCACATTATTTTTTTTTAATAAGATATACGTTTTTGGAGAGCTTGGGAAAACAGATGGGAGTAAAGAAGGTTGTATAGAGAATTAAGGCTATGGGTTAATGTTTAAGGGTCAGGGTGAGGGTTTAAGATACGATTAAGGCTAGGGTCAGACTAAAGCATTTTTCCCGCGAACGTGAAAAAGTGCGTCCGAACGCATTGACGTATTTTTTCACGGAATGCGCAAAAACAGTCAGATGACGCGCATTTTCAGGCGTGATTTTGTACGGATCGTCAATAAAACTCTTTTTGCGTCTGGACGTTATGTAGGCTGGACATTAGCAGTGTCTGACATCTCCTAATCACGCAAACACGCCGCTATGCCGCAGCTGCGCACTCAGTACGTCAGTACTAGCGGTTGAGCGTTCTCAAAAAAATGCGTTCAAATTCCACTTGCGTTGCACGGCCGGACTTTTGTGCGGCCGTACATCGTATATTGGCCGTCATTGCACGTCATCTGCTGCTAGTGCGGCCGTAATTATGAGCGCCAGAACGCACGTTAAAAGTGCGCTGGTCTGACCCCAGCCTAAGGGTAGGATAACTTTATGGTTGAGGTTAGGTACACAATTGACGTCGCAAATTCGCTGCGTCTGACATCTCCGTCCTCATCACTCCCACAGAACGTTACACTGACGTGGCGCACTCTGCGCGACCGTCTAGCGGTTTTACTTTCTTGCCTAACTTGCATCTGTTTGCCTCGTGCGTTGTGCGTGCGCAGTTCAGTGCACATGTACTTCGTGTGTGGGTTTCTATTGATCATGATTCTATGCTATGACGGACGTTAAACTGTGCGGCAACACAGACGTGATCACTGTGTTCGTCTGACACGGGCCTTAATGACAGAATGCACACGTAAGTTTGCCTTAATGTGCTAAATAGAAATAGTAAACCGTAGTGTTTCTATCATACACTGAAGTTTTGAATATTCAGTTATTTAGAGTAAAATGGGTAGGATTAATGTTCAGTTTGTTTTTAAAATAATGATAAAATCACTTTTTTCACTTTCAGAGTTGCTATAGAGAATAATGTTTTATGTAAACAACTTCTGGCTAAATTCTGTATTACACATGTAGCCTCATAATGTCTATTTAATTTGCCTCATTAATAGGAATATGTTTATATGGTTTATTTCCTATATATGTGACTGTCCACATATTTATGAGGTAGTAGTGCCGTATAGAGATATTCCCCTTAATGATTAAAAACACGCATGTTTTCAGGCTGGTGCCCCTCCAAATTGAAATGCCGCCAGCCACCACTGCAAAATTCCTAACCCTATTCCTAGCTACTCTTGAATGCCAACACTACCTGCAATTTTAAACCCTTTCCTAATCCTAACCCTATCCCTAATTCCAAGATTTACCCCAACCCTAGTCCTAACCCAAATCTTAGGCATACTCCTAGCCTCGAGACTACCCCTAAATCTCACTTTATCCATTAAAACCAATTCTAATCTATAATGCTGGTTTGGGTATTAGTATGGTTTTCTTTTCTTACAGGGAGCAGTACCTATGCTCTGATGTAGTGAAGGAGTTAAAGGGTCTCATCTTTTATTTGAAAGAAAAATAAATAGGAGTTTCGATATTTATATTATTGGAAATTCTTAAAAATATGATGCATTTTATTCTGGATAAGTTGAATCCAGTTTTTGAATACATGCAGGGTAATTCAGAGAATCAAAGGGAGGGGGGGGGGCGTGGACGGACGTCAGCGTGGACGGACGTGCTGTGTAAGAGCTCCTACTGACCGGAGCTATCTCGGACCCACAGCGGCTCAAATCGGCGGCGAATCCGCAAACATTTAGTACCCCCTGATTCAGCAGACCTCCGGGCTCCCGATGGCACCAGCCAAAACTCCCAAACTGGCGGACCCTGTACGATCCGGCAAGTTGCGGGACAGGAAGCAAGATGGCGGCTCCCTAGGCTCTCGATCCCCGGGCTCTCCTAAAACGGCCCCTGAAGAGGTACCAACTCCTGGATCCCGAACGCAGCAGCTCCCAGACTCTGCCCCTGCTACCTGGTCCACAGATTCAGGCCATGCTTCATGATCTCCGCTCGACCATTCAAGAGGATTTTCGCACGATTACCACGTCCATATGTAGCGCTCACTCCCGGAGGAGCCGCTGAAAATGAACCACGGGTCAGTCTCCCCGCACTAGGGAATAAATATACTCCAGCACCGTTGTGGATTTTATAAATTATATAGTTTACTGAAGTAAAAGGCATATAATGAGACACGGTGTTCGTAGATATATTTACAGATTTTCGTATTGCGGTAAACGCGCAGCGGGAAAATAGAAATGCGAGACTTCGTATTTCTGGAAAAAACGCGACCGAGCAGAAAAGACACAATGCTTCGTAATTACGAGAAACGCGCAGCGGAAAATAAAATAAGATGCGAATCTTTCCCCCTTTTTCGGATACTAAGGAGTGAGTCCCGAACAGGTTAAGTCCCGAATTGTGAGTGTATGTGTGTGTTATGGTACCCGGGTACTATTCAACTGGCCAGTGAATCTTTTAAGCAATGTCTTCGACTAGTCAAGTTGGGGCCCTGTGGGTTTCAGAATTAAAACAGCGTGCTTGAGCTTTGAAGAACCGGCCTTGGAGGCCTCTCACCCATCCGCTGATCCAAGGCTCCGCTGACCCAGGACATCTCTCCGCTGGTCTCTGCGCTGGGATACCGGCTACTGGATCGATGTTTAGGCTCTCTGTGTTCCGGCCCGGACTTGTCCAGCTACCGCCTGCTCTCCCATCCGTTGGACTCGCGGTACTCCTCACTCGGGGTCCTCAGCTTGTCTGGATAACACTTGTGGTGATGGTCGGTGGGTAAGGCTCCTTCTGGCAAGGCAGGATAACCCCACTCAACTTCAGATAGGCCACACTTGCGCTCCGGCCTGGTCAGGGTTCCGCTCTGCAGCACTGTGTCCTCTTCCATGCACTCCCTGGCGCGCTCTGGCGCGTTCTCCACGAGGCTCAGGATGTACAGCCGCTGTGTCCCACCCACTTCCTGTCTGTTTGCAAAGCACGCCGGGAAATGTAGTCCCAAAGTTCAGTGTCTCTGATCGCGCTTGTCTCCCTCCGGTGGCCAAAAATAGGTACTGCCACAGTAAGATTTAAACACAGCGCTACACATACATCAGGAAATTCGGGACCTTGGTGAGCGTACTGATCTCCTAGAACATAAATCAGATAACCTATGCTTGGCACACAATGAGTTGGTGGATGCATATAAAGAGTTAAAAACATTGCATGATGCTCTGCTGCTTAAGGTTACAGATTTGGAGGATCGCTCCCACAGAAATAATGTTCGCATCCGTGGCGTCCCTGAATCAGTCAAATCTGAAGGCCTGTCTGGATATCTGCTTGATTTATTTCAATTACTATCTGTCAAGGGTGAGGTCTGGCATGGGTGCGCAGGAGTATGGGTGTGAGCCCAATATGCAGTGAATATGCAGCAGACAGGTTACAGGGCAAAAAAGGGTTTAATAAGAACAGAAATAATCAAGAAGGGAGGTACTAGGAGGCAGGATAAACAGAAAAATAACTAGAAGGGGAACACTGACAACACAATCTCTAAGCGAAGGTACAAATGGAAGCAAGCAATAGGATAGTCAAAGTCTAGCAAGGGTCAGATACACGATCTCTAAGCGAAAGTACAATAGGATATAGAAACAGGATGGTCAAGGTCTAGCAAGGGTCTGGTACACAAGTAAATACAAGCATAGGAAAGCAGGGGAAAACAGGGCAATGGAGGATACCGGAGATTGATGGTGCAAAGCAGAGGGAAAAATCAGGAATGTCCAATGTTCAGAGGGGATCCAGGCAAAGGGTTCAGGAGGAGATCAGGAACTCAGGTCTATTCAAGGCAAGGCTGGTAACGTCAATGAGGCAGCGTGGGACCAGGGGCGTAGCTTCCTTATAAGCAGGTCACATCAGGCTGGACGAGGTGCAGGTGATGGGTCAGGTTCAGAATGAAAAGCAAATCAAAGTCCAGAATCGTGCATGGGGAAGGAGAAAAAACACAAAAACAAAACAAAGTCCTGGAATCAACCTAGAACATGCAAAAAAGAAAACAAAAAGGTGCATCAGAGGGTCAGGACCATGACAACACCCAGGTGGGCATGACATCACCCCCCTCCTGACGGGTGCACTCCGGGCACCGAAGCTAGGACAGGGGACAACAGAGTCCAGATCGGTCAACTGGAGTCAGACGATATATCAAGGTTTCTCCAGAGTTCCGGGAAGCGCCTGACCACTGCTAAGTATTCCTGCCGGACCAATACTCCAGAGGGCGTCATGGAGTAACCCGTAGGGACAGGTCCCGAACTAGCGTATTTCGTGCCAGTTTTACTACTTGGATCCTGGAAGTCCTCATACAGAGCCATGAGTACAGCCCTGTCAGACCCAATATCGGGAATAGAGTCACGGGCACAACTCTGCGGAGACACTATAGTCGAAGGGCTCGGAGGGACAGCGCCCTCAGTGAGGCTTTGCTGGGTACGGAGAGACTTGGCTCGACGGCGGCGACTACGACCCTTTGGCGGAGACAGCTTGGGGACGACTGCTGGGCTCTGCGGCGACACCACTGCTGGGCTCTGCGACGACTCTGTGGAAGCGACAGCTGGGCTCTGCGACGACTCTGTGGAAGCGACAGCTGGGCTCTGCGACGACTCTGTGGAAGCGAAAGCTGGGCTCTGCGACGACTCTGTGGAAGCGAAAGCTGGGCTCTGCGAAGACAGCGTGGAAGCGACAGCTGGGCTCTGCGAAGACACTGTGGAAGCGACAGCTGGGCTCTGCGACAACAGCGTGGAAGCAACAGCTGGGCTCTGCGACGACTCGGTACCAGGGGCCTGAGAAGGCTTCGAGATGGAGGCCTGAAAAGGCTCGGAAATAGAAGCCTCGGAAGGCATAGTTACAGAAGCCTGGGAAGGCATAGTTACAGAAGCCTGGGAAGGCTCGGGGACAGAGGCCTGAGGAGGCTCGGGGACAGAGGCCTGAGGAGGCTCGGGGACAGAGGCCTGAGGAGGCTCGGGGACAGAGGCCTGAGGAGGCTCGGGGACAGAGGCCTGAGGAGGCTCGGGGACAGAGGCCTGAGGAGGCTCGGGGACAGAGGCCTGAGGAGGCTCGGGGACAGAGGCCTGAGGAGGCTCGGGGACAAAGGCCTGAGGAGGCTCGGGGACAAAGGCCTGAGATGGCTCACGGACAGAAGCCTGAGATGGCTCACGGACAGAAGCCTGAGATGGCTCACGGACAGAAGCCTGAGATGGCTCACGGACAGAAGCCTGAGATGGCTCACGGACAGAAGCCTGAGATGGCTCACGGACAGAAGCCTGAGATGGCTCACGGACAGAAGCCTGAGATGGCTCACGGACAGAAGCCTGAGATGGCTCACGGACAGAAGCCTGAGATGGCTCACGGACAGAAGCCTGAGATGGCTCACGGACAGAAGCCTTAGATGGCTCACGGACAGAAGCCTGAGAAGGCTCACGGACAGAAGCCTGAGAAGGTTTGGGGTCAGAGACCTGAGAAGGCTTGGGGACTGAGACCTGAGAAGGTTTCGGTATAGAAGCCTGAGAAGGCTCTGAGAAGGCTCAGAAACATAGGCCTGAGAAGGCTCAGAGACAGGGACCTGAGAAGGTTCGTGTATAGAGGCCTGAGAAGGCTTAGTGACAGGAGCCTGAGAAGGCTTAGTGACAGAGGCCTGAGAAGGCTTAGATACAGAAGCCTGGGTTGGCTTAGATACAGAAGCCTGGGTTGGCTTAGATACAGAAGCCTGGGTTGGCTTAGATATAGAAGCCTGGGTTGGCTTAGATACAGAAGCCTGGGTTGGCTTAGATACAGAAGCCTGGGTTGGCTTAGATACAGAAGCCTGGGTTGGCTTAGATACAGAAGCCTGGGTTGGCTTAGATACAGAAGCCTGGGTTGGCTTAGATACAGAAGCCTGGGTTGGCTTAGATACAGAAGCCTGGGTTGGCTTAGATACAGAAGCCTGTGAAGGCTTATGGACAGAGGCCTGGGAAGGCTCAGAAACATAGGCCGGGGAAGTGAACGTGGTTCCTATGTAGGTGGTCCTCATGCAGCCGATGAACCTGCCAGGTTGCCCTCGAGGATGACGTGCAGTTTCTTTAGGGAATTCCTCTTCAGAATCCATAGAATCCCATTCATCCGAAGAGTAGTACTCTGAAGCCGATGGGTAACATGAGATACGCCGACTGGAAGGCACTGGAGCGGTAACATAGTTGGCCGTGAGGTGTTGGCTCGAAGTCGTGGGTGTCATACCGGAGGGTAGGACAGACGCAATCTCCATGGGCACAACGGGGTCAGGCTCTGTAGGTCCGCTGGGCTCTTCCTCCATCGGTACGGATTCTGTGGGCAGGGTGGATTGGGAATCCATTGGTTCCACTTGGGACTCTTGCTGCACGGTTTCAGGACCATCACCAATAGGCACCTCTTTCATGGGTTTGGATTCGGTGACGGATCTCTCGGGCAAGGACCTGGCAGGCAAAGCCTTACTAGGCTTTGGGAGCAAGGACTTGGCAGAACTATTCTCCTTTTTAGACTTGAAAGAAGTTGTGTCTCTGACAGGCGATGTATTCTTTGGCTTGGTGGGCAGTGCTTTAACGGATGCTGACCTTTTCGGTTTCGTGGGGTTAGTCCTGGAAATAACAGTCTTTTTAGCAGATGCTGCTTCAGGTGGGGTGCTAGGTGGCTTGGGTGGGCGTAGAGGGCAGGCCGATACAGTGTGCAGGCCACTCCCACAATAAAAGCACAAGTGTTTGGACCTTCTCCTTTCACGTTCCTCCGGGGTTAGGGGTTCTCTGGGCCCCTTTTCTGTAACAGGAACGCGCACCTTAGTAGAGATGCCCCTTAAGCCTTTAAGCAGGTCAGTAAATACAGTGTCCATTTGCTGCAGGATACTTTCTATTAACCCTTCCACGTACACCATAACAGCATTACTCACTGCGGGCTCACTGGTTGATGGCTGCCTCATTCTGTCAAGGGTGAGGTCTGGCATGGGTGCGCAGGAGTATGGGTGTGAGCCCAATATGCAGTGAATATGCAGCAGACAGGTTACAGGGCAAAAAAGGGTTTAATAAGAACAGAAATAATCAAGAAGGGAGGTACTAGGAGGCAGGATAAACAGAAAAATAACTAGAAGGGGAACACTGACAACACAATCTCTAAGCGAAGGTACAAATGGAAGCAAGCAATAGGATAGTCAAAGTCTAGCAAGGGTCTGATACACGATCTCTAAGCGAAAGTACAATAGGATATAGAAACAGGATGGTCAAGGTCTAGCAAGGGTCTGGTACACAAGTAAATACAAGCATAGGAAAGCAGGGGAAAACAGGGCAATGGAGGATACTGGAGATTGATGGTGCAAAGCAGAGGGAAAAATCAGGAATGTCCAATGTTCAGAGGGGATCCAGGCAAAGGGTTCAGGAGGAGATCAGGAACTCAGGTCTATTCAAGGCAAGGCTGGTAACGTCAATGAGGCAGCGTGGGACCAGGGGCGTAGCTTCCTTATAAGCAGGTCACATCAGGCTGGACGAGGTGCAGGCGATGGGTCAGGTTCAGAATGAAAAGCAAATCAAAGTCCAGAATCGTGCATGGGGAAGGAGAAAAAACACAAAAACAAAACAAAGTCCTGGAATCAACCTAGAACATGCAAAAAAGAAAACAAAAAGGTGCATCAGAGGGTCAGGACCATGACAACACCCAGGTGGGCATGACATCACCCCCCTCCTGACGGGTGCACTCCGGGCACCGAAGCTAGGACAGGGGACAACAGAGTCCAGATCGGTCAACTGGAGTCAGACGATATATCAAGGTTTCTCCAGAGTTCCGGGAAGCGCCTGACCACTGCTAAGTATTCCTGCCGGACCAATACTCCAGAGGGCGTCATGGAGTAACCCGTAGGGACAGGTCCCGAACTAGCGTATTTCGTGCCAGTTTTACTACTTGGATCCTGGAAGTCCTCATACAGAGCCATGAGTACAGCCCTGTCAGACCCAATATCGGGAATAGAGTCACGGGCACAACTCGGCGGAGACACTATAGTCGAAGGGCTCGGAGGGACAGCGCCCTCAGTGAGGCTTTGCTGGGTACGGAGAGACTTGGCTCGACGGCGGCGACTACGACCCTTTGGCGGAGACAGCTTGGGGACGACTGCTGGGCTCTGCGGCGACACCACTGCTGGGCTCTGCGACGACTCTGTGGAAGCGACAGCTGGGCTCTGCGACGACTCTGTGGAAGCGACAGCTGGGCTCTGCGACGACTCTGTGGAAGCGAAAGCTGGGCTCTGCGAAGACAGCGTGGAAGCGACAGCTGGGCTCTGCGAAGACACTGTGGAAGCGACAGCTGGGCTCTGCGACAACAGCGTGGAAGCAACAGCTGGGCTCTGCGACGACTCGGTACAGGGGCCTGAGAAGGCTTCGAGATGGAGGCCTGAAAAGGCTCGGAAATAGAAGCCTCGGAAGGCATAGTTACAGAAGCCTGGGAAGGCATAGTTACAGAAGCCTGGGAAGGCTCGGGGACAGAGGCCTGAGGAGGCTCGGACAGAGGCCTGAGGAGGCTCGGGGACAGAGGCTGAGGAGGCTCGGGGACAGAGGCCTGAGGAGGCTCGGGGACAGAGGCCTGAGGAGGCTCGGGGACAGAGGCCTGAGGAGGCTCGGGGACAGAGGCCTGAGGAGGCTCGGGGACAGAGGCCTGAGGAGGCTCGGGGACAGAGGCCTGAGGAGGCTCGGGGACAGAGGCCTGAGGAGGCTCGGGGACAGAAGCCTGAGATGGCTCACGGACAGAAGCCTGAGATGGCTCACGGACAGAAGCCTGAGATGGCTCACGGACAGAAGCCTGAGATGGCTCACGGACAGAAGCCTGAGATGGCTCACGGACAGAAGCCTGAGATGGCTCACGGACAGAAGCCTGAGATGGCTCACGGACAGAAGCCTGAGATGGCTCACGGACAGAAGCCTGAGATGGCTCACGGACAGAAGCCTGAGATGGCTCACGGACAGAAGCCTGAGATGGCTCACGGACAGAAGCCTGAGATGGCTCACGGACAGAAGCCTGAGATGGCTCACGGACAGAAGCCTGAGAAGGCTCACGGACAGAAGCCTGAGAAGGTTTGGGGTCAGAGACCTGAGAAGGCTTGGGGACTGAGACCTGAGAAGGTTTCGGTATAGAAGCCTGAGAAGGCTCTGAGAAGGCTCAGAAACATAGGCCTGAGAAGGCTCAGAGACAGGGACCTGAGAAGGTTCGTGTATAGAGGCCTGAGAAGGCTTAGTGACAGGAGCCTGAGAAGGCTTAGTGACAGAGGCCTGAGAAGGCTTAGATACAGAAGCCTGTTGGCTTAGATACAGAAGCCTGGGTTGGCTTAGATACAGAAGCCTGGGTTGGCTTAGATATAGAAGCCTGGGTTGGCTTAGATACAGAAGCCTGGGTTGGCTTAGATACAGAAGCCTGGGTTGGCTTAGATACAGAAGCCTGGGTTGGCTTAGATACAGAAGCCTGGGTTGGCTTAGATATAGAAGCCTGGGTTGGCTTAGATACAGAAGCCTGGGTTGGCTTAGATACAGAAGCCTGGGTTGGCTTAGATACAGAAGCCTGGGTTGGCTTAGATACAGAAGCCTGGGTTGGCTTAGATACAGAAGCCTGGGTTGGCTTAGATACAGAAGCCTGGGTTGGCTTAGATACAGAAGCCTGGGTTGGCTTAGATACAGAAGCCTGGGTTGGCTTAGATATAGAAGCCTGGGTTGGCTTAGATACAGAAGCCTGGGTTGGCTTAGATACAGAAGCCTGGGTTGGCTTAGATACAGAAGCCTGGGTTGGCTTAGATATAGAAGCCTGGGTTGGCTTAGATACAGAAGCCTGGGTTGGCTTAGATACAGAAGCCTGGGTTGGCTTAGATACAGAAGCCTGGGTTGGCTTAGATACAGAAGCCTGGGTTGGCTTAGATACAGAAGCCTGGGTTGGCTTAGATACAGAAGCCTGGGTTGGCTTAGATACAGAAGCCTGGGTTGGCTTAGATACAGAAGCCTGTGAAGGCTTATGGACAGAGGCCTGGGAAGGCTCAGAAACATAGGCCGGGGAAGTGAACGTGGTTCCTATGTAGGTGGTCCTCATGCAGCCGATGAACCTGCCAGGTTGCCCTCGAGGATGACGTGCAGTTTCTTTAGGGAATTCCTCTTCAGAATCCATAGAATCCCATTCATCCGAAGAGTAGTACTCTGAAGCCGATGGGTAACATGAGATACGCCGACTGGAAGGCACTGGAGCGGTAACATAGTTGGCCGTGAGGTGTTGGCTCGAAGTCGTGGGTGTCATACCGGAGGGTAGGACAGACGCAATCTCCATGGGCACAACGGGGTCAGGCTCTGTAGGTCCGCTGGGCTCTTCCTCCATCGGTACGGATTCTGTGGGCAGGGTGGATTGGGAATCCATTGGTTCCACTTGGGACTCTTGCTGCACGGTTTCAGGACCATCACCAATAGGCACCTCTTTCATGGGTTTGGATTCGGTGACGGATCTCTCGGGCAAGGACCTGGCAGGCAAAGCCTTACTAGGCTTTGGGAGCAAGGACTTGGCAGAACTATTCTCCTTTTTAGACTTGAAAGAAGTTGTGTCTCTGACAGGCGATGTATTCTTTGGCTTGGTGGGCAGTGCTTTAACGGATGCTGACCTTTTCGGTTTCGTGGGGTTAGTCCTGGAAATAACAGTCTTTTTAGCAGATGCTGCTTCAGGTGGGGTGCTAGGTGGCTTGGGTGGGCGTAGAGGGCAGGCCGATACAGTGTGCAGGCCACTCCCACAATAAAAGCACAAGTGTTTGGACCTTCTCCTTTCACGTTCCTCCGGGGTTAGGGGTTCTCTGGGCCCCTTTTCTGTAACAGGAACGCGCACCTTAGTAGAGATGCCCCTTAAGCCTTTAAGCAGGTCAGTAAATACAGTGTCCATTTGCTGCAGGATACTTTCTATTAACCCTTCCACGTACACCATAACAGCATTACTCACTGCGGGCTCACTGGTTGATGGCTGCCTCATTCTGTCAAGGGTGAGGTCTGGCATGGGTGCGCAGGAGTATGGGTGTGAGCCCAATATGCAGTGAATATGCAGCAGACAGGTTACAGGGCAAAAAAGGGTTTAATAAGAACAGAAATAATCAAGAAGGGAGGTACTAGGAGGCAGGATAAACAGAAAAATAACTAGAAGGGGAACACTGACAACACAATCTCTAAGCGAAGGTACAAATGGAAGCAAGCAATAGGATAGTCAAAGTCTAGCAAGGGTCTGATACACGATCTCTAAGCGAAAGTACAATAGGATATAGAAACAGGATGGTCAAGGTCTAGCAAGGGTCTGGTACACAAGTAAATACAAGCATAGGAAAGCAGGGGAAAACAGGGCAATGGAGGATACTGGAGATTGATGGTGCAAAGCAGAGGGAAAAATCAGGAATGTCCAATGTTCAGAGGGGATCCAGGCAAAGGGTTCAGGAGGAGATCAGGAACTCAGGTCTATTCAAGGCAAGGCTGGTAACGTCAATGAGGCAGCGTGGGACCAGGGGCGTAGCTTCCTTATAAGCAGGTCACATCAGGCTGGACGAGGTGCAGGCGATGGGTCAGGTTCAGAATGAAAAGCAAATCAAAGTCCAGAATCGTGCATGGGGAAGGAGAAAAAACACAAAAACAAAACAAAGTCCTGGAATCAACCTAGAACATGCAAAAAAGAAAACAAAAAGGTGCATCAGAGGGTCAGGACCAGTGGCGTAACTAGAAACCTGTGGGCCCCGGTGCAAGAATCCTAGAAGGCCCCCCCACCAAAAAAATATCCATATTTTAACTTTTTTTTCCCTGCAATATAAAAAAACTAGTACGCCATTTATATTAATTAGTTCAACATACTTTACTTCTTAACAGTTGTAGGTTCTGGATAGGCTTGCAGGTGGTGAGTATAGTTGATAGATATTCACACAGCGCTGGCAGATGGGTATAGGTGATGGGTACTCAGTCCTGGCAGATTGTGGGTATAGGTGATGGGTGCTAACATAGTGCTGGCAGGTGGTGGGTACAGGCGATGGACATTCAGTGCTGGCAGTAGGTGGCTATCACACAGTGCTGGCAGAAGGTGGCTGTAAGTGATGGGTACTCGGTGTCGGCAGGTGGTGGGTACAAGGGATGGGTACTCACAGCACTGGCAGGAGGGTACAGGTGATGGGTACTCACAGCGCGGGCAGGAGGGTACCGGTGATGGGTACTCACAGCGCTGGCAGGAGGGTACAGGTGATGGGTACTCACAGCACTGGTAGGAGGGTACAGGTGGTGGGTACTCACAGCGCTGGCAGGAGGGTACAGGTGATGGGTACTCACAGCGCTGGCAGGAGGGTACAGGTGATGGGTACTCACAGCGCTGGCAGGAGGGTACAGGTGATGGGTACTCACAGCGCTGGCAGGAGGGTACAGGTGATGGGTACTCACAGCGCTGGCAGGAGGGTACAGGTGATGGGTACTCACAGCACTGGTAGGAGGGTACAGGTGGTGGGTACTCACAGTGCTGGCAGGAGGGTACAGGTGATGGGTACTCACAGCACTGGCAGGAGGGTACAGGTGATGGGTACTCACAGTGCTGGCAGGAGGGTACAGGTGGTGGGTACTCACAGTGCTGGCAGGAGGGTACAGGTGGTGGGTACTCACAGCGCTGGCAGGAGGGTACAGGTGATGGGTACTCACAGTGCTGGCAGGTATAAGTGATGGGTACTCACACAATGCTGGCAGGTGGTGGGTATAAGTGATGGGTACTCAGTGTTGGCAGGTGGTGGGTACAAGGGATGGGTACTCACACAGTGCTGGCAGGTGGTGTGTATAAGTGAGGGCACTCACAATGCTGGCAGGTATAAGTGAGGGCACTCACAATGCTGGCAGGTATAAGTGAGGACACTCACAATGCTGGCAGGTATAAGTGAGGGCACTCACAATGCTGGCAGGTATAAGTGATGGGCACTCACAATGCTGGCAGGTATAAGTGATGGGCACTCACACAGTGCTGGCAGGTATAAGTGATGGGCACTCACAATGCTGGCAGGTATAAGTGATGGGCACTCACACAGTGCTGGCAGTGGATGGGAGCTCACCCTTACTGTCTCTGTATGTACAACTGACAGCCTTCAGCTTTTACATAGTTATCACTGACTGGGGACGGCAGGGGGTGTGGAGCTGACATCATGGCAGGTCACTGAATGATCCCATACATCCAGGCTGCTCTCACACTGTAAGGAGGCAAGTTCTCTCTGTATTAGAGCTACATAATGTAAGATGCCCCTCACATTACAGCAGAGAGCTGGATGCACTGGGAGGAAGGTGTCTAAATTGTGGGAGGGCCCCCAGCAAAAATAAAGCACGGATGTTGCATTACCCCAATTTGAAACACACACACACACCCGGATTGTTAGAAAAGTAAAAGTGCCGGACTCGGAGGCTGAAGCCAGCAGCACCGCCATAACACTTACCTGGCTGGTGGTGGTGCCTGCAGGAGTAAAGGGGAAGAGTGCAGGGATCCGCACACACGCGCATTAATCCTGCTCTTCCACTCCATCTCCTGGCCCGGCTGACTGCGCCCACACACATGTTCACACATGCCGAGGCAGCGCTGTGCCTGCGCTGCTAACAAATAGTGCAGCGTTGCCGAAATTTGCCGCTGTCCGTCTAAGCCCTGGGCCCCCCCACAAGTGGCGGAATGCCAGGGCCCGGTCGCAAGTGCGACCGCTGCGACCCTGGTAGTTCCGCCACTGGTCAGGACCATGACAACACCCAGGTGGGCATGACACTATCGCCTGACATGGACAAAGCGGCGCTACAGCTGGACAGAACTCATCGGGTTCCGAAACCACGTAATCTAGATGCCACGGTTCCTCGAGATGTCTTGACACGTATTAATTTCTACCAAATAAAAGATTCCTTAATGGCGGCAATGAGGAAGGCCCCGAATCTTCCCGAGATTTACGCTGGACTCTCCTTTTTTCCGTATCTATTGGCGGCAACGATGCAAAGGGAGTTTTTGCCGGTTACTAAAGTGCTCCGAGACCATCATATTCCATACAGATGGGGTTTCCCCTTGAAGTTATTGGTGACTTATCGTGGAACTTTGTCGGTGTTTCACTCCCTTCAGGATGGTGTTTCGGCTCTCCAGGTCTGGGATTTGATGGGGGATGTGACCCCACCGCACCGAGCCCCTCCTTTGTCGCTGTCCAAAGTTTCACCAGAATGGCACCGGGTGCATACGGAGAAGTGATATTCGGCTGGTACTGTTTCAATAACTTCCTTATTACCTCAGGTCCTCGTGGCTGAGACTCGGGAGTCCCGGTCCTGGTCCTACCTGAATACCATTCTATTCGCCCAATACGATTGGTCTGACGTTCAGTTGGTTTGTTGCTAGTGTTGTTTTTTGCCTTTTTCTGCCGGTATCATCCTCCAACTCCCCCCATGAATCATGGGGTAGGCCCGATGTTTGACGGTGGCCATGGAGTTTTTTCTCTGTACAGGGAGCGGTTGCCTGTTGCACCGACTCCACACTATTTTTTCTCTTTTTTTTCTTTTTCTTTTAATTTTTTTCTTTTTTTTTTCTCCTTTTTTGTTGTTGTTTGCCCTTTCTTTTCTTCTTTTTCTCTCCCTCATTGCACCACCCTGGTCTGATTCTGAGAGACTGTTAGAGACTGTGTCGTATTTTAATTTTGGGGTGCCGTTCTTTTATGGTTTTTGGTCTCTGTCGCTGCAGTTTGAGGTTTTTCCTATGCAATTCAAATGGGTTTAACCACTTAAGGACGGGAGTAATTTTACAACTTCGGGGCTGTTTCGGAAGTAGAAGTTTGCTGAGCTCATTTTGACCGTTTTTAAGTCACGTATTATTATACCACCCAGACAAATTATATATCGTTCTTTCCGGCAGACTCGGCAGATTAATAATATATCATTATTATATGTATATGTCATGCCCTGCCAAAATACTATAACAAAAAATGTAAAAAAAAGTAAATAAATGTGAATTTTCAATAAAATTTCAATCTTCCACAGTGTGTAAAGTGTTTTTTTTAAAAATGTTATTATCCGAGGCTCTGCGGTCATATGCTATGGGGTAGACTTGTTAAAAAAATTAGAACGGGGAACCTATTTTTTTTTTGGGGAGAAATTGCGTAATTTTAGCTAAACCCCCCCCAAAAAAAATCATTAGTGAAGCATCATTGTTCACATTATAATTGAAATGTGAACAATAGTGCTGCATTAAAAAAAAAAACAAACACGTATTTATTTTTTTATTATTTAATTTATTATTTTTTTATTATTTTTATTTTTACTTTTTTTAAACTTTTATTTTACATATAACATGGTCATGTTTGATATCATTGGAAAGGCCATGCTCTCGCCTTTCCAGCAATATCATACATGACCACCTAGCTGACCACCGATCAGGAGATAAAGGGGTTCAAAGAACCCCCCTATCTCCTCTATGGGATTTCCATAGGAAATCCCTTTGCAGCTAGGGCTGACCACCGATCAGGAGATAAAGGGGTTCAAAGAACCCCCCTATCTCCTCTATGGGATTTCCATAGGAAATCCCTTTGCAGCTAGGGGGTTCCCCGGTTAACTGACATCATCACGCATGGCGGGATGAGTCAGTTGAGCGGAGGGTGACCCAGAGGTGGGGGCTGCCATCCAAGATGGCGGCCCCCACCGGAAATAGGCCGCGATCGGGCACAAATTAGTGCCCGGTCGCAACCTGGCAACTAAGGGGTTAACCCCCCATACATCGCTGGAAAGGTCAGGCTGTGACCCTTTCAGCGATGCTGGCCACAGCCGCCTGGTCCCCGGCGATGGGGAGATAGAGGGATCCAAAGGATCCCCCCTCCCCTTCAGGCGCTTCCCCTGCTCCGGCGGGGGGGGACGCCTGAAACTGACATCATCGTGCCCCGGCGCGATGACGTCAGTGCGCCGGAGGAGGAAACCCTGCCGATCTAACTCCGTGGGACTCAGATCAGCGAGGGAGCCGCCGGAGGAGGTGAGTATATGCCGGAGGGGCTGAAAACGCTGAGGACGTACCATTACGTCCTGCGGCTTCAAAGCCTGCCTAATGCAGGGCGTAATTGTACGTCCTGCGGCGTTAATGGGTTAAAAATTGTTTCTTTTAACGTTAAAGGGTTGAATGTTCCATTTAAACGTCATTCCCTTTATGCAGATTTACGACATAATCCCCCGGCTGTAGTATGTCTTCAGGAGACACGTAGGGAGGAGTCTGGGAACTATAGGCCAGTTAGTCTTACGTCAGTAGTGGGGAAATTAATGGAAACCATGTTAAAGGAAAGGATTGTTGAACATCTAAAAACACACAGGATCAGAATCAACATGGGTTTACCTCAGGGAGATCATGCCAAACTAATCTTATTGATTTTTTTGATTGGGTAACAAAAATAATAGACACAGGTGGTGCAGTAGACATTGCTTATTTAGATTTCAGTAAGGCTTTTGATACTGTTCCGCATAGAAGGTCTATCAATAAATTGCAATCTTTGAGCTTGGATTCCAATATTGTTGAATGGATTAGGCAGTGGCTGAGTGACAGGCAACAGAGGGTTGTGGTAAATGGAGTTTATTCGGCGCAAGGTCTTGTTACCAGTGGGGTACCTCAGGGGTCAGTACTTGGACCCATTCTCTTTAATATTTTTATTAGTGATATTGCAGAAGGTATTAATGGAAAAGTATGTCTTTTTGCTGATGACACAAAGATTTGCAACAGGGTTGACGTTCCCGGAGGGATCAGCCAAATGACAAATGATTTAGGTAAACTAAAAAAATGGTCGGAGCTGTGGCAATTGAGTTTTAACGTGGATAAGTGCAAGATAATGCACCTGGGACGTAAAAACCCAAGGGCTGAATATAGAATATTTGATACAGTCCTAACCTCAACATCTGAGGAAAGGGATTTAGGGGTTATTATTTCAGAGGATCTAAAGGTAAGAAGTCAATGTAATAGAGCAGCAGGAAATGCTAGCAGAATGCTTGGTTGTGTAGGGAGAGGTATTAGCAGTAGGAAAAGGGAAGTGCTCATGCCACTGTACAGAGCACTGGTGAGACCTCACTTGGAGTACTGTGCGCAGTACTGGAGACCATATCTCCAGAAGGATATAGACATCTTAGAGAGAGTTCAGAGAAGGGCTACTAAAATGGTGTACGGCTTGAAGGAGAAAAGTTACCAGGAAAGGCTTAATGAGCTTAACATGTACAGCTTGGAAAAAAGACGAGACAGAGGAGATATGATAGAAACATTTAAATACGTAAAGGGAATCCACAAGGTAGAGGAAGGGAGTATATTTAAAAGGAAACAAAGTAGCAAAACAAGAGGACATAGTCTTAGATTAGAGGGGCAAAGGTTTAAAAGTAACATCAGAAAGCATTATTTTACTGAGAGGGTGGTGGATACATGGAACAGTCTTCCAGTTGAAGTGGTAGAGGCCAAAACAGTAATTGAATTTAAGCAGGCATGGGATAGGCATAAGGCTATCCTAAACAAAAGATAAATCCAGGTAAAGTATCCATGTAATTGGGCAGACTAGATGGGCCGAAAGGTTCTTATCTGCCGACATTTTTCTATGTTTCTATTTCAAACACTCTGCGCATCCTAGGCTGTATCTTCCCTCATATCCCCATCATTTCCATACCACTGCCCTGGGGTGTAGACCTAGAGGTATATCAATCCTGATTCATCGAGATGTATCCTTTAAACTGCACAGGTCGGTGATTGATCCACAGGGCCAGTGGCGGAAGTACCAGGGTCGCAGCGGTCGCAGTTGCGACCGGGCCCTGGCATTCCGCCACTGGAGGGGGGCCCGGCGCCGCCCGCCAGATTCCGGCAATAAGCGCCGGAATCTGGGAGCCGCGCGCTGGCCGTCCCTTTCTCTGCGAGCGGCCACTGACATGCAGCTTGGCCGCTCACGTGGGATAGGAACCACCTGACCAGCGCACGAGATCCTCTCGCGAGACCTCTGCGCTGATCAGGTGGTTTCCAGCGAGCGGCCAAGACGCATGCTTCCAGCGGCCGCTCGCCAAGGAGAAGAACAATGCCGGCGGAGGCCGTCTGGGACCTGGGGCCAGCAGAGGTAAAAGCTGGGGGCCCTTATACCCATGAGCTGGGGGGCCCTTATACCCATGAGCTGGGGGGCATACCCATGAGCTGGGGGGCATACCCATGTGAGAGCTGGGGGGCATATCCATGAGCTGGGGGCATATCCATGAGCTGGGGGGCATACCCATGTGAGAGCTGGGGGTGCATATCCATGAGCTGGGGGGCATATCCATGAGCTGGGGGGCATACCCATGTGAGAGCTGGGGGTGCATATCCATGAGCTGGGGGTGCATATCCATGAGCTGGGGGGCATATCCATGAGCTGGGGGGCATACCCACGTGAGAGCTGGGGGTGCATATCCATGAGCTGGGGGTGCATATCCATGAGCTGGGGGGCCCTTATACCCATGAGCTGGGGGGTCCTTATACCCATGAGCTGGGGGGCATACCCATGAGCTGGGGGGCATACCCATGTGAGAGCTGGGGGGCATATCCATGAGCTGGGGGGCATATCCATGAGCTGGGGGCATATCCATGAGCTGGGGGGCATACCCATGTGAGAGCTGGGGGTGCATATCCATGAGCTGGGTGGCATATCCATGAGCTGGGGGGCATACCCATGTGAGAGCTGGGGGGCATATCCATGAGCTGGGGGGCATACCCATGTGAGAGCTGGGGGGCATATCCATGAGCTGGGGGGCATATCCATGTGAGAGCTGGGGGGCATATCCATGAGCTGGGGGGCATATCCATGTGTGAGCTGGAGGGCATAACCATGTGTGAGCTGGGGGGCATAACCATGTGTGAGCTGGGGGGGCAAATCCATAATCTGGGGGCAATATCCATGAACTGGGGAAAATCCATGTGTGAGCTGGGGCAAAGAACAAGAAGATAGCATTCAATAATTATAAAAAAACTCAGCTTGAAGAAGATAGGCAAACCTATAAGATTAGGCAGAAAGAAGCAAAGCAATTTATAAGAGCTTCCAAAGCACACGCAGAAGAGAAAATAGCTCAGTCAGTAAAAAAGGGGGACAAAACATTTTTTAGATACATAAACGAGAAAAGAAAAGTAAAACAAGGATTAGTTAGATTAAAAACAAAGGAAGGAAGGTATGTAGAAGAGGATAAAAGTCTCGCTGACTGCCTCAATAAATATTTTTGTTCAGTCTTTGCAGAAGAAAAGGAAGGAAAGGGACCTCAGTTAGGAGAGAACACTAAAGAGACATTTACATATGAGTTTACAGAGGAGGAGGTTCTAAAGCAGCTGTCTAAAGTAAAGACAAATAAGTCAATGGGGCCTGATGGGATCCACCCTAAATTATTAAAAGAGCTCAGTGATGTAATAGCAAAACCGTTAACAGATTTATTTAACCAATCCTTGTTAACAGGAGTCGTCCCAGAAGACTGGAAATTAGCAAATGTTGTGCCTATTTACAAGAAGGGTAGTAGGGAGGAATCGGGGAACTATAGGCCAGTTAGTCTTACGTCAGTAGTAGGGAAATTAATGGAAACCATGTTAAAGGAAAGGATTGTTGAACATCTAAAAACACATAGATTACAGGATCAGAAACAACATGGGTTTACCTCAGGGAGATCATGCCAAACTAATCTTATTGATTTTTTTGATTGGGTAACAAAAATAATAGACACAGGTGGTGCAGTAGACATTGCTTATTTAGATTTCAGTAAGGCTTTTGATACTGTTCCGCATAGAAGGCTTATCAATAAATTGCAATCTTTGAGCTTGGATTCCAATATTGTTGAATGGATTAGGCAGTGGCTGAGTGACAGACAACAGAGGGTTGTGGTAAATGGAGTTTATTCGGCGCAAGGTCTTGTTACCAGTGGGGTACCTCAGGGGTCAGTACTTGGACCCATTCTCTTTAATATTTTTATTAGTGATATTGCAGAAGGTATTAATGGAAAAGTATGTCTTTTTGCTGATGACACAAAGATTTGCAACAGGGTTGACGTTCCTGGAGGGATCAGCCAAATGACAAATGATTTAGGTAAGCTAAAAAAATGGTCGGAGTTGTGGCAATTGAGTTTTAATGTGGATAAGTGCAAGATAATGCACCTGGGACGTAAAAACCCAAGGGCTGAATATAGAATATTTGATACAGTCCTAACCTCAACATCTGAGGAAAGGGATTTAGGGGTTATTATTTCAGAGGATCTAAGGGTAAGTAGTCAATGTAATAGAGCAGCAGGAAATGCTAGCAGAATGCTTGGTTGTGTAGGGAGAGGTATTAGCAGTAGGAAAAGGGAAGTGCTCATGCCACTGTACAGAGCACTGGTGAGACCTCACTTGGAGTACTGTGTGCAGTACTGGAGACCGTATCTCCAGAAGGATATAGACATCTTGGAGAGAGTTCAGAGAAGGGCTACTAAAATGGTGTACGGCTTGAAGGAGAAAAGTTACCAAGAAAGGCTTAATGATCTTAACATGTACAGCTTGGAAAAAAGACGAGACAGAGGAGATATGATAGAAACATTTAAATACGTAAAGGGAATCCACAAGGTAGAGGAAGGGAGTATATTTAAAAGGAAACAAAATAGCAAAACAAGAGGACATAGTCTTAGATTAGAGGGGCAAAGGTTTAAAAGTAACATCAGGAAGCATTATTTTACTGAGCGGGTGGTGGATACATGGAACAGTCTTCCAGTAGAAGTGGTAGAGGCCAAAACAGTAATTGAATTTAAGCAAGCATGGGATAGGCATAAGGCTATCCTAAACAAAAGATAAATCCAGGTAAAGTATCCATGTAATTGGGCAGACTAGATGGGCCGAAAGGTTCTTATCTGCCGACATTTTTTCTATGTTTCTATGTTTCTATGTTTCTAAATCCATGTGTGAGCTGGGGCAATATCCATGTGTGAGCTGGGGCATATCCATGAGCTGGGGGTGCATATCCATGAGCTGGGGGTGCATATCCATGAGCTGGGGGGCATATCCATGAGCTGGGGGGCATACCCATGTGAGATCTGGGGGTGCATATCCATGAGCTGGGGGGCATACCCATGTGAGAGCTGGGGGTGCATATCCATGAGCTGGGGGTGCATAGCCATGAGCTGGGGGGCCCTTATACCCATGAGTTGGGGGGTCCTTATACTCATGAGCTGGGGGGCATACCCATGAGCTGGGGGGCATACCCATGTGAGAGCTGGGGGGCATATCCATGAGCTGGGGGGCATATCCATGAGCTGGGGGGCATACCCATGTGAGAGCTGGGGGTGCATATCCATGAGCTGGGGGGCATATCCATGAGCTGGGGGGCATACCCATGTGAGAGCTGGGGGTGCATATCCATGAGCTGGGGGCATATCCATGAGCTGGGGGGCATACCCATGTGAGAGCTGGGGGTGCATATCCATGAGCTGGGGGTGCATATCCATGAGCTGGGGGGGCATATCCATGAGCTGGGGGGCATACCCATGTGAGAGCTGGGGGGGCATATCCATGAGCTGGGGGGGCATATCCATGAGCTGGGGGCATACCCATGAGCTGGGGGGCATATCCATGAGCTGGGGGCCCTTATACCCATGAGCTGGGGGGTCCTTATACCCATGAGCTGGGGGGCATACCCATGTGCTGGGGGGCATACCCATGTGAGAGCTGGGGGGCATATCCATGAGCTGGGGGCATATCCATGAGCTGGGGGGCATATCCATGAGCTGGGGGGCATACCCATGTGAGAGCTGGGGGTGCATATCCATGAGCTGGGGCATATCCATGAGCTGGGGGGCATACCCATGTGAGAGCTGGGGGTGCATATCCATGAGCTGGGGGTGCATATCCATGAGCTGGGGGGCATATCCATGAGCTGGGGGGCATACCCATGTGAGAGCTGGGGGGCATATCCATGAGCTGGGGGGGCATACCCATGAGCTGGTGGGCATATCCATGAGCTGGGGGGCATATCCAAGAGCTGGGGGGCATACCCATGTGAGAGCTGGGGGCATATCCATGAGCTGGGGGCATACCATGTGAGAGCTGGGGGGCATATCCATGAGCTGGGGGGCATATCCATGAGCTGGGGGGCATATCCATGTGAGAGCTGGGGGGCATATCCATGTGAGAGCTGGGGGGCATATCCATGTGTGAGCTGGGGGGCATAACCATGTGTGAGCTGGGGGGCAAATCCATAATCTGGGAGCAATATCCATGTGTGAGCTGGGGCATATCCATGAGCTGGGGCAAATCCATGTGTGAGCTGGGGCAATATCCATGTGTGAGCTGGGGCAAATCCATGAGCTGGGGCAGTATGAATATATATATATATATATATATATCGGGGGGATATACATGTGAGCTGGGGGCATTTTTATATGGTCTGTTCTTATTGGAAAGCGTCACATGACATTAAAGAAAAGTATCGGTACTCGGTATCGGTGAGTACTTTTAAAAAGTATCGGTACTCGTACTCGGTCTTAAAGTGGTATCGGTGCATCCCTAGGCAATACTATCTTTGTTTTATTTTGCAGTGAAAAATAAGTAAAAATACATAGATTTTTTTGGGGGGGGCCCTTCGTGGATTCTTGCACCGGGGCCCTCAGGTTTCTAGTTACGCCACTGCACAGGGCCGCTATATATTTTTAGTGCGCGACATTGACCACGTCACCTACTTGATTACAAACTTCTATTGTCCCAATATCGACCAGCTGACATTTCTTAAATGTGCCTTTTTAAAGTTGATGCAAGTTCAAACTGGTAGATTGGTGATAGGCGGCGATTTCAATCAATCCTTTGATCTCCCCTCTGGGCCATCCCGTTCCCAACGGGCTTCGGTACAGAAATTTACTGCCCTCCTAGCTGAGTTCCAACTATTTGATGTTTCGCGACTTTTTCACCCAACGGAGGTAGATTACTCTTTCTACTCTGGGGCACATAAAATGTACTCCAGAATTGACCACTTTTTTTATCCAACGTGATTTATTACCAAATGTTTTAGAATGTGACTTGGGAACCATATCTTGGTCGGACCATGCCCCAATTACTTTAAATCTTCTGGCTGACTCAATTAATCGAGGATGTGCCCCGTGGCGATTGAAAGAATCCCTTCTATCGAGGTGTTAGAGGAGGTGACCCAGATCATGACCAATTATTTTACTGAAAATTCCTCTCCTGACATTTCTCCCTTACTCTTATGGCAGGCCCATAAACCTGTGATCCGAGGCGTGCTACTTAAATGGGGTTCTCACTTTAAAAAACAGGATATATCCCATAGATTAGACCTTCTTCAACGCATTCACGATGTGGCACTTCAGCACAAACGGTCCAGGGACGTGGCCTCGCAGACCCTCCTTCTAGATTTGCAAACTCAAATGTCAGATTTAGATAAGAAGGACTATATGTGGGCGGCTCGACGCCTACAAACCCGACACTACCTGCATGGTAACAAAGCCAGCAGATTGATGGCCAACAAGCTCCGACAACGCGCGGAGAAAGACTAAACTAGAAAAAATGGCTGATAAAAACGGTGACACCCATATCCACCCTAAATAGATTGCTGATTGCTTTGCTGCGTATTACTCAGATTTATATAACCTACATAATGATGACTCCATTCCTCAACCTTCTTTGGCTGACATTGTACCTTTCCTGCAACGCTTGCACCTCCCGACTTTGTCGGAAGACCACCATTTATCTCTAACTGCCCCTATATCTCTTTCAGAACTCACAATGTCTATTGCTTCCCTTAAATTGCGCAAGGCTTCTGGCCCTGATGGCTTAACAGCGCTGTATTACAAGTCCTTTAAAACCCCGTTGTCCCCATATCTCCTATCTGCGTTTCAACATATTTTTCAGGCCGGAACTGCGTCCTTCGATTGGTTATCTGCTACCATTGTCACTCTCCCCAAAACTTCCCCACCGGCCCCAACCTGTTCTAACTATAGACCCATTTCACTACTTAACACCGACACTAAGTTATATGCAAAAAGTTTAGCAAATAGGATAGTGGATTTACTGCCATCGCTAATAGCGGACGATCAAGTAGGTTTTACTAAAAATAGGGAGGGACCTGACAACACACTCAAGGTAACCTTGTTAATGGATATGGTGACTCGAACAGAGACCCCAGCTCTATTGTTATCACTTGATGCTGAGAAAGCATTCAATCGCCTACACTAGTTATTCCTTGAACATACTGTACTCTTCTGAAATTTAATTTCCCCCGAGCTTTAATCACTGCGGTTATGTCCCTATACGCTAACTCAACTCCGTCTGCGTCTGTTCTTAATGCAGGTTTTCTATCTACCCCCATGTATATTACCAATGGGACTCGTCAGGGTTGCCCTCTCTCTCCTTTATTATATGCCTTGGCTCTTGAACCTTTGGCACAGGTGATTCGCCAATCAGATGGGGTGGAGGGGGTTCCTGTGGGCCCGTCCATCTGCAAACTCAGTTTATTTGCTGATGACATTTTGGTAACCATGACTAATCCAATCACGTCCTTGCCGGCCCTGCAGACGATTTTAGATGACTATAGACGAGTATCTTATCATAAACTCAACATCATGAAGACCCAAGCCCTCCCGTTTGCTATCCCTAGTTCTGAACTTGCTCTATTAAAGCGCTGCTACCCCTTTGACTGGAGAACATGTTCTTTGACCTATCTGGGGACCAAACTGTCCTTTTCTGGAAACGCCTTATTTGACTTAAATTACAAACCTCTTCTTTCTTTAACTAAAACGCTATACTTTAAATGGTCTAAGGTTGAATTGTCCTGGGTGGGTAGGATAAATGCCATCAAAATGATGTTGTTGCAGAAATTATTATATGTTTTTAGAGCCATTCCTTTTGCAGCCCCCTTACTGTTTTTTAAATCCCTTCTCGCTTCTTTGTCTTATTTTGTGTGGCGAGGAAAACATCCACGTATTAAGACAGATGTTTTGCATGCTCCGGTGGCACTTGGAGGTCTTGGCCTTCCTAATATTCTACTATATTATAGGCAGCGGTGTTGCTAAATTTGGGCCGCTTGCTGTCCCGAGTTCATTTGCCCCAATGGTCCTCTATAATTTTCCCTCAGTCACTCCCTTATGATTATGCCACCCTGGTATGGTCGCCTCAATTTAAACGCCCTCGTGTGGTTTCACTCCCTCCATTTTCCAGACTGCTTTTAGAAGTCTGGGATAAGACACGTGCTACATTGTCCATGATATATCCATTGGCTATGGCATCCCCTATTTCGCTCCTCTCCCACCTCATTCCTAACTTTAATCACCGCCTATGGGCTGCGAAAGGTGTGACACATCTCTATTATCTGTATGACTCTCAAGGGTTCATGTCCTTTCACAGCCTCGATCAGAAGTTTTCTCTGGGACTCACTTTTCATTACTCCTTCATGCAACTTAGGTCCTGCCTCTCCGCATACCATTTACTGAAATTTCCTACCACGGCATCATGGCTGACCCCATTTGAGCAATACTGTGTAGTCCCCTATCGGACGTTCGCCCTCTTTCCCTATTGTATCTAGGGATGTGCGTTTCGGGTTTCGGAATTTCGGAATTTTCACGAAATTTCCCGATTCGTGTTTTCGGATGCGGCCGATTTTCCGAAAATTTTTAGATCCGAAAATGGCAGATCCGAAAAGTTTTCCGAGCCGAAACGAAATATTTTCGGAATTTTCGAATGGACTTGAAATGTGTCAAATCGAAATTTATTGCTTTGAAACGAGGAGAACAGACGTCCCGAAAAAACGAAAATTTCCGAAATCACGAAAAGTCGATACAAAAAACAAGCAAAGTGGCACGAAAATACGAAAAATGGTCGATATTCCGAAAACATCTACAATTCCGAAAAACGAAAATTTCCGAAATCACGAAAAGTTGATACAAAAAACGAGGTAAGTGACACGAAAATACGAAAAATGGTCGCTATTCCGAAAAAAAATGTACACGAAAAACGAGTTGAGCCGAACCGAATCGAAACAGAAATCGGTCAAAACGAGCTGAATCGAAAAGTTTGAAAATCCGAAAAATCGAATCGAACCTAAAAAAAAATCGGTGCACAAGCCTAATTGTATCGCCTATTGGTGTCCTTTACTACAGCGCCCACGTGGTGTTTCAAAGTTAATTGGGAAAGGGATCTAGGGTCCAAAATTTCTGAATCCACCTGGGCTGATTGTTTTCTACTAGATACTTCTAAATTCCGGTGTATATCTTTGACGGAAGCTAGAAAGAAGATATTGTTTAGATGGTATATTACTACTGATAGGGAACACCATTTTAATCACAAGGTCTCAGCAGTGTGTTGGAGATGTGGAGAGGAAACGGGTAATTTGTTTCATATATGGTGGTCTTGTAGATTAATTACTAAATTCTGGATCTCTGTCGCCCACTTTAGTTCAGAAATAGTGGGCTCAGAGGTTCCTGCTCTCCCAGAAGTCCTCCTCCTCCAGATACTACCCAATTCCCTTACCCGATTACAGAAACAATCCTTGTCCCACGTCCTGTCGGTGGCTACTACCTTGGTCGCTGCTAGATGGAAGGCCTCTAAAGATATTACCACGCGGTTACATGCGTTGAGGCTCCTAGATGACATGGCTAGGCTAGGGATATTGCTGGCATTTCGCGTACGAAACCAGATCACTGGTCTATATGGGATGTGTACAATGTTCGACGGATTTCCTAATGTTATATATGTCTCTATTGAAATGTATTCGCTGCTAATACTTGTTTGGTTGCAATGTTCCCTCTCCCTTTTTCCCCTATTTTCTTTTTCTGTGTCCTCCACTTTTATTGTTTGTATTCCTATGCAAAATTAATAAAAATTTTATATTTAAAAAAAACAAAAAACGAAAATCACCGCACGTTCGGTGACTTTTCATTCTCTTCAATTCGGTTCGATTTGGCGATCCGATTTCGGCGACCCTGCGGTGTATTCAGCAAGCACCACAGGGCCACTGAAATGCAGGGAAACGTTGCCGCAAACCCACCGCAAAACAAGGGCGAACGCACACCAAAGCCTGCAAAAACATCTGGATTAACCCCGCCGAAAACGCTGGAAAAACCCGAGCAGGAGCCGATCACACACAGTGCAGCCGCCAGAAAAAGCCGACACCGCAGACGAATGGAGTGAATAAATTAGAAAAACAGTTTACATGAACGTTTGAAAAGTGAAACGCTGTTTGCAAAGAAACTACTGAGCGAAAATCTCTGAAATTTACATATGAGATCCAGGGAATGATAATAAAAAGGGCTGTTACAGAGAAAATAAGTCAAGTTTAAAAAAAAATACCGAAAAATGCTTAAAATATCCTAAACAATCTATCAATAAAGAGAGTCTTTACTGCAGAATATTATAATCAACAGTTTATTAGATACTGAATTAAAACGGGAATATTTTTAACATTGAAGCCTATGGGATTAGCCTGAATAAAGCTGCCGAATTAAACCACCGAATGACAGGGCATTTCAGGAACCTTTCACTGCTGGGTTTTGTTCTCTGAATAGCTGAAGCATTTCTTCTCTATGGGGAATTCACTGCCCTCGAACAGGCACCGTATGTGCAGGCAATTCGCCAAGATTGGGCGAATTGCCTGCTCTCTGGATAGCCGAATGGCCAAGAAAGGTAACCGAACGCTGATTTTCAGCGTTCGGTTCCCTTTCGGCAGCCATTCAGATCTCTTTGAATAACCCTGATAGTACTGAAACCTTAAAATCCTTTGAGCGTTTTACATATTCTTCCCCTTTAAATAACATTGGCTGTGAAATGCTGCCACCTTTTGGTCATAGTTGGCACAGTTTCATTAAACTTAACGGTTCATCTGAATTATTCCATTTATTTATACAATGAAGCACTATCACCTGTTCCAGCCTTAGCCGGTTAATCTTTACTTAACTGCTGTGCACTTCAACCAGCTTCGCTGAACTGGGCAACCGAACAACTCTTTCTGGGAAACCCAGTATGTCAGAGACTCACATTATTTATAACAATGTAACAGGTGATGCCCACGCACGTTTAACATTGATCTATAGGTATACACAAAATTATTGCCATGACATTCATCTCCCGTTTTGTCTTTACCTTGCCCCTCACAATAAAGTGGTTTTATCCCAGGCACAGGGAGGGATAATGCTATCAAAGTACTGAACCTACTATATTGAGTAACAGCAAAGGGTCTGCCTCTGCTCCCCTTGCTAACAGCAAAGAAAGAGGTGAACATCAAATTGCAATCTGAGTTTTTTATCCTGCTGGATGGTCATACCTAAACCCTTGTAAGGTATACAAACATTTAAGTAGACAAAAAAACGTATTTTTTGAATGTAAGTTCATAGGCTTGAGGTGAACAATTTTTGACTGATAAAGACACTGACAGAGACACACAGAATAAGAAAGACACAAAAGCAGAGACACACAGAATAAGAAAGACACAAAAGCAGAGACACTGACAGAGACACACAGAATAAGAAAGACACAAAAGCAGAGACACTGACAGAGACACACAGAATAAGAGAGACGCAAAAGCAGAGACACTGACAGAGACACACAGAATAAGAGAGACACAAAAGCAGAGACACTGACAGAGACACACAGAATAAGAAAGACACAAAAGCAGAGACACTGACAGAGACACACAGAATAAGAAAGACACAAAAGCAGAGACACTGACAGAGACACACAGAATAAGAAAGACACAAAAGCAGAGACACTGACAGAGACACACAGAATAAGAGAGACACAAAAGCAGAGACACTGACAGAGACACACAGAATAAGAAAGACACAAAAGCAGAGACACTGATCAGACATTGGCAAATACAGTCGCTCACACAAAGTCAAAAAGACACAAAAACACAGTGACTGAAACACAGGCAAAGACAGCGACATACAGAGACACAGACATAAACACTTACGGAGAAAGTGACAAGAAACCAACGCTGCAAGAATCAGAAACAACAATTGTCGAAGGACCGTGTCAGATGAATGCAGTCATCACGTCCGTGTTGCCGCCCAGTTTAATGTCCGTCATAGCATAGTATAATGATTAATAAAGACCCACAAATGAAGAACATGCGCACCAAAGTGCGCACTCACCACGCAGACGGCAATGGACGCAATTTAGGCAAAGACCTTTAAATCGCTAAGACGGACTCGCAGAGTGCACTATGTCCACATAGCGGCCTGTGTGCATTATGCTGCGACGTCAGACGCAGCGCATTTGCGACGTCCGTAACGTTGACGCTCAGAGGTTTTTATGGTCTGGCTGACTGTACCTGTATTTTAATTATAATTAATTTTGATTCCCATATTTCCCCTTAAAAAAAACGGACCTTGTGGTGTCTACAGTATCTTCCGTCAGTACGTCCGTCCGTTACGCACGCAGAGTGCGCTCAGACTGTGTTCATCTGACATTAGCCTAAAGAAAAATAAATTACTAAATGTAGGAAATAACATTCTGAAATTGGGAAAATAGTGAATGGACTGAAGAAAACTATATAGGGGTTTATTCAGCAAGGGGCAAAGTTACCACCAAATTGCACCGAAAGGTGCACGCCAGGGGTCAAGTCCTAAAGAAATAAGTGCAGGAACTAACCAAAATCTCACACACTCTTTTGAGTAACACGTGATACTTACAAAATACACAAACAATATATATATATATTTGTTCAACAAAAGAGCAATCCAAAAGCGTCAGTAAAAGCATCAATATGAAGCTTCTCTCTGTCCTCATGTTGTGAAACACCAGCATTTGCCCGCCTTTACCGACATCCAAATACATACAAAGACCAACACTGACATACACACACACACACACACTGACTCCCTTGTCCCCAAACACACACATTGACCCTGACTTACCCCAACACACAGTGACATGAAGAAAATATATAGCAATGGTAGACACCAGCTACCTAATCATACTTTATTTGGTGTACATAAACAAAAAACAACCGACCGTATAAAAACATGTACTTGAAAAATATAACACCCAGAGGATGATGATTGACCAAACCGTGGATAGGTAACCAATTGCTTGTCATACGTGGTATAATACCACGTATGACAAGCAATTGGTTACCTATCCACGGTTTGGTCAATCATCATCCTCTGGGTGTTATATTTTTCAAGTATATGTTTTTATACGGTCGGTTGTTTTTTGTTTATGTACACCAAATAAAGTATGATTAGGTAGCTGGTGTCTACCATTGCTATATATTTTCTTCAAAGTTATACTGGGTGATGCCCATAGTGTGATTAACCCCAGTGTTCTCTTGTTCATTACTATTTTTTACACAGTGACATGACATCCCTCCCCAGACCAAACACACACATAGTGGCCATGGCACCCCCTCCCCAGACCACACACACACACATAAACGACACCCCCTCCCCAGACCACACACTAGGGATGTGCGTTTCGGGTTTCGGAATTTCGGAATTTTCACGAAATTTCCCGATTCGTGTTTTCGGATGCGGCCGATTTTCCGAAAATTTTTAGATCTGAAAATGGCAGATCCGAAAAGTTTTCCGAGCCGAAACGAAAAATTTACGGAATTTTCGAATGGACTTGAAATGTGTCAAATCAAAATTTATTTTTGCTCTATTCATGATTTTGGTTCCATTCGTGATTTCGGTTCCATTTCGGTAATTCTGAACATCGTTTATTTAACTATTATCGGTTATATCGCTGATTCTGTAAATTTTTTATTTGTAAATGCGTATCACTTGTTTCTTGTGGCATTCGGGTCAGTTTAGCGTTTTCTAAATCGTTTTGTTCATTTTTTTTGTTCCTTGGCTTTCATACCATTTTAATATGATTAAATAAAGTTGTGAAATGTATATTCAATTATTCATAAGAAAAAAAGGATCTTTATTTAATAAAAAAAACCACGATAGAATCGCCAGAATTATCGTAGACACTTTGAAACGAGGAGAACAGACGTTCCGAAAAAACGAAAATTTCCGAAATTTCAGAAAAGTCGATACAAAAAACGAGCAAAGTGACACGAAAATACGAAAAATGGTCGATATTCCGAAAAAAACATGTACACGAAAAACGATCCGAACCGAACCTGAATCGAAACAGATATCGGTCGAAACGAGCCGAATCTTAAAGTTTAAACATCCGAACAAATTGAACCGAATCGAACCGAAAAAAAAATCGGTGCACAAGCCTACCACACACACGACACCCCCTCCCCAGACCACACACACACACACACGACACCCCTCCCCAGACCACACACACACAGTGAAATGACACCCCCTCCCCAGACCACACACACACAGTGACATGATACCCTCTCCCAGACCACACACACACAGTGACATGATACCCTCCCCAGACCACACACACACAGTGACATGATACCCTCTCCCAGACCACACACACACAGTGACATGACACCCCCTCCCCAGACCACACACACAGTGACATTGAAGGAGAATTAGGCTGGAAGATGGTTGCTACTATGAACCAGGCAGCCATCTTGTGCAGAATATTGGTTCACCAGTAAATAGAATAGATTTTTACTAGATGTGCAGAGAAGAGTTTACATAGAATTCCAAGAATGCGTGGCAGATTAGAAAGCTAGCAATAAAACCAGGCAGAATCCGGCCGGCTCTTGACACAGAAAGATTTATGAATGGGACAAGGTCAGTGAGATGTGCCGAAGAATAAAGAAAACATAGAAGACCAGGCCCCAGGCCACCTGAATAAACATAGCCAATAGGGAGGGAGGCACTGCCCGGAGAAAGACAGCACAAACAAATCACAGACTGTCAAACTAACGAGAAGTGTATCAATTTATAGTTATATGTGGAATGTTCTTTGTGTTCGAATTAATGATGGGAGGTATTAACCCACGTGGGGTGGAATAGAGTGTCATAGGGAGGTGGGCTAATGGGGATGTACCTAATTATGTATTTGGGGCATAAAACCTCATGTCTCTGTGTAATCGGGGCTCACTCTAAGCGATTCAATCCTGTGTGAGCACTTGTGTGACGACACAATAAACTCTTGCCTTTCCTGAAGAGACTCGTGTTTGGACAATCCTTGCTTGTGTCTGGTCCGGCGCCGTTAATGAAGTGAACCTGTCTGACTCCGGCTACATTTTCTGGGGTCTCGATAGCCGGGATAACGGGCCTTTTGCCAAGACACAGGCAACGGCTGCTGAACACAGTGCGGCGCTTGACTGCAGCAGTGCCAGAATCCCGATGGTTGGGGGCGTCCGTTGAAGGTGAGCTGACATCTGCAGGCGCCAAGCAGGATTTCCTGTACAGTGGACCTCATCTCGTCCCAACAGACCCCCCTGACCCGGGAAAACTGGGACACCAACGAGTCTGAGGAAACAGCAAGCAGCGCCGGCGATAGGTAACGTGTCTTCTATGTTTTGTATGTCTAAAGGAAATACCGGTATCTAAGGGAAACGTCCGACTGCGATAGACGGATAAGAGGATGCGATGGCCACCATCCTATTGGCATATCTAGCCCGCCGCTGGTAGCGCTGACATTGTTAAGGAGCCAGAGTGGCTAGCGGGCGTCTGGATTCGGGGGAATTGAATGCCAATCAAAGGGTAGTTCTGTATGAGAGGGAGAAGGTAGCTGCGTGGAGTTGCATAAGTCAGTTAGTGTTTGTAAACAGAGCTTCACCACGTGGGTAAACGGGAAAGGAGGAGGATTTTTCTGTGACTGGGCTGAGAGCCTGAGTCAGTGCCTAGTGTGTACGTCGTATAGTGACAAGGGCTTATAGTGAAGCCAACGATAGCTGCAGAGATAGTGGTGCTGAGTGGGTAGATTATCCATAAAGCAGATTGGAATTGCAGACGGAAGTGTAGACAAGGAACGGGGTGCACATAGTCACACGCAGTCAAGAGTTAGAGTTCAAATTACGGGGTATAAGGAGCCACTAAGGAGGGAATACGCCCTCGGCTAATGGAAAGAGTTGAAGTGATATATGTTCTGTATTGTGCTGAAAGTATCTGATACGGAATGTGTTGTGAATGAATTGACTTGAGTGCTGTGAGTGAACGTGCGCCTACTCGCTCCACGAGGAAGCAAATACGAGATTTGACCCAGATAATTACGGTTTCGGCTCAGGCGACTGCAGTCGGCTACTGAAGGGGGAAGCGTATGTGGATGCGGATAAATTGTTGACTGAAGTATCAGACTGTAGATTTTAACTGTTGTTGAAATAAGATATTTGTATCGCAAAAAGTATTGTTTTCAGGAGTGACAATGGGTAACGGGTCATCTAAGCCCAAGAAGGTAAAGGAGGGTGAGATGCCCCTAGAATATATGGTGCGGAATTTCGAAGCATTATATAAAAACGTATGATTATGGTGTAGAATTGACAAAAGAGAAATTAAAAGTAATGTGTACAGTTGTGTGGCCGTTATTAGTCCCAGGATGGCCAGAGCAGGGGTCAATGGACCCGGAGTTAGTACAGAAGGTACATTCCCAAGTTACAGAGCAGTATGGACATCCTGAACAATACCCGTATATAGATATATGGAGATATTGCATTAAAAACCAGAGTCATTTTATAATGATAGCGGGGAGGAATAAGAAACAGGACCCCCAAAATAAGGGAGATAGAGAGGCTCCACCAGAAAGGATTGAGATGCCCGATGGGAGCATATATAAATTAATTAATATTTCACGGAGTGAGATAGTTGCGGTGCTGTATAGTTTATATGTGTGGTTCAGACTGATTTTGTCCGATTGTGTTTTTAATTGATCATTAAACTGTTCAATTAAAAGTTGAGATTGAGCGTCGTCCCTGGTGTAATAGGCCCCCTCCTTTTTCTGACAGACTGTTTGCAAGAGAGAGGAGGAGGAGGGAGCAGTTTGTTTTTCTTTGCTCTCTGAAAGGTGGAAAAAATAACCCTTTGTGTACTTGTGCAGCGTACTATGTTTAGCTAATTTTAGTGTGTGTTACAATAGAATATTTGTCTGAAGTCGGTTGAGTGCAAGATATATGTTTATATTTTGTGTTGATATTATTAAAAAGGAGTCCTGGTTTTTTTATATTATTGCATATAAATAATAATAAGTATGTAATAGTATACAATATTGCCTACTAAAATATAAAAATTTATTAACAAACTAAATTGAAATATATGAAACGGTTAGAAAAATTAATTCGAGAAATAATTAAAGTAATTTTTCTTTACTGTTTTTACAAGGTATGTTTTTGTTTGATTTTTGATGGAATGATTTATTTTTATTGTTTTTTTCGATGTAGTATTAAGAGTCTGTTTTGGGCTATGGGAAAATATTTCTGAGAATATTATTTACACAATGTGTATATGTATATGCCCGAATGTCCCATCCAGCTCCTGGGGCGGGATATTTTTTTGCAAATTGCAAGCCCAAATTATGTTTTTTTTTTTTCCCGGGGGTCACGTTCAATTAAACCTGCCGGAGGGTGGCAGTTTTGTTCGGTAGTATAATCCAGCCAGCCCGCACAACCCCCAATCTGTGAAAATCGCAGTAGTTATGCCGAGGGAAGAAGAATGGCGCACGGCACCTACTCTGTCTGCCACGCTGGATCCGCACGCACTACTCCTTGGAATTCCTGAGGTGGGGGCGGAGGACAACCCGCCCAGATTAGTTGAATTAAAGTCCGGCGCAATACCGGTGGCTCTAAAACAATATTATATCCCAAAGAAAGCCAAGCAGAATATACAAATATATTTGCAGAGATTTAAAGACTACGGTATATTGAAATTCTGCGTGTCACCGTGGAACACACCATTGTTCCAGCAAGACAACTTTTTTTTTTTTTTTTTTTTTATTTCTCAGTGGGAGGTATCTACAATGGATGCGCGCTCAGCCAGGACCTTTTGTCCTTCCACGCTACAGTATGTTGATTAATTACACTGGTTTCCCCCACAGAAAAAGACTGTTTATCTGTCACAAACGTTTTGCTACATCTGCTAAGCCAAACAGGTTACAGAGTGTCTAAAAAAAAAAAAAAAGAAAGCACAAATATGTAAACAGAGTGTAAAATACCTGGGCTTCCAGTTAACAGGTACCAAACGTGCACTAGGGGCAGAAAGGAAAGAAGCAATGTGCCGCATACCCCAACTAAAGACCAGGAGACAAGTCCGTGAGTTCCTGGGAGCTGCAGGCTTCTGCCGCCTGTGGATCCCCAACTTCGCAGAAATTGCCAAGCCGCTTCATCAAGCAACCAAGGGGGGAGAATTAGACCCCTTTCATTGGGAAGAAGAGCAAACAGCAGCGTTTCTGAAATTAAAGACTCTGCTGATGGAAGCTCCTGCGCTGGGTCTGCCAGATCATAGCAAGCCTTTCCAGCTGTTCGTACATGAACATAACCAAACAGCAACAGGAGTATTGGTCCAGACCTTTGGCTCGTGGCTGAGGCCTGTGGCCTACCTCTCCAAGCAACTCGACCCTGTGGCCTGCGGCCTACCCCATGCCTGAAAGCAGTGGCTGCCACCGCAATGCTGATAGCAGAAGCAGACAAGCTGACCCTTGGACAAGTTCTTCATGTCAAGGTGCCCCATGCTGTCAAGGCTCTGCTGGATGTCAAAGGAGGTTACTGGTTCAGCAACAGCCGGATGACGAAGTACCAAGCCATGATGTGTGAAAATCCACGGGTTCATTTGGACCTCATCGCTACCTTAAACCCTGCTACTTTACTGCCTGACTGTGAAGAGGATCCAGATCATGAATGCCTCCAAGTCATGGAAGAAGTGTTCAGTAGCAGGCCAGATTTGAAAGACGTACCCCTAGACAAATACGATCTACAGCTATTCACTGATGGTAGCAGCTACATGGATGATGGGAAGAAAGTCTCCGGCTATGCAGTAGTCTCAACAGAAGAAATTATTGAAGCAAAGCCACTGCCAGGCCATACATCTGCACAACTAGCTGAAATAACAGCTTTAACCAGAGCCCTTGAAATTTCTGAAGGCAAAAGAGTAAATATCTACACAGATTCCAAGTACGCCTTCATGACAGTCCATGCACATGGTGCACTCTACAAAGAAAGAGGTCTACTCACGTCTTCAGGACAACAGATTAAATATGCTGCAGAAATCACGGCCCTCCTGGAAGCAGTGTGGAAACCAAGTGCTGTCAGCATCATGCACTGTCGAGGCCACCAAAAAGGCCGTGATGAAATTCCAAAAGGTAACAGACGCGCGGACCAGGCCGCAAAAGCAGCTGCAAAACCGCCACCACCAACAGAAGCAGAAGCTCAAGCTAAAGTACTGATCTGCAAGCAAGAGCCTCAATCTTCCATGCCAAATTACGAGTTCTATATGACTTTGAAAAAAAGTTTGAACCCCACGGCGAGTTCATTGACATAATATTGAACAAATGGCAAGATGATTATGAACTGTTAGAACTCAATTATGATTATATCCAATGGTTTTTTCCAACTCGAACACAAGGCCGAAATTTCTACTCTACTCCCCTAAATCCGCAAGAGACATGTCTAATGGTTAACACCTCAGAAGTTCAGCAAAGACTGCGCAGAGTCTGCAAGATGCGGCTGAAATTCTTCGGCGTAAAAATAGTGGGGGAGGCGGAAGACAAAGAAATAACTGAAGTTGAACGAGCAGAAAATTGAAATTTCGCGTCACGTTTTGAAAATTTGACAATCAATTCTCACAATAATCTACGAATCACACGAATACTGCACAGTCTAGGAGAATTTATCTGGGGAAATTATGGAGAATTGGCACGATACAAACCAAAACCAGTGGTGGCTGCACTCCTACCGGCGCCACTGAGCGAATGGACATCTGTGTACTCAGAGAAAGAAAAGAAGTGGCTGACAGACGAACCCGGAGGGTATGGAGAAGATGGATGGTTCCAGATGGAGAACGGACTAATAGTCCTACCAGCAACACTGGCTCCTGAAATCGTAAGAGCACTTCACGCAAGTACCCATGGAGGAAGAGAAATGATGGAGCAACAGTTGGAGCCACATTTCTACGTACCAGGATTGTCAGCAATCTGCAAAGCAACAGCTCAGCAGTGTGTAACATGTGCCAAGAACAACCCGAGAACAGGCCCCAAAGTTCGGGAAAAGTTGAAAGAATGAACCGTACCCTAAAGACTTTGATGTCCAAACTGTGCCAAGAGACGTCACTAGGCTGGTTGGACTTACTGCCGATAGTCCTTTTGCACATTAGGTGCAGACCAACCCCCAATTGAAGCTACGTCCATACGAACTTATGTTTGGACAGCCAACCCCTCTGATTAATGGACTAAGGGGGGACCTTCGGGCATTGGGAGAAATTAAACTAAATGATCAGGTAGTAATGCTGGGTAAATCAATGCAGAAGTTAAATATTTGGGTGGGGATAATATACCGTATTCTCTGTATCCTTCACTGTATAAGTATTGTCCGGGTGACTCAGTATGGGTAAAAGAGTGGAAAAATGATCCACTAGGTCCAAAATGGAGAGGTTTTTATTTTGTCCTGTTATCAACCCCTATAGCAGTAAAGGTTGCCGAGGTGGTCCCGTGGATATATCACTCCAGGGTAAAAGCAGCCGCAGCCAGTCCTGAACCAACATGGAAGGTTGTTACCAACGAGACCAACCCACTGAGGCTGAAGCTGACAAAGACCACAGCCATGAGCACCTAAATGATCCTAACCCAGATAATACAGAGGATCAACAAGTGGGTGTTTTGATGGGCACAGGTCCTGACCACCCGCCAACGGGGGATACCCACAGGGTGCTTTTTAGGGGCCCAGCCCCCACCCTTGATTATCCAGAAATGTTCTTTACTTTTGAAATTCCAGTGGGGAGGGATTGGGTTTATGTGACTGTAAAAAGAATTGCCCAAGGAATTCTGACACTCGGGGCATTTGTGGTGCTGATTTTATATTTTGCTAATTTGATTTATGGACTCTCGCGTGGAGTATGCTCTAATTGTACGGGCAATGTGGGGAAAGTGGATATTTCCCATATCTGGAATGGTACGCACCCGGTGATGGAGAACCGTACCATGTGGAGACAAAAACGAGAGGCGCTATCTGGAACCAACCCAAGAGGACACTTACTTGTGCAATTCAAATATGACTATGCTAAAAAGTCTGGGCAAACTGTATGCTGGGTGTGTAGTAGACTGCACCCAGAGACAATTCATATACCATTTGCCTCTGTTCCAATGAATTTGAGTATGTTTGTATCAGGGAAAAGACAGAATCAGTCAGTCCCGGGTACCCTATAATAGGACCAGTGTATCCACCAGAATGGTGTTTTCAACTAGGACCAGATAAAGAAACAAATAACGAGGGGGTTATGTAACTCAAGTCAGTTCAACTGGACATTATACATTTACATATTCAAAACAGGACAAAAGGCGATTTATTTATACATACGATGCAGGCAACTCACTAGAGACCAAGAGGCGGTGATTGGGAATGTGACCAATGGGAGGCAGGGTGCAGTGGATATGATGAGACGGCTGAGACATTTTGCGATAGAGATATCAAAGGGAACACTACATTTATTGCTATTTATAGTGAAAGGAGGATACCAGGTGTGCTGTGAAAGGGTGTGTTACACATAGGTACCACCAACAATAACGGGAATGTGTTATTTGGCTAAGCTGGTCCCAATCCAGAAACTAAGGGGAGAAGACACAAACACAGACACAGAACTACACCCTAGGTACCCACTGGTGTTTGAAAGACCGAAGAGAGAATTGTTTGCGAAGATGGATCGAATATGGACATGGTTGCCAGTATGGACTGGATGGGGAGGAGAGATGATGAGGAGATTGAATAGCTATGTCAATCTGATGGATGAGATTCTGAATAGGACCAGTATGGATATCCAGCTGTTGAATCTGGAAATGCGTGAGTTATGAAAGGTGCAAATGATACATGAAATGGCGCTTGAGCAGATCAGTGCGGCCTTGAATGGATTGTGTGAAATGACAATGCACTATGAATGTTGCACCTTCATCAGAAACACTACACACGAAGTCCCAGACTATTACCAGGTAATTCAAGATCATCAGGAGAAGGTAGCACAGTTGCAGGGCACAGCCAGGAGGATTGCTGCCGAAGGCTGGAATCCGCTCCGTGGGTTTGGAGCAATGGGAGAATGGTTTGGTTCTATCTTACGATTCATCTCAAAGATTGGATCCATGATACTTATGATAGTGGTGATCTTGATCATAGGGATACTGATATCTACACAAACACAGAAGATACCACTGATAATTCCACAGGGGATGTTCCCAGTGAATGGAAAGCCCCCCCCAGTATGCAGAGTTTCGGAATAGTGAAGTGTAATGGCTACAAGTGCCAGGAAAAAGATACTGACACTTGAGCCAAGGGGGGAATGAAGGAGAATTAGGCTGGAAGATGGTTGCTACTATGAACCAGGCAGCCATCTTGTGCAGAATATTGGTTCACCAGTAAATAGAATAGATTTTTACTAGATGTGCAGAGAAGAGTTTACATAGAATTCCAAGAATGCGTGGCAGATTAGAAAGCTAGCAATAAAACCAGGCAGAATCCGGCCGGCTCTTGACACAGAAAGATTTATGAATGGGACAAGGTCAGTGAGATGTGCCGAAGAATAAAGAAAACATAGAAGACCAGGCCCCAGGCCACCTGAATAAACATAGCCAATAGGGAGGGAGGCACTGCCCGGAGAAAGACAGCACAAACAAATCACAGACTGTCAAACTAACGAGAAGTGTATCAATTTATAGTTATATGTGGAATGTTCTTTGTGTTCGAATTAATGATGGGAGGTATTAACCCACGTGGGGTGGAATAGAGTGTCATAGGGAGGTGGGCTAATGGGGATGTACCTAATTATGTATTTGGGGCATAAAACCTCATGTCTCTGTGTAATCGGGGCTCACTCTAAGCGATTCAATCCTGTGTGAGCACTTGTGTGACGATACAATAAACTCTTGCCTTTCCTGAAGAGACTCGTGTTTGGACAATCCTTGCTTGTGTCTGGTCCGGCGCCGTTAATGAAGTGAACCTGTCTGACTCCGGCTACAACATGACACCCCCTCCCCAGACCACACACACAGTGACATGATACCCTCCCCAGACCACACACACACACAGTGACATGATACCCTCTCCCAGACCACACACACACAGTGACATGACACCCCCTCCCCAGACCACACACACAGTGACATGACACCCCCTCCCCAGACCACACACACAGTGACATGACACCCCAGTCCACACACACACACAAAACACAGTGACATAACTTCCCCAGAACACACACACACACACACAGAGTGACATGACACCCAACACACAACCCCTAACACTGCACATACATTGACTGTGCTGTTTCCCCCTGTGCCGCTCTGTGCAGGGGAGGAAACAGCATGCAGGTCCTGGCAGGAGGGAGAGCTCCACACAGCTCCCAGGCTCAGTGCATTGGTTTGCTCTGAATTTGCTGGGGCTGCACTTCTAGTGTTCCCTCTCCTTCCATGTTTGCTGCAGAAGGGACAGCCTGGGATTCTGCCTGCAGCAGCCACAGAAGAAGCAGAGGTGAGCTGGGGACAATATCCATGACACTGGGGGACAATATCCATGACACGGGGGGCAATATCCATGAGACCTGGGGGGCAATATCCATGAGACCTGGGGGCACAATCAATGAGACCTGGGGGCAATTTCCATGAGACCTGGGGGGAAATATCCATGAGACCTAGGGGCAATATGCATGAGACCTGGGGGCAATTTCCATGAGACCTGGGGGGCAATATCCATGAGACCTGGGGGCAATATGCATGAGACCTGGGGGGCAATTTCCATGAGACCTGGGGGCAATTTCCATGAGACCTGGGGGGCAATTTCCATGAGACCTGGGGGCAATATGTATGAGACCTGGGGGCAATTTCCATGAGACCTGGGGGCAATTTCCATGAGACCTGGGGGGCAATATCCTTGAGACCTGGGGCAATATGCATGAGACCTGGGGCAATTTCCATGAGACCTGGGGGCACAATCAATGAGACCTGGGGGCAATTTCCATGACACCTGGGGGCAATATGCATGAGACCTGGGGGCAATTTCCATGACACCTGGGGGGCAATATCCATGAGACCTGGGGCAATATGCATGAGTCCTGGGGGGCAATTTCCATGAGACCTGGGGGCAATAGCCATGAGACCTGGGGGCAATAGCCATGAGACCTGGGGGGCAATTTCCATGAGACCTGGGGGCAATTTCCATGAGACCTGGGGGCAATATGCATGAGAGCTGGGGGCAATAGCCATGAGAGCTGGGGGCAATAGCCATGAGACCTGGGAGGCATTATCCATGAGACCTGGGGGTGGGCAATATCCATGAGACCTGGGGGGGCAATATCCATGAGACCTGGGGGCAATATCCATGACACCTAGGGGGCAATATCCATGAGAGCGGGGGGCATTATCCATGAGACCTGGGGGCATTATCCATGAGACCTGGGGGCATTATCCATGAGAGCTGGGGGGCATTATCCATGAGAGCTGGGGGCATTATCCATACGAGCTGGGGGCAATATATACCCATATGAGCTGGGGGCAATTATATCCATGTGAACTGGGGAAAATATATCCATATAACCAGTGCTGTGCATATTATTCTGGGGGCTCAGTGCTGTGCATATTATTCTGGGGGCTCAGTGCTGTGCATATTATTCTGGGGGCTCAGTGCTGTTTAAATTATCCTGGGGGCTCAGTGCTGTGTATGTTATTCTGGGGATTCAGCGCTGTGTATATAATTCTGGGGGGGGGGTCTGTGCCTGGAGATATATATATATATATATATATATATAAAATGCGTTAGTCCATTTGCCACAATCACGAGTATACCTGTACGTAGTGATACCTTTCACTGATCAGTATAGTTTCCAGTTTACACTCTTGAAAGCTTGTCTTTTAAATGTAATGCTAACCCAATAAAAATGGTATCACCACGTACTGCTATACTCGTAATATATATATATTTTCTTCAGGTAATAGGGGTTGTGGAATTCGTGGGTGAGTTCCCTCACTTTTTTTCCCAGGACTTGACCCCTGAATGTTATGTTATATTTGTCTGACCTACACGTGCCTCTTTGATTTAATTGTAAGCAAGATGACTGAATGATCAAAATCAATGTCAAACTGGCCAAAACACTCAATTTCAGTGGGGGTTGAATAATTTTGAACACAACTGTACTATAAATAAAACATTTAAAGCGGGGTTGATGGCAAATGAATATGTTGCTGCATTGTTTTGTTAGATAAGATTAATGTCATACATCCATTTCCTTCCTGCTGTGTCCAGAGTTCTGCAAGCTGCTGTTAATTTGACATTATCTCAAGCAGGTATAATAAAGGGATTATGACGTCATTCTCCGTGCTTTAGGTTTATTTTTATTCTAATGGAGTGTACATAAGAGATTAGAAGGATGTAGAATTTATGCACAACGGTAATCTGTGATTTAAAACTAACCCTTGTGCTGTCTGAGGTGCCTCAGGTAACAACACCCTTTATACAATTATATTGAGTTATTAGTAAGTTTTATCTTTTGCTTTATCCTGCCTAATCAACTAGTTTCCATTTACGAATACTGGCTTTTATGCGCGGTGTAGCTTTGCTCCACCAGCAGCCAGCTATAGTGGACTAAGGCCGGGGTCAGACGAGCGTTTTGCAGAACGGCAGGAACATCGAGAGTGGACGTTCTTTCCAATTTGACACCTGTCTGGCCACCTAGCTGAGCGCAGTTAGTGCGCTCAGCACGGCAAGGCTCGATCCTCCTACGGAGGATCGAGCTTTGCAGCCCCGTCGAATGCGCTTCAATGGGGAGGCTTTCAGAACGTCCATGGCACGCCTGCTGTAGCGAGCGCAATAGCGTGTTGGACGCCGGGAAGCACGTCAGTACGGACACACACAGTACGCTCGTCTGACCCCGGCCTTAGCAGCTGCCAAACCTTAACCGCTTTGCTGCCAGTATTAAGTTCTCGGGCTTCAAAGGCACCCACAGGTGCCGCGATATAGAGATATCTCGATATGCTGATCTGTAGCCCAAAAGCAAATGAAATTCATTTGATGCAAACAGTGGCGTCACTAGGGTTGGTGTCACCCGGTGCGGTAACTTATGGTGTCACCCCCCCCCCCGAGTTTTACGGATATTTTTTTTAACTACTCTTACTCCTAAATCAGTACTCCCATATAACACTGAATGCTCGTACACACAGCGCACATTACTGTGAGGTTTATTGCTGTGGAGCTCTCTCATATGCTCACACAAAGTTTTGCCAACTGCCAGCAAGTACGGTGCCTGTTCGAAGGCAGTGAAAGCACACATGGATATATATTGCCCCCAGCAGCTCTGGATATATTGCCCCCAGCAGCTCACCCATGGATATATATTGCCCCAGCTCACATATGGATATATTGCGCCTCAGCTCACATATGGATATATTGCCCCAGACCAGCTAAACACATGGATATATTGCCCCAGACCAGCTAAACACATGGATATATTGCCCCCAGACCTGCTCACACATGGATATTGCCCCAGCTCTCATGGATATGCCCCCAGCACACATGGATACTGCCCCAAGCACACATGGATACTGCCCCAGCTCACATGGATATGCCCCAGCAGCTCTCATGGATATTGCCCCCAGCTCATGGATCTGCCCCAGCAGCTCTCATGTATATTGTCCCCAGCTCATGGATATGCCCCAGCAGCTCTCATGGATATGCCCCAGCAGCTCTCATGGATATTGCCCCAGCTCCTCTCATGGATATACTGCCCCAGCTCCTCTCATGGATATACTGCCCCAGCTCCTCTCATGGATTTTGCCCCAGCTCCTCTCATGGATATACTGCCCCAGCTGCTCTCATGGCTATGCCCCCAGCTCCTCTCATTGATATTGCCCCAGCTCATGGATACTGCCCCAGCTCATGGATATGTCCCCAACTCATGGATACTGCCCCACCTTATGGATAATGCCCCAGACCATGGATAATGTCCCAGCTCATGGATATGCCCCAGCTCATGGATATACTGCCTCAGCTCATGGATATACTGCCACAGCACATGGATATACTGCCCCAGCACATGGATATAGTGCCCCAGCTCATGGATATACTGCCCCAGCTCATTGATATACTGCCCCAGCTCATTGATATGGCCCAGCTCATGGATACTGCCCCAGCACATGGATACTGCCCCAGACCAGCTCACACATGGATATATTGCCCCAGACCAGCTAAACACATGGATATATTGCCCCCAGACCTGCTCACACATGGATATTGCCCCAGCTCTCATGGATATTGCCCCAGCTCTCATGGATATGCCCCCAAGCACACATGGATACTGCCCCAAGCACACATGGATACTGCCCCAAGCACACATGGATACTGCCCCAGCTCACACGGATATGCCCCAGCAGCTCTCATGGATATTGCCCCCAGCTCATGGATCTGCCCCAGCAGCTCTCATGTATATTGCCCCCAGCTCATGGATATTGCCCCAGCAGCTCTCATGGATATTGCCCCAGCTCCTCTCATGGATATACTGCCCCAGCTCCTCTCATGGATATACTGCCCCAGCTGCTCTCATGGATATACTGCCCCAGCTGCTCTCATGGCTATGCCCCCAGCTCCTCTCATTGATATTGCCCCAGCTCATGGATATGCCCCAGCTCATGGATACTGCCCCAGCTCATGGATATGCCCCAGCTCATGGATACTGCCCCAGCTCATGGATAATGCCCCAGCCCATGGATAATGTCCCAGCTCATGGATATGCCCCAGCACATGGATATACTGCCCCAGCCCATGGATAATGCCCCAGCACATGGATATACTGCCCCAGCACATGGATATACTGCCCCAGCACATGGATATACTGCCCCAGCTCATGGATATACTGCCCCAGCTCATGGATATACTGCCCCAGCTCATGGATATACTGCCCCAGCTCATGGATATAATGCCCCCGCTCATGGATATAATGCCCCCGCTCATGGATAATGCCCCCAGGCTCAGCTCACCTCCTGCGCCGCGTGTTCTGCTCCCTCTGAGCATCCGGCGGCATGGAGCTTGGGCGCTCGCCTGGGGGAGCAACGTGACCAGCCGCGATCTCGCGATAACTCGGCTGGTGACGTGTTTCCCCCAGGCGAGCACCGAAGCTGCATAGCTTCGGACGCTCGCAGGGTGCAAACACGAGGCGCAGGGTGAGACACCCGCCCTTAGGGTGACGGTGTCACCCAAAGGGCGGGTGTCACCTGGTGCGGGTCGCACCCCCCGCTACGACGCCCCTGGATGCAAACAAATTGCATTTGCTTTGGGGCTGCAGAAGGTGCCCCCAAAGTTTTAGACATGTGGACATAATGCCCAAAGAGTTAGAACTGTAAAAACAGCTGATGAAAGCTCTGAAATATCAGGCTTTCAGCAGCCGATGCGGGGGGAGGTGGGGGGGGGGAAAGCACCTACTGGCCAAATAGGGATGCACTAGTATCGGTGCCGATACTGCCGTTTGCACGAGTACTTAGTACTTGTGCAAATGGCCCGATAAACCCCCCGATACCGGAAGCCAGCGCTGGGCCGGCTTACTGGTATCCGCAGGGCTGGGGAAGCTGGCCGCGCGCATGAGAAGCACTCGGCCATTGTTCCCCTCCGCCGAGCTGCAATACTCACCCCTCCCAAAGGTCCGGTCACACGGCTGTGACGTGTTCACGCGGCCGCCGGGCGCTCCTGTGACGCTGCCTCTTGGCTGGAGGCAGCGTCACAGAGGTGCCCGGCGGCCACGTGATCGTGCCACAGCCGTGCGACCGGACCTTCGGAAGGGGTGAGTATTGCAGTCCGCCGGAGGGGAATGCTGGCCCAGTGCTTTTCATGCGCGCGGCCAGCTTCCCCAGCGTTCGATATAGGTCTGAGAGACCTGGGGGCATATCCATGAGAGCTGGGGGGAAATATCCATGTGAGTTGGGGGGAAATATCCATGTGAGTTGGGGGGAAATATCCATGTGAGCTGGGGGGGGAAATATCCATGTGAGCTGGGGGCAATATCCATGAGAGCTGGGGGCATATCCACATGAGCTGGGGGCAAATCCATGAGAGCTGGGGGGCAATATTCATGAGAGCTGGGGGCATTCTGTGTAATATATATATATATATCTCTCGGGGGGTATATACATGTGAGCTGGGGGCATTTTTATAGGAGGTCTGTTCTTATTGGAAAGTGTTCACATGACATAAAAGTATCGGTACTCGGCATCGGTGAATACTTTTTAAAAAGTATCCGTACTCGGTCTTAAAATAGTGGTATCGGTGCATCCCTAATTCATGAATAATTCAAAATCATTTTATAAAAAAAAAAAAACACTGGTTTCTGACAATGTTTTCTTGGAAAAAAATCACTTGGTAGTGATGAGGTTAAACGGCCACTGCCACCAAAATATGAAATGTCCTCATTGTGTTTATGTTGTTGATATCGTACATGTACTTTGTTTTTTTCTTGTTTGTTTAGTTAAGAAAATACTGTAAAAATTTAATGTTCTTGAACCCAGGACGTACTTGAAAACGAGAGAAATCTCAATGTATACTTCCTGGTAAAATCCTTTATAAATAAAAGGTTACTCTACATGTGTTTGCATCAATTTTGTGATCTTCTCTGCTGTAAACTGCCCTCCACAATACCTTTCCATCACTTGCTCCTCACTATGTGGCAATGGCCAAATAATGTAGTCTATTGGTTGATCACAGTCTCAAATCCCATTGTATTGTGTGGGATGTATTCAAAGGACGTCGCCATGGGGTAGAAGTCTTTTAAGCTCCCTGGTTTATCTCATTCAGCAGCTCTTATCTTGAGTAGCCTAGATAAGAATAGCCCCTCTAGCATTAGCTAAACATTCCCTCCTCCATCGCATTAAAACTGATAAATACTATATATTAGATAAATGACAGAAGAAAATCCTTTGGTAAATGTTGCATAATGGTAGGGGGGGGGGAGGAGAGGAAAAACATAAAAATAAACGAATTTTAATTGATCATTTATCTACCATTTTACAAACAATTACTTTAAAAACAAAGAAACAAACTGTAGCATGTGTTTTATTAGGTGGTTTTGTTTATAATGCACTAGTCACAGCTTATGTAAGTGGTAGTGTCCCTTTATGGGCTGTATGAAGCATGCCATACATAGGTACAGTTGTGTTCAAAATTATTTAACCCCCAATGCTGTAAAGGGTTTTAGGGAATTTAGTGTACATTTGTAATTGTATTCAGAATGAAATCCTACAAGGACTTTTTAAAGAACCATATGCAACTAAAATGACATCAATTGGTTTTGTAATACAGTAGTAAATGTTTCTTTTGTGAATTCTTCATTGACACAATTATTCAACCCCTTAAAGACCACCACTCTGAAGAACAGAGGTTCATTCAAGTGTTTTCAATCAGGTATTGAAAACACCTGTGGATGTCACGGAGCAGCAATAAAGCATAAGCACCAATTAGGCAGCTTTAAAATGACTGTGATGCTCAGCTCCTTCTAGACATTTACTGGTGTGGTTACAAACATGGTGAAGTCAAGAGAATGGTCCAGGAAGACAAGAGAAGAGGTGATTACTCTTCACAGGAAGGGCAATGGCTATAAGAAGATGTTAAACATACCAAGAGAGACCATAAGAATCATCATTCGCAAATTCAAGGCAAAGGGCACTGTTGAAACGCTACCTGGTCGTGGCAGAAAGAAGATGCTGACTTCGACTGCTGTGCGCTACCTGAAGCGTAGAGTGGAGAAAAGTCCCCGTGTGACTGCTGAGGAACTGAGAAAAGATTTGTCAGATGTGGGTACTGAAGTTTCAGCTCAGACAATATGGCGCACACTGCGTAATGAAGGCCTCCATGCCAGAACTCCCAGGCGCACCCCCTTGCTGTCTCCAAAGAATAAGAAGAGTCGACTGCAGTATGCCAAAAGTCATGTGGACAAACCACAGAAGTTTTGGGATAGTGTTCTGTGGACTGATGATCCATGGGCACAAACAGTTCTAATTTTGTTTCAACGCTATGTTTGGAGGAGGAAGAACAAGGCCTATGAAGAAAAGAACACCTTGCCTACTGTGAAGCATGGCGGGGGGGGGGTCAATCATGCTTTGGGGCTGTTTTGCTTCTGCAGGTACAGGGAAGCTTCAGCGTGTGCAAGGTACCATGAATTCTCTTCAGTACCAGGAGATATTGGATGACAATGTGATGCAGTCCGTCACAAACCTGAGGCTTGGGAGACGTTGGACCTTTCAACAGGACAATGATCCCAAGCATACCTCCAAGTCCACTAGAGCATGGTTGCAGATTAAAGGCTAGAACATTTTGGAGTGGCCATCGCAGTCACCTGACTTAAATCCGATTGAGAACCTCTGGTGGGACTTAAAGAAAGCAGTTGCAGTGCGCAAGTTTAAGAATGTGACTGAACTGGAGGCTTTTGCCCATGACGAATGGGCGACGATACACGTAGATCGCTGCAAGACACTTGTGTCAAGCTATGCTTCACGTTTAAAAGCTGTTATAACTGTAAAAAGGATGTTGTACTAAGATTGAATGCCACTTGGGGGTTGAATAAAACTGTTAATGATGTGAGCACAGAAAAGACATTTGTGGTTATTTCATTATAAATGTTATATTTGTCTGGCCTACACGTGCCTCTTTGATTTAATTGTAAGCAAGATGACTGAATGATCAAAATCAATGTCAAACTGGCCAAAACACTCAATTTCAGCGGGGGTTGAATAATTTTGAACACAACTGTATATAGCATGTTCAGATTGCAAAGGCAAATCTATGGCTTTCCAAATAAGCTCTTGAATAACCAAAATGGTGCAAACAGTGGGCACAACCAAAACATGTGGGGCACATTTGAAACACACCAACAGATATTTGGGGATATGGATATTGTAAATTTTAACCTTGCCAGTCTCAAGTAACTGCTCATCATTAATTGTATCGGCATAAAACTTGGCCAGAAATGCACTCCTGATTCGATTGCAGAGGCCATGGTCCATGAGCATGAAATTACTTTCCATAGTATGTAATACAGCAATGCTACCAGAGACCCTTCAGATAGGTGCCGAAAAGGTCAGGGAAGCTGAAAGAAAAATCAGCTGAAGGTTTACTTCATTAAATTGTTTGTTGTCGCTTTATAAATGCTTGTAACTATCTAGGTAGCGCTTTACAAATGGAGAGACAGAATAACAAATACACATACGCATTACACACATGGAACAGAAGGAGAGAGGACCCTGTTCGAGAGTTTACAATCTAAGACAAAGGAATGACACATTAGGTGTGGGGAATAGTAGTGGGGCGCATGTGGGCTGCGTGGGAAGAGATGAACAATGGGGGATTATGGAGTGAGCCGATGGGGTAGCTCGGGAGAAAAATTTCTCCCAAGAATTTCTGCCTTCAACTTCAGATCAAGGTTCAAGCAGAATACCTACTGGGATTACAACGCACTGTGGCAAAATGGCACGCAGTTTCTCAAGGGTGGCAGCAACTGCTTTGTTTGGTCTTTTAGCTAGGGCTTCTTAATGAACTTATTAGCCTCTACTAAAATAAGTGTTGGTGCAGCACGAGGTGCATATTACATGTTTATTGTAACAACAATCAATCAGGAGATCATTTTGTTGTGACTTTAGAAGTCACATCTTTTTAAGCTACTTGTCATATAAATAGCCATTATTGACACTTGCAGTGCTAGACTCTACTGCTGTGGCATTAAAGATTCACATTTCTGATCACATCCAGCCACAGGCTCTCTGGATCTCCACTATGCAGGCACAGCTGTGACTTTGGTGTCACGTGGCAGAAAGTGGTCTGTATCCCATCCAGAAGGAGTTACAGTTACAAGCCTTTATAAAGCGCCAACAAGTTCTGTAGCGCTGTACAGTGGGAGATACAGAAAAATATACATTACACACCCACACACAACCGTAGCATGGAAGGACCCTGCTCAAGAGCTTACAATCTAAGAGGGGAGACACAGTAGGTGAGGGTACCTGGAGTATGTGTGGTAGTGGTTTGCATGTGGGCTGATTGGGAAGATGGAACAAGAGATGTACAGTGAGGGTTCACGGAGTGAGCCGATATGCTTCTCTAAAGTAATGTTTTTTCAGAGACTTCTTGAAGGACTGGAGAGTCTAATGTTGCGGGGGGAGAGAATTACATAAAAAAAAAAAAAAAAAAAAAAAAAGGGGCAGCTTGGGAGATGTCCTGAAGAGGGGGGGGGCAAGGAACTGATCGGAACAACAACTATGCACACATGTTTCAAACAGAACAGTAGGAGAGAGATTGTAAGTGCTCGAGCAGGGTCCTAAGAGGAGAGGGGCGACACGCTAGGTGAGGGTGAATAGCGAGCATGTGGGCTGTGTGGGAAGATGCAGCAGGAAACTAACCATGGGGGATTATGGAATGAGCCTATGGTTTGTTTTTAGAGAAGCCGGTCTGATGCTGCAAGCCATTCAAAGCCCTTTAATTCTGTCTAGCACCTTTAAACTAGATGACCTCCATTACAGAATGGGGGAAAATATACAAGAACATAGAAAATGTCGGCAGATAAGAACCTTTCGGCCCATCTAGTCTGCCCAATTACATGGATACTTTACCTGGATTTATCTTTTGTTTAGGATAGCCTTATGCCTATCCCATGCTTGCTTAAATTCAATTACTGTTTGTTCCGTGTATCCACCACCCTCTCAGTAAAATTAATCAGTAACGTTATTAAAAACAATGCAGATTTCAGAGAAGGTCCATAATGCTGGCATTGGTTTTGTATTCCTAACAGAGGGACAACTGAGCATTTAAAAGAACCATTTAAAATTTATATTTTATTGTTAATGCAGAAAAAGAATCCATAAAGCGCATCTAACAGTGTAATAATCAGTGAAATTCGGAAACTGGCTGTAAATTTGCTGTGTGCCAATAATAAAGTATTGACAGAATCAATGTATCTGATAATGGTCCTCCTAGAGGCAATTCAAGAAAATATAGAAAGTGTCAGTGACAATGGCCATAAAATATCACGGTTACCATTATTGGCTATCAATTGTGTGAAGAAAAAAAAGTTTATTTATTCCCATTTGCATTGCACTTTCAATAATGTGAGTATTCCCAAACAACTCTACTACCAAGTCAGGGGATCCTCCTGAGGGTGCAAAGTGCTTGCGGTCACGTCCCTCAACATATTTATTAGAGCCACAGTAAAGCAATCAAGTGTCCCAATCGTGATGGAGTTATTTAAAACACGCTAATGACTATTGCAACTACACCCATGGATGAAGCTGCATTCAGCGAAACGGGTTTGCGGTGTATCTTGTAAATCGTTTATTTTTTTAAATTACTTAATTGAATTGTACATTTCCAATTCTCCGTTTATTACTGATAGTACTGAAGGAGACCATCGCCTCTGACCACTGCTCATAGGAAATCGAGGAGGGGGAATCGGTGTCCCACAAATTCACCGGCTGCTCAAAGTTCGGTGCCACTTTAATAAAGGGCACTGGACCATGTGAGTATTTCTCCTTGCCCCTCATTAATACCAATTCAGTCTGCACATTTAGCTTTCTCTTATCCAAGGGAAATATATTCTGCAATCAAACTTTTTCCAGGCCAATACCTGTCCGTGCTAGCGCCAGTAACCACCATTTCAACTACAGTAATAAATACGTCAAGGGACGTGACCACAAGCACGGTCTGTCCTCAGGAGGATCCCCTGACTTGAGCATCCCCAAACAACTCTACCACCATTATTTATATCTCTCCCCCCCCCTTTGCATTATGCACTTTCAATAAACTTTTTTTTTCTTCACACCATTGATACCATCACGGTTACTATTGACTTTTTCTGGCACAGGCTATTTTTTTTAGCCACTGTTTGACACTGACACTTATGTGTTTGATGTTCTTAAATTGTCTCTAGGAGGACCATTGTTTTATTCTCACCGTGTATTAAGACCAGATACATGGATTCTGTCAATACTTCATTATTGGCACACGGCCAATTTTACAGCTCGTTTGCTAATTTCACTGATTACTGCACTGTTGGATGTGCTTTATGGATTCTTCTTCTGCATAATCTATATGGCACATATTTTGGTTGTTTTAATTTGGGCTTTTACCTTTGTTGCTATATCCATTTTAGGCAGCATCACATGTACTCATTTTCTGCATGTTTGCATTGCTGATTACACGAATAGAAATTTACCATATCACGCTGGCACTATTGCTCCCCTTTTTTAAGTTGATGAAACCAACCACAGATCTTTATGTTGACGTTTTTATATTGATCATCATCTTGAACCCATTTGTATTTTTTTACATTTATGTTCGCGTGTACATTCTGCGCAGTTGGTATCGTTTTACAACATTCTCCCACATATTAAATACAAGATGAAATACAAGTCTTACAAAATGCAGACAAGACACAGATACTCTTAAATTAAAACATTTATTCTTCCTCCCAAGCACCCCAAAAAAATTCAAACTATTCACAAACGCGTATCAACTCAAAACCAGAGTGAAATTAAACTGAGTGATATACGCAGATGAAATTTACATTAACAGTACCAGAACGATAAAATTAACTGGATAAAAAAAAAAAAAAAAAAAAAGTTTTGCTTCTATATAAAGGAACATACAAAAACAGACTCATTTCTTTGCCTCACCTAGGAGTAGAATTAAATTGTTAAGAGAAAAAAAAAAAAAAAAAATACACGCCTTTAAATGTATTTATATATTATATATATTTTTAAATCTGTTTACCCCCATGATTTTAAGCTATCTGGGAAAAACAATTTTCTCCCATCTAAAATTTATGAAAACCATAAAATATGAGGCAAACTTTAGATCCCAAAGGAATCAAGATAAATCTTCCCGCAAACCCTACTGCTTGACAAACTTGCCAGAAAAGATGGCTGACCTCATGTTTAGATTTGCTTCTGATCTCTCCAATTAAAAAGAAATATATATATATATTATTGGCTGGTGGAAGTTAAAATCATTTTGGTAGGGAAAACAAACAAAAGCTACCCGATCAGGTTATACAGAAACTCCATAATGTAGCATAAGAAAAATCCTTTAAAAATTACATTTAAAATTTGCATTTTATAAACCTTCTGATACGTTTCATTTTTACAGTTGTCATTTTGCCTGAAATAGTGCATGAGAAGTTTGAGGAACATCTAGCTTAGGGTTACATCAAATGCATATTACAAATTTACACTTAGTGGGCCTGAGCATTTATAGTTTCAGCCTGCTAGCAACACTGGATTAAAATAAAAATATATAATAAACATTGTTCCCTAGGGACACAAATTCCTCTTTTTTCAAGACAAACTCACAAAATATTGTTGTAACACTGATCTAAATGGTTTGTGTACAGTCAAACAATATTATACATATATAACAAAAAAAACAACCATACGGAAGTGTCTCGAAATGCAAAATAGTATTTTTTCTTAATATTAGAACGGAGGAGAAACAAAAAAAAAAGCACCTAAATTACATGGCTATTTTAGGTTCTGTGGCAAAAGGGACCCGCAGCAATGTTGTTTTAATACAAGCCATAATCATGGCTTTAAGAGTTTTATCCAGGCATGGCTCGCACAATCAATATGAAAAACTCATTTAGGATGTCATACAGAAGTCCGGAAATGTTCCTTATGACACCGAGGCGGCACAGTGATGTGATACAGCAGGCACAGATAAGCTGGCAGGTGCTAAGCCACAGTGGTACGACCAAGTCTGGAAGAGGCAGTATTCCTAGTGATGAATCAAAACACAAAGTTCACTCATACAAGTTTCTATGCAATACTCAAACTTTAACAACAGTATTGCCTCTTGGCAACTTGAACGAAAAACACAACTCAATCTGTAGGGGTTATTCACCAACAACCATTGGGGCACCAAATTTCACCATCGATCAAACTACATTCAACTCTGGCTAGTTAGCAAAGCAAAATTCAACACTGACAGGTGAAGCTGATTCAAACAATGGGAACCCCGTTCCCCTCACCACCCAAACTAAAACTGTTCAGTAAGGTTTTTTTTTTTAACATTGGTGAATGCCCAATGATTTTAAAGTGGAGCTCACCATTAAACCCCAATGGAATCAAACACTCATAACACTGAACATAAACTACGGTGGCAACTTCTTTGACATCTACGCTAAATAAGAGACCCCATCAAAAAAAGAGATTTGCAGTGGATAACTTCAGCAGAAACGATTAAAAGTACAGTGAACTACAGCGATGCACTTCCTTAAATACAGAATTCACGGTCGTGTCACCATATTTTATCTACTATAGTTCCCTGAAGGCCTCAACAAAATGTATTCACTTTCAATGAACAAACAGCAGTCAGTGAATAACCAATATTCAGATGCCAGAAGTTACTGCTCCTCAGGCTGCGGTCATACGGACGTCCTGATAGCAGAAGAAACGCCTGGAAAATTGGATGTTCCTTCCACTCTGACGCCTATGTGGCCACCTCGCCGAGCGTAGTTCATGTGCTCAGTGCTACAAAGCTCGATCCTCCCATGGAAGATGGCACTTTGTAGCCCCGCCTACATCAGTCATAGCTTTTTGACGGGGAGGCCGACATCACATCCAGTGGTAGCGCGCGTGACTAGTGTGTATGCTACACTGTGGCCCTCCCGTCGAGCAGTCACACGGACACATTCAGTGCGCTTGTATGACCACAGCCTTAGAATGTATGGATGAAGGGGGAGGAGGAGTAATGGTTAAGTGTAAACCACGATACTAATTTCCAGGTCATTCACGTACTCTTAAGAACATGAATTAGGGATAGTTGTACACCTTTTTTAAAAAATAGAAACCAGAAGGCATGCATTAAAAAAATAAAAATTTATTGCATGGATGGCTCGACAAGTGTGGCAAATGGTTACAAAAATCCTAGAATAGGGATAGCCAATTTTACAAAATTCTCCATGATGCTTGGTCAGGCACAATAGCTGGATACCTGAACATTGCCCCCCCCCCCAAAAAAAGGATGTGTATAAGTAAAAACACTACTTTGGACAAATCAATTCCATCAAATTTTGCTTAGGTTTAAATCTATGGCTCCAAAAAGGTACAGACCTACACTGCCTTCCTTGTGGCATTACTAGACAGACCCCTATCTAAATTAACGTATTTGGCTGTAGGGCGAATATAGAGCTCAGTCCTGAAGAATATATTTACCACACCACACATTCTTTACCAATTCAAAGTATGCTCAAAATCCCTATGGGAAGGGGGCAGGGGAGGTCCAGCCTAAGCCTAACATTTAACAGCATGTATACTCACAAAATATTATTCACCACATTAAAAGGTATTTGTGGACAGCATAAGATTTTAGAGAGATTTACTTAAGGCCTTCCAGTATATTGCATGCCCTCCGAGTTAAGTGCTGTTGATATCAAAAAACAGTCTAAAACACACATTTTTTATTCTAAAGCAAATAGAACCTGTTTCCATGCAGAATCACACATTAAGACATTTACTTTGACGGTTCCACAAATGTGAGCCCTATCCGAAAGGAACCCTTATTTTGCATAGTTTAGGAAGAAGATCTACCAACAATTTATTCACTTTATATCTGCGGGACCACGGGAGTTCTGTCGATATTGAATTGCCAACATGTGCAAACACAGGAACTTACATTTTAATAAAAGGAGACCACAAGATGAATTCACCAAATGATCATATGTCAGCACTGGCTTTCCAGTCTTGACTTAATGTTGTGAAGCCTCGAGAGAAAACCAAACAAAAAACAAAGCAAAAATGTTCAGGTAATTGGATGCTTCACTGCCCAGGCATATTATTTCTTCACTAGAGTGTCAAGCCCTGTAGGACACGTGTGTCCAGTAAAATAACCACCGAGTAGAACCACTTGTCCTGGGCTCAGCACAACTACAAGGCCAGATTCTACTAAACGAGGATGTAACTAGAGCAAGATGTTAAAAGCGGCTTGGTAAACCAAATCAATCATCCCAACCACTCAACAGATCACACGTTCAAGATCCATCCACAGAGGACCAAATAAACGTCACAATTTTTTTAAAATGAGGCGCTTTGGTAGATTAAACATGGAGTCCCAGCCTGATTGTAAACTTCCTAATGGGTGTAAGAGTTCTAACTTTTAGAATGGATATTTTGATCTTTGGAAAAAAAAGAACAACGTAAAAATATTTATGAAAGTTTTTTTTCTGTAAAACATTCAACATGAACCAGGTGAAAAACAACTGTTAGGGACACAAACCTCCCTAAATAGAATGACACATTTAACAGTCCCTACACTCAAGGTATAAGATTTTAACATATCCCCTTTAGCAGCAGCGAACATGAGCGTCAATCTAATAAACTAGAATGCTGCCTTCTACCAAATGATACAGCTGTACGGGGAGTCACATTTAGCTGTATCATAACAAAAACATTGAAATACAAAATTAAAAAAAAAAAAAAACGCAGTAATCTTTTACAAATACAACTATTAGATTGTAGAATGAGGGAAGGGATGGGAAGAGCCCCCAAAACAAAAAACCCTATCAAACCACTGATGACATGTGAACGTGATCCCAAAGTAATGACATTGTACAGATGTTTTGTATCGGTTCTTTAACCCAGACAGCCGCAAGTCACATTCGTTCCACCTGACATTACATAGAATTGATCTGCCAGGCTAGCTGCAAGAAGGAAGGTTTAGCCAGTGTTCCCCAAACCTGTCCTCAAGACCCTCAACCAGGCCAGATTTTGCAGATCACCTTGGGGAAATGCAGACTGAATCCTGCAATCACTGAGCAGCAAATCATATCACCAGTGCTGTACTTCAGATATCCAGCAATCCTGGCGCCTCGCCAGGGTCCCGAGGACAGGTTTGGGAAACACTGGTTTAGACCTTTGTCAAAAGGTCCATAAAAGGATTACGAGGTCTTTGAGAGGTTAGCTGACCTAGGGCCTTATTCAAAGGTTGATGTAAACTTAACCCCACATATTAGAATGGCTCTGGTAAGTTTACAACAGCTCTGGCTAACTTAACACCAACCGTGGAATAGTGCCCCTAGAATGGAGATAGCAAAACCATTCTAGGTCAACAATTACATATTTTTCAGAAGAGCATAATTTGTGACACAAATGTCACTGAATGTATATTTTAACCCATTAACTGGAGGGGTCACTCATGAGTTGTATTAAAATAAGGCAGGTTGTTTTCTTTTTGAATATTCTTTAACTTGGTGGTTTTAAGAAAGTTAGTCTACAGCAGCTTTAAAGAATTTTAAGCCCTGTAATGCTCATTTTTAAAACAATATTTAGACTGGGAGCCAATTTACACAACATATAAGCCAGGGGAAAAAATGTTAAACAGGGCTGCATTGGAGAATGCATCCAACTAAAGCTGGGGGGGGGGGGATATAAACTACAGAGTCAGTTAAAAGGAAAAAAAACAAACAAAAAACCTTGAAAAAGCCCAACTTGTTGGTTGCAACAGATGTCGTTATTAGACACTTAATGATTTAAAGTACATTATATTGTTACATATGAGCCATGCAGGGTATACCTCTGTAACCCTTTCTAAAAGGTAAAACAAAAAAAATACAGAAATAGCAGGGGGATAATTATTTAGGTGTATGTGGTCTGTCACCTATTGTGCCTTTAGCAAAGGGCACAGATATGTATTTGAGAACCAAGAGCGGGCTGTAACCAGAGCCTTAAAGACATCATTTACATACACGAACAACTAGTATAGAACATGAATCACTACGACAGGGGGGGGGGGATGGAAGGAAACAACATAAAATTGCTAAATATCCAAGTATGGCATCCCAGGGGTCTGAGAACAATTTCTTATTTTCCTGGGAAGATGATCCATCAATACCAAAAGGTCTCCATTGTCCTTTCAGTTTCATAAAACACATTTTAACAGTGACTGAGAAGTACAAAATTGGGGGTGCTCATGTGGATGTTCAGATATCAAGGGACTTTCAGCTGGTTTCTAATGGAAGCTATAGTGAGACATCAAGAGAATGTTGGCCAACCATTGTTTACAATCACCACCCACATTCTTCCTTTTAAAATTCCATTACAGTAAACAGATGAAAAGAAACACATTCCCATTTGTTCGACATGTGCCACAAATCGAAGTCGAAACCAGGATGGTGACATATTGAGCTGGATGGGATTAGAAAGTCCTGGAAGATCATACCAGAGTTACATACAGTATTTCTTTTAGCTGAACAAATAGTACACTATAGAAATCCTCCATAACACACTTTCAGTCGACGCACTGGCCTGACATCCTGCTCAAAACCAAAGCCATGTTTAATTTTAAGACACTCAAATGGGTTACAAACCGTTTCTTCTCTGGCATCTCACCGCTTCACAATGAAGACAAAATTCACAGAATGGTTCAGAAACTGAATTACACACATTTCATTTTTCCCACTTTTTCTGTTGGCTTATTTTTTGTAAAAAAGCATACACACAGTTGCAAAAGTGCAACTTTTACTTATTATATGCACAATAAAAGAGTATTGAAACCTGTTAAATAAAAAAATCATGCAGACTAAAGTTCCCATGGGAGCGATTTTCTCCAAATTGCATCACCTTTCCATTTTATCCATTATACTTTCTGTCAACCTGTGAATACTGGGTTTATAGTTCGATTTCAGCTCACAAGCCGACTTTTAAAAGTGCAAATTTTTTAATTTATAGTTTCCTACGGATTTTTTTTTTGTCTCAAAATGAGCAACTTTTGTTATTTTTTTTTTATTATTTTTTCCAAATAGTTTTTGTAGTTTTTTTCTTTTCTTGTGGTTGCAAATCTTCATGATCCATTCTGTGGCCAGCTGGGGGGGAAAAAAAAAAAAAAGGAAAAAAACCTAAAAAGAACAGTCTGAACAGTACTGAAGCTTCTGGGATCAATAGAATCCTCCTTTATCCTTGGCAACTGTTCTGCGGCACAAAAGGAGGGTAGTAAGTTCTGCACCCAGCAGCTATCTGCATAGGTCTGTATCCCGCTTGTGCTTGCGCTTCTTGCTCTGGTAATGCTGTTGTGCTTTGCCACTTTGTGGATGCCGGCTTGGTATAGATGCACCTTGACTTGTATTCTGCTGACCCTGGTAACTCTTGCTGGAGGAGGTCGAACGGTACAATCTTGTTGTGCCATGCTGAGAGAAGGGATACAAATGTTACCATGTAAAAAAGTTTACATCCAGTTACTGTTGCACAGAATAACATTTGCTTTACGAGGTCACCTTTAAATTTAGAACCGTTTATTCAAAACTGTGGGGTACATCCCTATAAAAATACCAGGAGCAGATCTACTTAATCATTGTATAGTGGAAGAGGATCGCTGGCTTGAACAAATACATGTACCCAGAGCAGACACTGACAGGAGGTTTAGTGAGCAGCCAGACTATGTGCTACATTATAGGACATTTGCCATTGTCTTTTATTATTTGTAGACATTACATCTTTCAATTTTAGCTTTGTATTGTTGAGTTACTTCACACATCAGGTGATCATTTAATTCCTGTTCGGTAAATAAGAAGTTAGGTCGCGGATTGAGAGACATAAATGACAGTAACTGAACAGAATGTCTCTAGTACTTGCCATTTACATTTATCTGCATCTATTGTAAGAGCCCATGACTATACCAATAATCACACTTTCTGAACACGTGTCATCCATTTGACCGAAGACATAAAGGGGACATCCTATGTACTCTGACCAATATTGCTTATTTCAGTGGTCAGGTTATGAGTTTGCCCAGCCCTACCAATACGCTGTCTGTGCCAACTTTCTTCAGTGTGAGGCTTTAATTCAAAATTACTCTGATCATTACAGGCTGGTGGAGGATACCTAAAGTCGAGGATGACACAAAAGGAACAGATTCTAACTGGACAGGAGGGCATATATACAACGCAATTAGAATATCCTGAACAGAGCTTTGAATGTATTCACCTAATCTTTATTTAGCAAAATATATATTTTTTTAATACATCATTTAATCCATGTCAAGTGATCCAATTTTTAATGATTTTTTTTACCTCAGGTCTTCCAATTTTCATAAAATTTTGTACACTTGAATGAAAAAAACTAAGCTTAAATCTAAAATTTTTATTTTATCCCGTTTGAGTTATGAGGGTTTGAAATTAAAATACACAAAATTTATTTTTGGCCGTTTCTTGACTGCACATAAACCTTGAAAGCTCAGTCCAGAATTGACAATAGAATACGTATCTGGTCAGCGCGAAATGGAAAAACGCTAGGGATATGTGGGCAATCAAATCTAGAGCCCCAACACTGGCTCTGAGTGGGAAGATGCCTCTGGGTTATTTATCTGGAGATGTTCTCAGGAAACCCACTCCTTCCATCTGTTGTTGATCGTCGCTCTCTCGATGGGGCAAATATACAATAAAGACACAAATGGAAAAACCCTGTGTGTATCTGAATGTAAGTATTGGAAAGGAAAACTCCTATTGGAGTGTAAACTCACATTTGATGGAGCTTGTTCAAGCTCAAGATATGCGCCTATGGGTTTTGTGTGGTCAAACCCAAAAAAGACCAGTGGATGCCGGATTACGTTCTAAAAAGTTTAATAAAATTAACAAAAGTTAAAATAAAACAATTAAGAGTCCAGGACTCTTAATTGTTTTATTTTAACTTTTGTTAATTTTATTAAACTTTTTAGAACGTAATCCGGCATCCACTGGTCTTTTTTGGGTTTGACCACACAAAACCCATAGGCGCATATCTTGAGCTTGAACAAGCTCCATCAAATGTGAGTTTACACTCCAATAGGAGTTTTCCTTTCCAATACTTACATTCAGATACACACAGGGTTTTTCCATTTGTGTCTTTATTGTATATTTGCCCCATCGAGAGAGCGACGATCAACAACAGATGGAAGGAGTGGGTTTCCTGAGAACATCTCCAGATAAATAACCCAGAGGCATCTTCCCACTCAGAGCCAGTGTTGGGGCTCTAGATTTGATTGCCCACATATCCCTAGCGTTTTTCCATTTCGCGCTGACCAGATACGTATTCTATTGTTAATATCTGTTCTTGGTTTGGGGGAAACCACTAATTTCTGGTCTAGCTGGGTACTGGGCACATCACTTTGTTCTGGGCGCTTACCACTCCCTATCCCAACTCAGTCCAGAATTGAGATTATAAAATTTAAGATAAATCCATCATGCTTCATACTATATTACATGGGTACATGGGATAGGCATAAGGCTATCCTAAACAAAAGATAAATCCAGGTAAAGTATCCATGTAATTGGGCAGACTAGAATCTTATCTGCCGACATTTTCTATGTTTCTATATTAAAGCCCATTAATTTCTGAAGAGAGTGGTATTTTTAGTTTTGAAATATCTCAATTCTGGGCTGAGCTTTTAAAGTTTTAGTGTAGTCCAGAAAGGTCAAAATTGGCATTTAAAATTTCAAACTCTCATTTCAAAACCGGATGAAATATAAATTATATCTGGGACCTTCTCTTATACTACTTTTAGAGAACTGAAAATGAAAGCAATATAAAATGTTACGGTAAAAGTCATTGGATCACTTGACATGGAATGACCCTCATAAGTATTGTGACAGTGTGATTAGGGGCAGGGTATTCAACCATAAATATATTCGTAGACGTATTGAGAATGCAATTTTCCCACTATAGTGTTAATCCTAAACTTATACCTGATTAACTCTGCCCTGCTCATATAGGAGAGGTAGAAGGAAGGCAAGAAACTGACAAAAGGGAAGTTACTTTGTCATTTTTGTTTCATTTATTGGCAAGTGGCCTAGCTGCCCAATATTCAGTAAGGGCATCCCGCAAGTTTAGTTAGACTCCGCATGAAGGAGTAGGCAGTTTTATATTTTGAGGTTTTGCTGTACCCTGCTACTTTTATGACTGCACAATAAAAGAACGAGAAAGTACTTATCCCTGCATTCAGTGCGTTTTTCACAGTATTTTTAGGCTTGAGTCAATAGTTTGGATTTCTGAAGTAGTGATAGTTCCGCTTTGATCCAGTGCTAGTCCAGAACTGCCAGCTAACAGCTGTGAAGAAGCAGTGGCCATTGAATGGGCAGGGGCCGGACACTAATTTTTTGAGGTTCTAAATGCAAGCTGGTCAAGAATGTACTGAATTGAAAATTGCCTAAACCCTGAAAGGCCTATCACAGCAAACGGACACCTGATGGATGGGAATCCCCAATCAGATGGCATAGAGGGATTTAAGTTTCAATAAATAGTCATGGTGGCCTGAGTGCCCCTTTAAAAATACTACGCTTGCTTGTCCATTGAGGTCCATGCTTTCACACAGGGCTTACAACATAAATTGGTTCAGAACAGTGTAAACATTGTTTGCATAGCAAGTCTTCACCTGGGCTTTGTTGCTGTGTGTTGTGACGCTCTGGTTGACCTGCACTTTTCCACTGGCCGCTGAGAACGTTACACAGGAATCTTGAACAACCACTTTGTTATCACTGGTTTGACGGCCACTTTGTTGCTTCGTGGTTTTGAAAGGAGTTCCGTCTGAGTCCTGAATGCACAGACGTTTAATGACTTTTTTCTATGGGAGACATGTGTCATGCAAAGCAGAAAACAAACCCTCGGTCACTGCTGTCTGCATTGCAGCAGGTGTACAGTGCAAAATAGCCTAATAACAGGAATTACATGCTATCTAAAAACTTAAGATCCCACTTGTCTAAAAAGTACAACTGATTACATTGGAGGTAGATAAAATTCTAATTCTACTTAATAAATTATAACAGCCATGAAAATTAAATTCTAATGGGAAGTGCTTGCCAAATTGTGACTTGCTTAGAAAGGGATAGGACAGATGTCCTAGTGCAGTGTTGACGAACCTTGGCACCGAAGAGGTCTCTGAACAACAAGTTCCATGATGCTCAGCCAGCCTTAAAATTCCAAAAATCTGGAGTGCCAAGGTTAGCCATCCCATCGCTGTATATGGATAGTGCAGTTATACTCAAAAACAAATGGAACCGATTAATAAGATGCCATAGAGTTTTGAAAGTAGAGGAAAAGAATAAAAGTGCTCCAGAAGGATTGCACTAATTCTAGTCCCAAGTGTGGCATTTAATTAGAAAAAAACTTACAGATAGATTACTGGGAAAATTAACACATTGCTAGTGGCTCTACAAGTCTGTGAATTTTTTATCTCCGTACCAAACTCAAAGCTTGGACTCACCACATCACTCGAGCTGGATAGTGTGGAAGACGACGATGACATCGGACAAGAAGAATTGGAGGAGTGTTTCCCAACAGTTTCTGAGGTCTTATTTTTTGCCTGTCCCGACGTATCGTCTTGTTCAGACACATTGTTGTTGCACTTGTCCAAGTGGTGGTGAACGTCCACTATCAAGGTCACGTCGTTTCCTGAAGAGATATGACAGACTGAAATTTATTCTTTGACGTATTGAGAAACCTTTACTCAAAATTTTAATCTCAGAACGGTCACAGACAGGGAAGGAGTAAAGGGAATAAAGACTCTGGGTTGATATATATATATATTATATATAAATTTTACACACACTATGTATTTATATATTTTTTTAATATTAAGCAAACGTACAGTATCAACATTGGGACAGCGACCAAGAAGAGTGGCAATAGTTGACTCATAGACAAACAGTCAGACACATCTGAACGTATAGAAGAGAGTGTCTCGAAATACCTTCATATTAGGTACAGGATAGTCTGGTCCTTTGGGCAGTGCGACATCTTTATAAATGCACTCATAGCAGAATAATAACCTTTTTAGCTCTGAAATAATTACTATGAGTGTTCTCTACCAAGCACCGTTGTTTCTTAAAACTAATAAAACCAAGTGACAAAAAGAATTTTTAAAACACAGGCAAGACAGCAGGGCTTCGTGGATGCCCTATGTGTGCATCAAGCAGTAATGTATTATATGCACAGTAATAGCTTAAATATTTGTAGTTGTACTGTTGGCTAGTCTTTAAAAAAAAAAAAGTTTGCATGTGGGAGATGAGATTTCTGTTGAATTTTTTTTTTTTTTTTTATAACATTTGAAACATGGTATACAAAGTTAACAAATCTAGGGTAAACTACAAAGTTTGCAGAGGTATTGTTCCAAGATGGCCAAAACTAAAAATAAGCAACCGTTTATCCTTTACATATTGTTGAAATGAAAGATTCTGAGCTCTAGATGGTGTCGCTTATCTGGCACAATTTAAAAATGTGGTCTGCATTATCACTATACAGGCAGAAATAGGAAAAAAGTGAGATCTTCTGCTTATGGGCTTTATAAACGGATCATAGTTAGGTAATTAGCAATGCAGATTCCGAAATACTAGGAGGATATAAAAATAGTATTTGTATGTGGCATAATGCCCGTGTATGTAAATTACAGCCGCACTTTGTATCTGTACTGTACAGGGGATTTTCAGTCATTAACCCCCTACTACTTATCCCTGTACAGTAGTGACCCCCCGAGCTCACCCTTTATTCTGCCCTGTCCGTCTTAATACAAAGTGGTTTTTTTTTGGGGGTTTTTTAAACAGTGAATTTTGTAGTTGCTGTTTACATCTTGTTTTAGGTCTCCAGGGTAATTGTTGTGAAATGAAATACTTTGTGTTTTATCTCCAGAGGACACACTAATGAACTATACTTTGGGAGTGAAGGGGTGTAGGGATCAGGAATGATTTGGGTCATAAATTATCATATTTTAATATTAACCGATTGTCATACCGAAGAATGAACACTAGGGACAGTGTGGAGGCTGTTTGCCCTGTGTGACTAGCTGCGATGTCATTAAGCCAGCCTACTTTAGAGAGAGGTTTACCTATTGGTGACTCCCACTGGGAATAAATGGGTCTGAATCAAACAATTAGCTCCCTTTTTGCTGTGTGTACCTTGAGATGCTGACCATGAGAACTCTTCTCAGCCCCCCAGCCAAAAGCTGGGGCGTAGGAAGCTTGTTTTCATTTCTGTATTTTTTTTTGTATTGTTTTGTTTGCTGTACTGTGTGATTATGGACTATTCCATGATTGTTAGTGTATAACATTTTACAGTAACTTAATATAAATTGCCAGTTCATATTGCACGGTTTTCTTACGTATATTCGACCATAATACATATTATGGTTGCAACTTATTGAATTCATTTGCAATAATTATGGTTGGATTTAATGCCCAAATGAAAGCGTGCGAGTGTGTGTGTTATATTCCATACTAATTACCGTTATATGCTGGTTCCGAGAGATTATTTTGTCCCCACTGTTTGGATATCCATTCTCTGTAAGTGACAACTTCCTGTGTCACTCTAATAATGCGTCCCAAGATGCTGCAACAAACAAGAGGTACCCATGTCATTCATAGTGCATGCGATTTTACAAATTATTAATTGAATAATGCCGTAACAAAGCAACTAAAAAAGACTGGGATGGTCACCATGGTAATCATTGTTGCAACTTAAGGGAGAAGGCTTTGAGATGTAAACCGATAATATAGGCTTTTCATATCGTATTAATAGCCGATTAACAAACTGCTGCTTACTTGAAGCTTTTTTGTTTTTACTAGTCCCAAAAAGGATGATCAGTATAAACTAAAAACTGCAAACTTTACCATTATTTACAGCTCTGAAAAAAGCGAGATCCAATCGAAATAATATTTAAGTTGTGTTTGTACTTTTTTGGCGTGCTGACAGCATTGGTCCCTGAAAGGTGGGGTATTCAAAACCTGCCTGCCTGGTGATGGCTGTGTGTGGGCAGGGCAATCCATTTCCTTCACACAGCAATATCAGGCAAAAAAGGGCAGAGGAAGGAGGATGCATTCCATGCAGCCTGACCATTTTACAAGCTGAAGTGGTCAGTATGTGTAGTGTGTCACTAAGTGAATAGGTGCAAACCCATCATTATATTTTACCTACAATTGGGAGAGAACTATTTGTATGCTCATTACAGCTTTCTCCTAGTCCTGGTTTTCTCTGAGCTGTAACTGGAATATTTTCACTGGGAGCCACAGACCAGAGCTTTATTGCTTAACCCCTTCACTGCTGAGGCATTTCACCGCTGTGTGCTCAGCTAATTTTTACCGCTTTCGCTCATCATGTTTAAACGCGATTTGAAGCCACATTTTATTATATGGGCCGCCCAGACATATTATATATCGTTCTTTCCGGCAGATTCATAATATATCATTTTTATATGTATACGTCATGTCCTGCCTGTATATAACAAAAAACGCAATAAAATTTGAATTTTTAATCATCTGCAGCGTGTAAAGTGTTTTTTTCACATCACATGAACATTTGCGGTTATATTGTCGATGGGGTGTGTTTGTACAAAAATTAGAAATGGGGACTCGTTACATTTTTTGGGGGGGAATTATATGATTTTTAGCAAACGCACCCAATAGAAAAAAAAATCATTAGGGCAGCATCATTGTTCACATTATAATTGAAATATGAACAATAATGCTGCATTACTAAAAACACAAAAAAAAAATTTTTTATTTAACTTTATACCTTGTCATGTTGGGTACCTTTTGAAAGGCCATTCGAATGACACTCCATGACCCCCTAGCTGCCACGGTTCTGGAGATATCCGTGTTCAAAAGGAACCCCATCTCCAGAGGATTTTCTCCTTGGGAAATCCCTGGGCAGCTAGGGGTTCCCCGGCTATCTGACGTCATCACGGGCAATGACATCAGGCAGTGAGGGGGGGACCCGTGGGTGGAGCCGCCATCCAAGATGGCGACCCCCACCAGAGCTAGGTCGCACTTCGGCGCCGCAAGGTGCTGAAGTGCGACCCGGTGCCTGAGGGGTTAAAGCCAGGCACCGCTTAAAAAGGAGAGGCTCTCCACTTTCAAGCGGTGCCTGGCTTGTGGCACTGCTCCTTCCCGATCGAGAGGGAGAGGGATCCGAACAGACCCCCCCCTGGAAATTACATCATACCGCATGGTTACGTCGGGAGGGGCTTAACTTATGCGTCGTCACAAGTCAGACTGCCGCGGGAACCCGGACAGGGAGGTGAGTATCTCCACCGGGGCTCCCGCAAAACAGATGACGTGTGGGGCACGTCCTCCGCATATAGCGGGAGTAAATGAGGAAGTGTCCCACATGTCATCCGCAGCAAAGGGGTTAAAGAAGGGATCTCAAACTCAGCCGCCCCCACCCCCAAAGAGGTTTCTGAACTAAGACGCCCATGATTCTCTGGCCATTTATTGCATTTAACCTCAATGGAGGTCTATTGTGAAAATTCTTGTCTGAAAATGGTCAATTTGTTTCTCTCTAACCCCCCCCCCCCCCAGCGGCATCCGAGTGTGGCTCGGGGTTAAATTCTAACACTCGTGATGCCGCTGAATACATCACCTCTCCCTGTGCTCCCTCGAAGTCCCCTCCGGCGATCGTAACCTCATTACTTCCTGGTTTCCTTCTCACGAGAAGGAATCCAGGAAGTATGAGGTCGTGATCGCTGGAGAAGACTGCAGAGATCAGCGAGGGAGCGCAGGGAGAGGCGATGTATACAGCCCAAGTGTGTCTCGGGGTTACCGCTCTCAGCAGTGAAATATAACTCCGAGACACTCTGGAATACCGCCAGGGAGGTTAAAGAATTCTTTCCATCGTAGCTTTTCAAAAGGAGTCAATAGAGAACAACACACGACGCATGTGCACACTTTTTCACACACAGGCACCGCATGTTGCAACGGACTCCAAGGTAGCAGCGACGGATTTGTGGATTTTCCCCATGCAACATTTCCCAAAATCTGTGCAAGATTTTTTTTTATAGATTTTACTTGTACTTTGGTTTTCTCGTGTTTGTTTACAGACAATATGGTCTTCTCTATATGTCAGTCTGCAACCATTTTGTGATCCAAAGAGATCCGAATTGTGGCCGAAAGGTAACCGAATGCCGAAATTCAGTGTACGGTTCCTTTTCCTGGCCAGAGAGCAGGCAGTTTGCCAAATGTTAGCGAATTGCCTGCACATACGGTGCCTGTTCGAGGACAGTGAATTCCCCATAGAGAAGCAATGGTTCGTCTATTCAGAGAACACTAAACAGCAGGGAAAAGTTTCCGAAATGCCCTGCTGTTCGGTGGTTTCCTTCAGCATTATAATGCAGACGAATCCCATAGGCTTCAAATGTTAAAAATATTCCAATAAACCGTTTATAGATTTTTTTAGTATCCGTTAGGCATTTTTGGCCAAAAAAATATTCCGGTCTTTTTTTATTATCATTCATTGGATCTTATATGTAAATTCCAGCCATTTTCGTTCAGTAGGTTTATATTGCAAACAGTTTAAATTTTCAAACTTTCAAGTGTACCGTCTTTTTGTTTTCCACCTCATTCGTCTGCGTTCAGGTTTTTCCAGCGGCTGCTCTGCGATGTGAGCGCTGCCTAGTTGGGTTTTTCCCAGCATGTTCGACGGGGTTAATCCAGCCGTTTTCGGTGAGTGTTTGGCGGGTTTTCCCTGCACTACGATGGCCCTGTGGTGCTTGCCGAATAAACCGCAGGGTCAGAAAACTAGGATCGCCGAAATGCAGTAACTTCGATTCTCTTTGAATAACCCTGTTTGTGTTGTAAACCACCCCCCCTCCCTCACAGCACCTTTACAGCACTTGCTTCTCACTGTATGGCATTGAGCATAGAATGAAGTGAATAAAGTCAGACGGGCGTGGCTTGGCTGCCGATCGCGATGGCCGCTTGATTTGGGAGCTCCGCACTGACCAGCACCATACAGCCTTACCCCAGCACTGCAGCCGTTCTAATGGGGAAAATAAATAAGCCCTCGGCCACCAAGAAGCCTCAGGAAAGTGTGCGGTGTAGCGGCGCCTCGAATCTGCGCTCTTTTCTCCTCCCACCGGAGGTACTCCCGGAGGCCGCAGTGAAGCCGGGGCCTGTAGTAGATCTGCCTGCGGATCCGCATGCGGTCTCCCCCTCGCTCTCGGAGCACATGGAGGACGCAACCCCGCCAAGATCCCCTGCCAGAGCCCAGGCAGAAGACCCAGCCACGTGGGGTGAGTTATTGCAGGCTCTCCCCACACGTGCAGACATACTGGTGCTACAGAACTCCATAAATGGCGGATTTACATCACATAAGGACGGATGTCCAAGGCCTGCATGACAGGGTTGCATCCTTGGAGGCAGATAATGACACGGCAAGGCAGGCTCGGACCGCCACGTCGGATTTGTTAGATCTCCGTTCAGCCCAAATGAGAAGCATCGCGCAGCACATAATGGATCTGGATAATAGGGGCCGCCGCAACAACCTGCGCCTTAGGGGCCTCCCAGACACCGAAGAATCTCCAGCTGAACTTTGATGGAACGACCCGCTGACACCAGGATTGATTATGTCCGAGCCCACAGAGCCCTCCGCCCACGGGGTCCTCCGGGGGGCCCGCCACGAGACGTTGTCTGCTGTCTCGCCAACTACAGCCTTAAAGAGGATTTATTACGACATTCGCGGAACTCTACACAGTTTTCGTATGAAGGATCACCGCTGCAGCTCTATCCTGACCTCTCACCAGCCACTCTGGCCTACAGAAGGGCCCTGAAACCTCTCACAGGTCAACTGATAGCCCAAAAGATCCGCTACAGGTGGAACGTGCCTATTGGGCTGGTGGTGACGACTCCGGCGGGTCCATATTTGGTGTCCGTGGCAGAAGACATACCTCCATTATTGGCGGACTTACAACTTCCACCCATCCAACTTCATTGGCCGGACCCCCTTGCCCTATACTCCACGCCCCGCGGACGTCCACCCCGGCAGGGTCTCCCTCAGCGTCCCCTGAGGTCTGGCTCTCAGACCCCGAGGAGAGCCGGAGATGTTGGCTGAATCTCTGTCCCTTTAAATGAAGGATTGCGGCCTGTGTTGTTCAGATTCGAACGTTTTGGCTGGTGGGCCCCACACTGGCTCGTCTTCCTGCTGGACTTTGCTGCTCGGCGTGTGGGGACTCACACACACGTGGTCTTGGACCGGTGGTTTTTGGGCGTCCTGATCGCTTCAACGTTTTTCCCAAGAAGTCCCTCTGCACTTGCCGCCCGTGCCACTCTCACCGGGACTTTGTTACGTGTCTTCTATAGAGGCGCAAAGATGACACCCTAGAGACCTCGATCTTGATTGAGGGGTGTATGTGGGCTTCAGATTCCGGGACTCCTATTAGCTGTTTGGTCTTTGGACTGTTGCTGGACTGGTTTCACAAAAGGTGCCTACCCGCTAACTCGACAGTCCCGATGCGAAGTTTCAAAGATGGACCTCGCGTCCTCCAGGCACGAGGCGGCGTCAATATCCTTTGCTGGTTTATTTAAAGTGCTGCATATTCTTTGCCTTTTCTTTCTGCTACTTGCTGGTTTACATATGTTTTATCATGTTTGATCACTTGGGTCAGTGCGACACCCGTTCCGTCACACTTGGATCCTCGTTTCCGTACGACTGTTTGTCGTGCGGTCCTGATGGTCGTTTGACCGGCTGCCGAGCCGCGTCTCCGCTTTTTCTGAGGTTGAGTGTTCCTCCCCTTCCCTACTCCCCCGGGTGGGTGCTATCCTCGTCTGTGGCGGCTGCCTCGGCGAGTGGTGTAGCTCTTCCCCTACACTTGTGCCTCTTGCCTGTAAATAGTTGTTGTTGTATTCCCCTGTTGACCCCCCCCCCCGAAAGGGCACGCACTCTTTCCCCCGCACTACTTGCGACTCTTTCCTCCTTGAGCTTCCCCATGGCGCTTAAACAGGCATCCCTGGTACTCCTATCCATCAATGCTAGGGGCTTAAATATCCCGGAGAGGCGATCCACTGCTTTGACTGACTTCAGGAGACACCGGGCCTCAGTGGTGTTCGTGCAGGAAACCCACTTCGGCAGGGGGGCTAGGCCTCGCTTCACTGACTCCCATTACCCGACGGGTATGTTTAGCGACACACCGGGCTCTAAATCAAAAAGGTACAGCCATTTTATTTCACAAATCGGTCCCTTACCGGGAGACGACCACGCTGACAGATGACAGTGGCAGGTTTGTGTTTACGAAAGGCCAGATTGCAGGACAGATGTTTACAGTCGCAAACGTGTATGCTCCCAACAAAGCACAACACCGCTTTCTCAAACTTAAGAAAATTGCAGGCCTTCTCTGAGGGCACGCTGATCCTGGGGGGCAACTTTAACATTTCTCTTCACCCATCGGTCGACACTTCTACGGGGCGCTCCTCCCTCCCGACGAACATTCTCCAGTCTATCACGCAAACACTGCACTCCTCACGTCTGGTGGACTGTTGGAGGGCTCTTCATCCTACAGACAGGGACTATACCTTTTACGCGCACACCTCTACCTCTTACTCCCGTATTGATTATGTTTTTCTTCCTTTCTACCACCTCCCCCTCCTCCTCTCTGCAACAATAGGTAATATAACTTGGTCGGACCATGCCCCCGTTATTGTAACTTTTAAATCCCCGACCTTTCGCCCGTCGTCCGCAAACTGGCGCCTGAATGACGCACACTTGGCGGATCCGACGCTTTTGGCTGAAAGCAGAATAGTCATGGAACGATTTTTTGTAGAAAAACACTGATCCAGAGGTACCTCCGGCCACAGTCTGGGAGGCGCATAAGTGTGTGTTGAGAGGTCACTACATTAGCGTGGGTTCGGCAATTAAAAAAACGTAGGGAGGCCCAAATTTTGGATCTTTATGCCCAGATTGACAAAAACAGAGCTTCAACATAAACGGACGGGGGACCCTGCCCTACTCACCTCTCTGACAGCCCTGAGACGCTCCCTGGCCGATCTCATGCACACTAGGCATCATAGAGCGTTACTCAGCTCTCAGGCGTTCTTTCACGTACATGGCAACAAGAGCGGTCGACTTTTGGCCAGGCAACTGGCTAAAAGACGTGCTGCAACATATATCCCTACCATTAGAGACAAGAAAGGCAATTTGCATCACCTCCCCACACAAATTATGCAATCCATTACAGATTACTATAAATCCCTCTACGCAGTCCCTGGCTCCCCTACGGAGGAGGCACGGGCGCAAATCCGCCTAGACATTGACAATTACCTCACCCGCTATCTTCGACGTAAAGTCTCGGCGAACACAGCTGAGCTCCTGGATGAGCCGATCACTGTAGAGGAATTGAGCCTGGCCATCAAGTCCACACAATCGGGCAAATGCCCGGGACCAGATGGCTTCCCGACTCGGTATTACAATTTTTTGACGTCCTCTCTCTCCACACTTTTTACGGGCCTTTAACACCCTGCGTGAGACGAAACCCTTACCCACTCAATCCTTAATGACCAACATAGGGAACAGTGCTCTAGCTACAGGCCGATATCCCTTCTTAATTGTGACGTGAAGCTGTTTGCCAAAATTATAGCGACGCGCCTGAATCCATACATCCCGTCGCTGATACATTTAGACCAAGTGGGATTTGTACTGCACAGAGAGGCCAGAGATAACACGATACGCGCTCTTCACATTATACATGCAGCCCCTAAAGTCCAGGGAGGCCTTGCACTCCTGTCAACGGACGCAGAAAAAGCGTTCGACAGGGTGGGCTGGGACTTCCTTTTCGCCACGCTCCGCCACCTCGGATTGGGACCCCTGCTCCGCTCCTGGATACAGGCGCTGTACACGGGCCCCTCGGCAAGGGTCTGCGTTAATGGTGCATTTACTGATAGCTTCCCTATATGCAATGGTACGCGTCAGGGTTGCCCTCTCTCACCTCTCCTTTTCATTCTTTCTTTAGAACCCTTTTTGGAGGCAGTTCGCCAACACCAGGATATCTCAGGGATTGCGGGGGGGGGGGGCGGAAACACATAAGGTGGCGGCATACGCAGACGACCTTCTCTTCTTTGTCTCTAACCCATTGATCTCTCTCCCAAACATTTTATCGGTCTTTGAGGAATATCGTAAACTAGCTACTCAAGATTAATTTTTCGAAGTCCTCTATCTTAAATAGGGTTGCACCGATACCGATACTAGTATCGATATCGGTGCCGATACCGGGTACTGCAGGAGTACTTGGTACTCGTGCAGTACCCCCGATATTTTTTTCCGATACCGGAAGCCGGCATTGAGCCGGCTTGCCGGTATCCGAGGGGCTGTCCGAATGCTCTATCGGCATTTGGACAGCCGCCCCTGGAGCTCTGCGATACTTACCTTCCTGGGCGCCGCCGAGAATGTCTTCGCGCGCGCGCTGGTTGGAAGGACCCCAGCCGCGACCACGTGGGACCATGTGATCACGGCTGGGGTCCTTCCAACCAGCGCACGCGCGGAAACTTTCCCGGCGTCGCTGAAGGAAGGTAAGTATAAACAAAGTGAGCAGCTGCAGGGCCTGTCAGAATGCAGATAGAGCATTCGGACAGGCCCTGCAGCTGCTCTCCGCTCATACTTACCTTCCTTCAGCGACGCCGGGAAAGTTTCCGCGCGTGCGCTGGTTGGAAGGACCCCAGCCGTGATCACATGGTCCCACGTGGTCGCGGCTGGGGTCCTTCCAACCAGCGCGCGCGAAGACTTTCCCGGCGTCGCTGAAGGAAGGTAAGTATGAGCGGAGCGGAGGGGGGGGGGCATATCCATGAGCAATGGGGCAATATCCATGAGCAATATCCATGAGCAATGGGGCAATATCCATGAGCAGGGGGCAATATCCATGAGCAGGGGGCAATATCCATGAGCAAGGGGGCAATATCCATGAGCAAGGGGGCAATATCCATGAGCAAGGGGGCAATATCCATGAGCAAGGGGGCAATATCCATGAGCAAGGGGGCAATATCCATGAGCAAGGGGGCAATATCCATGAGCAAGGGGGCAATATCCATGAGCAATGGGGCAATATCCATGAGCAAGGGGGCAATATCCATGAGCAAGGGGGCAATATCCATGAGCAAGGGGGCAATATCCATGAGCAATGGGGCAATATCCATGAGCAATGGGGCAATATCCATGAGCAATGGGGCATATCCATGAGCAAGGGGGCAATATCCATGAGCAAGGGGGCAATATCCATGAGCAATGGGGCATATCCATGAGCAAGGGGGCATATCCATGAGCAAGGGGGCAATATCCATGAGCAAGGGGGCATATCCATGAGCAAGGGGGCATATCCATGAGCAGGGGGCAATATCCATGAGCAATGGGGCATATCCATGAGCAATGGGGCATATCCATGAGCTGGGGGGCATATCCATGAGCTGGGGGGCAATTATCCATGAGCTGGGGGGGCAATATCCATGAGCTGGGGGGCATATCCATGAGCTGGGGGGGCAATTATCCATGAGCAGGGGGCATATCTATGAGACCTGGGGGCTTTATAGGAGGTCTGTTCTTATTGGAAAGCGTCACATGGCATAAAATAAAAGTATCGGTAATTGGTATCGGTGAGTACTTGAACAAAAGTATCGGTACTCGTACTCGGTCTTAAAAAAGTGGTATCGGTGCATCCCTAATCTTAAACATTTCGGTCCCATCGCACAGGGTAGTCTCCATGCGCCATACACTGCCCTTTCGTTGGGAGGGAACCCGACTGAAGTATCTGGGAGTGTGGTTGACTGGTCTGGTCTCGCTTATACGAAACAAATTTTGCCGAGTTGCTGGCAACTTTCCGCCGCGACCTTAGGGCATGGGACTACCCCCACATCTCATGGCTAGGGAGGGTCTCCGTCCTCAAAATGAATATCCTCCCCCGTCTTCTCTACCTGTTCCAAACGCTGCCTATTACCATTCCCCGCTCCTTTTTTGCTACTCTGCGCTCACTGGTGATATCCTATATATGGCGCCGCGCTAGGCCAAGAATCAGTTATGACACCATGACACGTTCTAGACTTCAAGGGGGGTTGGGGGTTCCGGATTTCCCCCGCTATTACGCCTCTTGCCACATTTTGCGGGCGGCGGAATGGACCTGGGAGGGGGTGAAGATGTGGAAGTCTGTGGAGCAAACGATGCTGGAGGTCCCATTAGCGGCCACCCTACGGTGTTGGCATAGGGAAGCGACTCGTTCGGGCCTGACGACCTATCCCTCCCCGATGACCCCGATCACATATTACGATGGATTCCTGTCACATTTGGGACCAAGATCGTTGGTGGCCCTGACTACTACCCCCATTCCCAGGGTCCACCACTTCCTCACTAGTTCGGGGGCTATACCCTAGGCTCGCTGCTGGAGGATAGACCGCCTACCTTTTTGCACCACCTTAAATATCGTCAGGTCACTGTCTCCGTCGTGCACTGAGACCTCACATGCTGACCCGTCCCCTTACACACCTTGAACGTACTTGTGCATCTCCCTCTCCCCTATCCAATGGGGTGTCTCTAATATACACCCTTCTACAAGACGCATCCTCCACGATCCCCCAGCATTCATGGGTAAATGGGAAATGATGTTGGAATGCACGTTCACAGAGGAACAGTGGTCCGACATATGTGAGCTGACACACCGATGTTCCGGACAGCAGAACCCAAGAAACGGCTTATAAACTGCTCACACTGTGGTACTATACTCCTATCCGCTTACACACCTACTCCCCGGACATCTCCCCAGATTGTTGGCGCTGCTTCGGGGCCCTGGGCTCAGTTATCCCCCTGTGGTGGGAATGTCCCCTGATACGTCCATTTTGGTTGAGTCTCCACTCCATCGCCAGTGATTTGCTAGGCACCCCACCACCTTTTACCCCGGCTTCTATGCTGCTTCACCATACCTATATGTCTATAGCGTCTTACAAAAAGACCATACTGCCCCGCATATTGAATGTTGCTAAGAGCCTGATCGCCCCACCACCTCTGCGGGAATGGTTCCGCCGGATGGAGGACCTCAGGGCGGTGGAACATTTATATATGTCGGCCACTGATCAACTTCCTCGATACCTCTCAATTTGGTCCCAATGGCACACACTGTCCACTTCAGCCTTTCTCGCCCGCCTGGGTCCGGCCCAGTCAGTCCCTGCCCTTCCCACACCGACGCCTGAGTAGACTTTATGCTTTCTTCCTTCCCCAGAATGTGATCGCCTGGTTTTCTTTCTCTCCGTTTTACCGCCCTAGCTTTCCTACCCTTTGATTCTGCCTGGGAGCCTGCGTGCCCTGTTATACCATATGTCAGACTTGCAGGTCTACCCTCTTTTATTTACTTATAACTTTGCATCCTTACGATATATTGCCACTGTTTGGACCTGCGTGTCCTATTATCATTTTCTCTGAAAACTTAAAGTCAGACGTCCAGAAAACCAACTCTTTGAATACATCCCACACAATGTAATGCCAAGACATCACCAGGGGGTAGATTTGAAGTCTTAAGCTCCCTGTATTCTCTTTTCAGCTGCAATCACTTATTTGAAGTAGCATACACAACACTGTAACCCCCATGCAGCCTTATTTAAACATTCCCTCCTTCACTACTGTAAAAGCTAAACCACATCTGTGATTTTATAAACCCACAATAAAATTTGGTAAATGGTTCATCATTGAATAAGCCACAAAATTAGAAACTGATAAAAAATAGAGGTTTTAAACCAGCAATTATAAAATAGTTTTTTTTTGTAATGCACAAGTAATCTAGTTACCGATTAGGTTAGTGGTAGTGTTCCTTTAAGTAGGCATTGATATCTGCTGACATAATGGTGAATGAGACCCCAAAACGTATGGGAATAGCATAGGGATGTACCGATTTTAGTATCGGTACCGATACCACCATTTGCACAAGTACTTTGTGCTCATGCAAATGCCCCAATGCTGCCCCTGCCGCTTGACTGGCAGAATGCTTAAAATGTATTCAGACAGCTGCCCCGGCATCTGTCTGAAGTCTGAGTATACGGGTATCTGAGTGGGTATACATATGAGGTATGTAAGTATACATGTATCTGCGGTGAGGTGTGGTGTTTGTGTGTGATCAGGGTGTGTGCAGGCAGTGGGTAACTGGTGTCTGGCCATATATTTCAATGTCAATATAAACTGGACAGGATTTTCTGAAAAATCCTAATTTTAAGGCATGACACGGAGCTCCTATTTGCAGTCTTTTTCTTAATTATTAAACAGCAGCAAGAAGTAGACAGAAAAGTATATATCCATATATAAACTTTGATAAAAGAAAAAAAACGATCGTACCAACATGGTACGTCCTGAAACACCCCATTCCATAACGCAGTATGGACTGTCCTTAGTTAACATCAGTTCCCCCCGGACACCCATTAAACCTCTTTCTTGCTGCTCAGCAGACAGTTAAGTATACAAAATTTTGTCCCAGCCTCCCTGCGCTTTAGCTCTAAACAGACCCCAGAGCTTTCATGCTCACAGTGAGACCGCGCCTGACAATCTGAGCGCCAGAGAGGCTGGCAACCCCGTTCAACTGCCTGAACCCCATAACATCCCCACACAAAAACGAGCCCTTGACCGCGGGGCGTGTAAAGCAGTAGGTTTGCCCAAACAACAAAAAACGTGCACCTCTGTTACCGGCTTATCCGCTTTCAGATGAGGATGATGGGGATAAGGCTTAGGACTATGAGGAGCCTTTCGAAATACATGCACCAGCTTACGATGCGCAGTTGGAGGAGGATGTTATACCACCTATTTTCCCGGGGGCCACTTCACGAGAAATCATTTACGACCCGCAGGGGAACCCCCCGTTTCATCCCCAAACAATTTCCCACCCGCGCTCTACAGAATGGTATCCACTGCCACATGTGGCTAAGTATTTAATATTTAAAGTGTATCTAAAATTTCAGGGCTCCCCTAGACCGTCCCTCCAGAGCAACTATGAGGGCTGAGTGTCCCCGACCTACCACCGCGGGCAAGGTCTGCCTTACCCCAGTGGTAGATGAATATTTTGAAAAATTCCTGGGAGGAAAAAGATGGACAGTAAAAGGGGCATCGACAATGCTCTGCGTATGATACAGGACAAAGTCCTTGATATGTCAGGTCCCTTAACACGCCTTTTTGAAATGGTGGAAGATGCAAAGCTCTCTGGTAACCCCCTGGAATCTGAGGATGTTGGGGGATGGTTACAGCGCACTATGTGCTTGTTCGGGAATGCTAATGCGGCAGAACGCCGTAAAGCAATCCTGATCAAAATGGACCTGCAGTTCACCACTCTAGCCCCTAAAGACCTAGGTAGGAAGGCGCAGGGTTTTCTGTTTGGGGACCGTTTCATCAAAGAGATGGGAACGTATGCGAACACTTTTAACAATATGGAAAAGAATGAGGCTACAATGAAGAAGTTCTTCAATCCCACTCGAGTTTTTGGCAGGGCCGGCAGATACAGAGGGTGCCCTGCCAGCCGCGGAACCAATCCTTACGCCACTTTCCGTACTGGGAACTTTCCCTCACTATCTGCTCCAAAGTCCAGAGCATCAGGATTCACGGGATCCTTTTTCCCATCACGAGCTCGACCCTGGCAGGGACGCGGGTTTAGAGGGACGAGAGGCAGAGGATATTTCCATCGTCCAAAAGGTACTTCCTATAACACATCCCAATCGCGGGACGCTTGTGACATTTCCTGCACAACTGGGACACACTCACACAAGACACATGATGGGTCCTCAACACGGTACAGGGGTTCACTGTAGATTTCACTGACACTCCATACCAGTCGTCGCTATCACGGTCTTCGACACTTCACGAATTAGTACACATTAGAACGGATACCGCCCAGTCATCAACCTGAAAGAGTTGAATGGTTGGGTGGTATATCGCCATTTCAAAATGGAAGGAATTCATACAAAGAAAGTTGTTGATTCCAGGGGATTGGCTTGTCAAATTGGATCTCAAAGATGCCTATTTGACAATTCCGATTCGAGAAGACTTCAGGGACTCTCGCATTCCCCTGGAATGGCAGAATGTGGAGGTTCACGTCTCATATTCGGTCTATCATCAGCCCCATGGTGTTTCACGAAAATCATGAAACCAGTGGTAGCTCAGTTGCGAACAAAAAGGAGTGCGCTTAGTGATCTACCTAGACGACATCCTCATGTCGCAGTCACACTCCACCATACAACTACATCTCCGATGGACCAGTCAACGGTTAGAGGATCTCGGCTTCCTGATCAACATGGAAAAATCTATCCATCACAAAAACTGGAGTTTTTGGGCTTCATTCGACTCTGGAGTACAGACTGAGCCTCCCGAACTCGAAGGTTCTTTCCCTCCGGAAGGAAGTCCGAACACTACTTCGCCATCGCTCCCCTTCCCGAGGCAGATTGCACGAGTCATAGGATTTATGTCAGCCACACGGCATGCAATATTTCCAGCCCCCCTGTTTCAGAGCCCTCCAGAGATTGAAGGCCCGTTTTCTCCAGTCCGGCTCTTCATACAACAGGATAGTGGAGATAAAAGAGGATGCAACCACTGATCTTCAATGGTGGATTACGGATTTGCATCTTTGGAACGGGAGCCCTCTTCATTTTCCAACTCATTCCCTCACGATAGAATCGGACGCCAGTTGTCTAGGTTGGGGAGCTCTATGCGGTCGACGGGAGGACGTTGGTCTCAGGAGGAGACATTACTACATATCAACATCCTGGAATTGCTAGCAGCATTCTTTGCTCTCAGGTGCTTTGTGAAAGGAACCGATCATCAATCCATCCTCCTTCGCTTTGACAACTTCACGGCTGTGTAATACATCAACAGCCTAGGAGGACCTCGCTCAGTTCAGTTGCCGTTCATGGCACACCAGCTTTGGGATTTCTGTTTCCAACATCACCTCCAAGTGACGGCGCAGTTCATTGCAGGGCTCTCGAATGTGGTCGCGGACTGGAACTCACGGCATTGGTGCGATGCAGGAGATTGGTCGCTCCACTCTTCTCAACGCGCTCTCAGCTGTGGGGTCCCTTCCACGCAGATTTGTTTGCCTCCCGGCTGAATGCGAAGCTGCCGACGTTCTTCAGCTGGCGTCAAGACCCAGACGCGGCGGCGACAGATGCGTTCAAGATTGGGGACCGGGACACCCCTATGCATTCCCTCCATTTGCATTCAGAAAGTTCTGAATGTAATACGGACGCAACACATCACCTTGGTTCTGGTGACTCAGTTCTGGCCGTCTCAAGCATGGTTCTCATCCATCCTGGACCTTGTGATAGACGATCCCCGCTTGATTCCATCCTTCGAGGACGTATTACTGGATCCGGATCACAGACCCCACCCATTGATCTCGTCAGGTCAACTGCAGCTCATGGCCTGGGTGCTTTCAGGATCGATGGATCGACGAGCGGCTTATCAAGCTCTGCTGCCTCGTTGCTCCAGCAATCCTGGGCTCCGGGAACGAGGAGTATACGCCTCCTGTTGGACAAGATGGTCTAGCTGGGGTCTTGAACGGGCTCAGGATCCCTTTTCAGCACCTCTGACGCATGTCCTAAATTTCTGGTCTTCTGTTTTTGACTCGGGCACAGCTTAGCGTTCCCTTAACGTGTTGAGATTAGCTATGTCGGCTGGACATGTCGGTTTCGAGGGTGTTCCTCTTGGACGACATCCCTTAGTCTGTCGGCTTCTACGGGGGCCCGTTTTGCTCGTCCTCCACGTCCTCGATATGTGGTAACACGGGATGTTACTGTGGGGTTGCGTTTCCTCCTCACTTGGCCAGATAATCATGGCTTATCGTTGCACTGACTTTCGGCTAAGTTGTTGAGGTTACTGTGCTGCTTGGTCTCGTGTAAAAAAAGAGTGGGAGATGTGCGAGCGTTAGACTTTGGAGTTCGCTCTTTTCTGCCAGAAGGCGCAAGATTTAATATCTCCCGTTGTACCAAGACGTCCATTTCGCAGGCTTTTTTACAGTCTTTTCCCTCACAACCGTGGTTCTGTCTGGTTAGATGTTTACAGGAATACGAGGAACGTACTCTGCCCTTTAGACGTATGGAGGAAGTGGCTCCCTTGTTTATCTCTTTCAAGCCCCCCTTCCTCCCAGTTACCTCACCCAATCTGGCTAGGTGGATTCGTTGGTTGTTGGATTTAGCGGGGATTGACAGCTCCCAATTCAGGGCGCATTCAGTTAGAAGTGCCATTGCTTCCAAAGCAGTTTCCTCTGGCTGTCGATTGGAGGACTTGTTACGTTCCGTGGACTGGTCGCGGGAGTCCACTTTCAGGGAGTTTTACTTTAAACCCGTATCACATTGGTCGTCCGATGTTTTTGATGTTTAGATTTCCTCTAGCTTTGAACTTGCAAATAGGAGCCTCCGTGTCATGCCTTAAAATTACAAAATTTTCCTATTCCATAAAAAACGGAAAGTTTGAATTTTATTAATGACACGGAGGCGAGTATTTCCCTCCCATTTCTCCCTCCCTTCTGTATATTGTTCTGTTAGGTTATTGTCGTATATTAATAAATAAAACATGGACTGTCATCTTTATTCAGTTACTGTGATTACTTATCTGTACACCGTTTATTCAATAAAACCATTTGTTCCTATGGGTTCTGAAAGCTTTTCAACGCTAGTACCGCGTTTGAGTGTTGCACGCAGTTACTGTTATTATTCTAACCACCTCCTTCGTGTTTTGTGCTTTGATTACAGCCACTGGCCCACCTGTTTGAGTTTGGATTTTATCGATTCCTTTCCTCCTGGATCGCTCGTCTTCGACTCCGCAAGGAAAAGATTTCAAGTGTCGTTTTCTGATTCTTTGTAGTTTTCAAGAAAGGCTTAATGGACGTCAGGGGGGAACTTATGTTAACTCAGGACAGTCCATACTGCGTTATGGAATGGGGTGTTTCAGGACGTACCATGTTGGTACTATTGTTTTTTTTTTCTTATCAAAGTTTATATATGGATATATACTTTTCTGTCTAATAAAGCAAGAAAGAGACTGCAAATACTCGCCTCCGTGTCATTAATAAAATTCAAACTTTCCATTATGGAATAGGAAAATTTTGTAATTTATTGGAAAGCGGTCACAGGATTTTAAAAAGTATCTGTACTCTGAGTACCTGCAAAAAAGTGGTATCACTGCAATCCTACAATAGCATATTTACAGGGTATGAAAACCAATTTGTGTGGACTGTATTGCATTACACATATTAAAGAGACTTCACAAAACCAAATTATTCCGAATACAATTTACCCTTTACACAATTTCCATTGATTTAAATTACTACAAACGTTGGTGTCGTGTAACCATTTTAGCTCTATTTTCACATATTGGGTACACACACGATTTCAGAGTATGCAAGCATTTTAAATCAGAAATTCGCTTTGATATTCTTTGTTCGGGAGATACTCGAATACAGGGATTTATTAACATACCTTTCACATTCGTTGTTGGGATAGAACTTGGCAATGGGTGAAACAGCATGGCTTAACACAACGTAGGCGTAGTCAAAGGCCTGCTTCACTTGCATGGCTCCATAGGAGCTCCGACCCACATCATTACCTTAGGGGAAATTGAGAAGATGAAATAGATCTGAATAAGAGGCCTGGCCAACAAATATCCATCATCATGAAAGAAAGACTTCCACAAACTTAGAGACACACAATTATTCCGGCTTGTTAAATAAATACTACATAACATAGTGGAGCATTATTTGCTAGGGACATAGAGAATACATATATGGCCTAGGATATACCGTATTTCTTTGACAAGCAGGGATAATTGGTAGTTCACAGCGTGAGCCTTTGGAAGCAGCATACACTCGATGTTGGGGACATAATGGGTGGGTTCCTAAACACTTAAGTGTCATAGATACAGCTAGGAAAGGTTGTTCATCCGTGGACGATCCTGCTCATTTGTTTTACTTTGTATTTTAGACACTCGGGTTTCCACGGTTGCACCATACACATCCCGCAGAGACAGGACCAAGTGCACCGAGTGAGGGAGTACGCCGGTGAAAGGGAGGGGTAAGTGCGTTCGATATTTTTATAAATGTTTTGTATGTTATTTATAATATTTATGTCCTGAGGAAATCCCTGGGATGGGGCTGAAATGTTGACACCCATGGAATAAAGAATTATCGCAACTTAGTCCTGGAGTGCCGCCATCGCTTTGTAGGTTGTATGATATCCAGCCGGATGCTAGGCACTTTGGTAAGGAGCGCTTGGATGGAGATATATACGCACGCAAAATTATTTTTAAAGAAAGCCTCTTTGCTGCACATACCAGGTTGCAATGGGTCTTCGATGTACAGCATTGATGGTCTGTACCCGTCTAACATGCATTTTTGAACATCATCCTTGGCAACATAAGAGCCTCCATCTTTTATGCGTATTCCAGTTTTTAGGTAATTGAAGTGCCTTCCATACAACTCAAAGAACTCTATGAGCAAGACTCCATAATTGGCATCTGGACTACAGGCATCTTCTCGCGAGTGTAGCTGCAGAACAAAACTAGTTAAAGTTATACGTCAAAACACGATTTCTAGCAGAGATTGTCAAAAAAGGGAAGGCAAATGAAGCCACTGAATGAGCTCACCTGCAGAAAGCTGACAGCCATTAAAAACAGGCTGTAAGAACCGATCCCCCCAGTAAACACCTCGTTAAGGTCCCTCTGTAATAAGAACTGTTTTAAAACCAGCACCAGGTAAGGAAGGACTGGATATTTCTGAAACACAGAAAAGGGTGGAAAAGGTATTAAGACTGCATTCGTTATCTTTGAGTGCAACAATCAGCAGAAACTTTGTTATAGATTCCCTGTGGGAGTCATCAACTAAGCAGCGTTACTGCACAACTGAGAAACACTGGCAACTCTCAAAATTATAAATCAAACAGCAAAAGCTGCAATGTAAAGCTTCTCCCTTTGCTTTTTGAATTCTAGTTTTACAAAGCAACAGCTGTGACCTTGGCCAGAAGCTAAACAACGTCAGCAATTAGTGGGTAACCAAGGTGTATAGACGTGATAATTGGTGTGGAATAAAAAGTGTGTGGGGGGGGGGGGGGTAAATCACAGCACCAAATTAAGATGAATATAAAATATAAGGAGGTTCACCTTAATAAAATCCTTGATGAGCTGAGCGGCTTTTACCCCATTCTGCACGTTAAAACTAATGTCCACTTTAACTTCAGTGAAGGAATCCGTCAGCTTTATGATCGGTACCTAAAAGAAAACAAGTCATCATACAGTCAGTGCTTTGACGTTTCAGCAGAAGAGTAGAAAGTTACAGGTACAAGTTTTATAAAGCGCTAACAAGTTCCGTAGCGCTGTACAATAGGAAGGAAACTCACTGTGGCTTTGTCAAGGACCTTGACAGAGTTCTCATCAGCTACTTTATGTTTCCGAAGAGCTTCTTCCAGGGTCCAGAGCGGTAAATTCCCCCATTTCCCAAACACCACAAGGTCGATATCACTGAATAAGAGAGCATAAACTTGCTTCATGCAATCTGTTTCATAATACTTAAAATTTGTGTATACTTTACAACATTCCATTCAACGGTACAATATTTCATGAACTTCTATCAGTAGTTACAGGATCACACAATACTAGGTCTGAATAAAGGGGTAGTAATGCTGCACACCAAAAATGCCTTCTGTAAGGAAAATGCTGATAAAAAAAACAGCAATCATCCATGTAACATGTTAATTCCTGGTGGCCGGTGACTTTAGTATTTGACTAGCCGATTTGGACCTGCAATTGTCATGTTGCTTTTGTAGCAAGGCTTCACACTGAAAACAACCCAAGACACCGCTACCATTGCTGCTTTTACAAACCTACACATTTATAAAAAAAATAAAGTCTATTAAATCAATAAGTGCTACCACTCCAACACCTTCCTGTCAGCAGAGAGTGTCGTCTGGCTTACTTAAAAATACCAGCTTTATGCTCCCATAACATTCATAGAAAATTCAGAGTCCAGGGCATGGCAGACTTCCCTAGCATAGGAACCGGCAACATAGTATTATATAGATTATTCTACTAGAAGCCACACGTGAAAGCACCAAATAAAAAGGTCACATGGAATAGATACATAAGCCGTGTAAGAGGCGGAATGTAAATTCTAAAGAAGAAAATTCAAAGTAATATAGGTTGTTCACACACACAGATACAAGTTCTTACCTTGTAGGAAGATAGAGTCCTGTCTTGAAGCTTCCAAAGATTTTCACCTAATATAAAACACAAGGCTTCAGATAAGAACAATTTACCCCAAAATATGCATAAAATCCACTATTAAAAGCTTTATGAAAAGAGCAGATCGGGCATGCTGGGTCGCCCCCTTGTGGTAATGTCACCGGCAGGAAATAAAAGGACGTTCAATGGATGAATTTGCAGACGTTTCCTTTCGGAATTACTTCAGTCCAACCTGCTAAGTGCAACTCTATCTAGTGACACTACAACAGTTTATCCCTTGCAATACCCTACACAAAGTATCCTTAACAATTGCTTGCAGTGAGATCCATTGTATTGTGAATTTATGAATTGCCAACATACCAAACAGTGCTGTACTATGGGTGGGATCAACACACAGAATAGGAACAGGAAGAAGGACCCTACACGAGTGAAAACGAAAAAAATGTAAGGATTGAAAGGGTTGAAGAAAGAAAATGATGTGAAGAGGAAAGATCAAAAGATGTATGAGGGCTGCATAAGACATTTATCAGGATGGGTGCAATCAACAAAGAAGTTAGAGGTCCATTGGCTCACCCCAAAAAGTGAGGCAAAAAGTCTAAAATTGCAAGACTGGAAAGTCAAATGTGGGGAGGGAGGGAGAGAGGCAGCTTGGGAAGTTTTAAGTGCCAGAGGGGTGTGGGGAGAGGAGAATTATAGATCAGTGGAAGACATGGAAGGAGGATAAAGGAGGAGGTGAAGGTAGAGGCCTGGTTATGAGAGCTTTGTATTTTAGGACCATTAAATTGAATTCCAAAATACATCGGGAGCCAGTGCAGAAGCTGGTAAGGGGGTGAGGCGTGACTGCGCTCGAACAGGAACACGTGAGATGTAAACCACAGTTAAAAGGAAACAGATTAGGTTTCAGGAGGTGTAAAATCCACAGGGAAATACTATACTGGTGAAATCCAATCCTGTACAATGTTGTGATACAAGAGGATATATTAAAACAGGGAGTCTGCTCGGTGTGTCATAATGCTGGGCACAAAATAAATGTCATATACAAGATAGAGGCACTTTAAACTGCTAGAAATGGACATGCTATCAAATGGGAAAACCCTGTTTTGCCCACGGCAGAGCATCACTCCCTTCCTATAGATCAGTGTTTTTATGCCGACCTGTACAGTTTAAGGCGGGCGTCAGGCGAGCGCACTATGTCCGCCCATACTGACCGGCGTCCATCGCAGCGTTGGGACACTGCAACGGAGCCTGTCACACGCTTGTGCGCGCACACGAAATGTGTGTGCAACAAGCGTCCGTTATCAAAGCCTCCCCGTTGATGCTCTAGGACATGTGTTGACAGGGCTGCAAAGCGTGATCCTACATCGGACAATCGCGCTTTGCATAGCTGAGCTCAGAGTGCGCTCAGCGAGGTGGCCAGACGGCGTCGTGTGGAAGGAACGCCCACTCTTACAGACGTTCCTTCCACTCTCCAAAGACACTCGTCTGACCCCAGCCTAAAAAGGGAGATCTCTGCATCGGAGGAGATCGATCTCTGCATCGGAGGAGATCGATCTCTGCATCGGAGGAGATCGATCTCTGCATCGGAGGAGATCGATCTCTGCATCGGAGGAGATCGATCTCTGCATCGGAGGAGATCGATCTCTGCATCGGAGAGATCGATCTCTGCATCGGAGGAGATCGATCTCTGCATCGGAGGAGATCGATCTCTGCATCGGAGGAGATCGATCTCTGCATCGGAGGAGATCGATCTCTGCATCGGAGGAGATCGATCTCTGCATCGGAGGAGATCGATCTCTGCATCGGAGGAGATCGATCTCTGCATCGGAGGAGATCGATCTCTGCATCGAGGAGATCGATCTCTGCATCGGAGGAGATCGATCTCTGCATCGGAGGAGATCGATCTCTGCATCGGAGGAGATCGATCTCTGCATCGGAGGAGATCGATCTCTGCATCGGAGGAGATCTCTGCATCGGAGGAGATCTCTGCATCGGAGGAGATCTCTGCATCGGAGGAGATCTCTGCATCGGAGGAGATCTCTGCATCGGAGGACTGTATTTAGCCTTCAAACCCTGTTGTGATATGTGGTGTTATGCGTGCGCTACAATTTTGACAAGGAGCTTTGTGTAGAGCACCACTGAATGCACATCAGAAGACGACTGGTCTTTCTTCAATTTGTAACAGGAGTGCAGGGGTAACCAAGTGTCGCTGTGAAATCGAAATCAGTTGTCCAGCCGAGTAGTAAGGTCTACACGAGTAGTTACTGAGCACTCGCTGTTTAGAAACATGCTTATATGGGTGAGACTTTAGGATCTACAAAGTAATTAAGATGGACCAGTGAAACGAATTTATAAATTAAATAACTAGAAAACAGATTTGTTTCTTTAGCAACATCGACCCCTTCAATCTGCCATTGCCTTGTGGAGGGAGCTGACACAAAGTTACAAGTGCTTGGAGTTTGAATGGTGCTCCTGATTTGTTTGCACTGGAGGGGTGATTTATATAGAAGTATATCTATTTGTGGTAAAGTCCTGATGAAAGCTTGATTTTCTTAAAAGGGGAATGGAAGGCTTAAGTTACGAGGAAAGACTAACAAGTTTAAACAAAAAGGCACCTTCTAGGGGATCTGAACTTTATATAAATTATAGGAGGCCATTATAAACCATTGTCTGGAAACCCATTCATTAGTAGGACAATACAATAGGCTAAATTTAATTTTATCCAGAGCATAGGAAGGGTTTTCTTACAGTGCGAATAAAGCTGTGGAATTCTCTGCCTGTTGAGGTGGTTGGGTCAGAAACTGTACAGACTTTTAAACAACGACTGGATGACTTCCTGCAGACACAGAATATTAAGAGTTATAATATTTAATATGTGGGTAAGCTTCTTAATCCAAGTAGAAATCTGACTGCCATTCTGGGGTCAAGAAGGAATCTTTTCCCCAATGTGTTGCATATTGGCGAGAGCTTCAGACTGGGTTTTTTGCCTTCTTTAGGATCAACGGCAAAAGGGGATGTGTGAGAGGCTGAACTTTATGGACAACCTTTTTTTCAGCCTATGTAATAGACTGAAAATATGAACATGAGTCATTTGTGCATTTTAGGATGCTCCAATCACTTTAACGCGTTTACACCTCCAGAATCCTCACCATTACCTTGATTTCTAAATGTTGCAAATTCTCTGCCTGTCCCGCATTTTAAACAAGCACATTTTAGGATGTTAGAATATCAAACCAACGGTCTGACAGTGCTCATCCATATCCTGATTTCCTGAACATCTCTATTATAATCTGACTCTTCTGCTGAGCATTGAAATAGGTCACACAGCAACTTTGACTCCAAATCCCATTGCAAGCAGACAGTGCACGATGCAAGTTGGGTTCAGACCAGACTTCGTGACCAGTTAGGAATGCCTACATCTATTCAATGATCTTCATTGGGAAATCACTCCATTTGTAACTACAACAGATAACATGCTGGCCGAGTGTGATGTGATGTGATATTGCTGGAAACTGGAGGGTGACTAGGGCATTCTGGGCAGCATGACACAATGACAATACTTTTTTTTGCCCATTAATAAAATGTTCACCTTTTTGCTGCAGCAGAATCTGTATTTTAGAGCTGCAGACAAGCTGGACACTGAGCGCATAGTGACTGAGAGGATGAGAGCAGGGGTTAACAGCCCTACACAGGTGAAAGAAAGGGCAGTGCTACATAGAGAAGTGACAGCACTGGAGGATAGAGAGTGCCAGGGGGGGCATGTCAAAGTAATAGGGATCATTGTTGGAAAGGAGCTGGAGTCACAGATCAGTGGGTCTCTAAATGGCATGCAGGACATAGGCTGGGACTAGCGTAAAGAAATGCTGTGACCTGAATCATGGTTCAGGTTTGAATCTTAAAGCTAGGGATGCACCAATACCATTTTTTATTGCTCCCAGCTCGATCTTGCTAACTCTAAGATCGCGCTTGGGGGCATCCCAATGAGCGGCCGCTCGAAGACTGCGCCGGCGGCGCTCGTTGGAAGGTAGAAACGCGGTAAGCTGCAGGGGACTGTCCGAATGCCGTTAGAGGATTCATACAGCCGCCCCATCCCCTTGGATGCCGGTAAGCCAGCTCAATGCTGGCTTCCGGTATCAGGGGCACCTGCACGAGTACCAAGTACTCGTGCAGGACCCGTTATCAGTGCATCCCTACTTAAAGCTGATTAATTTTAAGACGGGGGGGGGGGGGGTTAAACGTAATACACGCTGAATATGCTTATTTTGAGATATTAATCATCACTTTCAAAACTCTTTAAAGCGACGTTACCAACAAATATTTAAGTGTTCTTCTTGTGTTTATGTTGCCGATATCTTACAAGTGCTTGGTTTATTTTTTGTATGTGGAGAAAATGTTTTATATGCATTACTGGTGCATCAATGTAGTGAACTATGTCCCCCCCAGTATCCATAGATCTTTATGGAAACCAATTTCTATCATTATATTGTGTGGAGTGTATTCAAAGGACATTAGATTAGAAGTATTTTAAGCTCCCTGTGAGCTCCCATTCAGTTGCCAGCTCTTATTTCAGGTAGACAACACAATAGCCTCCTGCAGCATGCATTATCTAAACATTCCCTCCACTGCGCCCCCCCCCCCCCATTGCCTCTTCACTACCGTAAAAGCTAAACCACAGCTGTAAAGTAAAAGAAACTCGCCATAAGATTTTGGTAAATTCTGCATCATAGAAAAGTCCACAAAAATGGAAACAGGAGGTTTCTATTTACATGCAATTACTTCAAATTGGGGAGGGGGGGGGGAGCATGTGTTTTTGTTTGTAATACAGAAGCAGGAACTAGTTTACTTGTGCAAGTGACCCTTTAATACTTACATCTGCATTTGGCCACAGTTGTTTGATGACGTCTTCAATTCTTTTCACAACCTCCATCCTCATTTTCTCCTCTTCCGGTCGTGGGGACATGTATTTATAAAAGTCAATTATTTCTTCGTGAAGGCTGAGGAAAAGAAATAAAATTCATGTTCATCGAAGATGATAAAGCTACAATGTTGCATCTCAGCAGAACACACACACACCTTTTCTTGCCCTCAAACAAATGGCTAGATGTTTACAGTCTCTGCCCCTTTATATATTTAGTGAAAATACTCACCTTTTCTCCCTTGGTGCCCGCTCCGCCTCAGCTCCGGGGTGAGACGTGGAAGTTGCTGCAGCCAAACAATTTGTGTACATATGCAATTTTGCTGCATATGCTGTGAAAATTGAACATCATTTGAAGGCAAGTTTCTTAGCGCATGCACAGAATGATGGATTGGTGAGGCGCACACAAGACATGTTACATGCTTGGCCTTCCATGCAAAACACTCGCATCAGGGAGATAAAGTTAATCACTACATGGGACATGAACACAAAAGAAAAAACAAATGTGAAGACAATGAGAAGGATAGTCTAGTAATAAAAAGCAAAAATTTAATTTGGGAGGTGCGTGAAGTAAACAAAAAAGTGTCAAAAAGGTCTATAACAGAAGAAAACACTATTCATGTGTGACAATATCCACAAGCACTGTGATCACACTGCATCGGGAACCCTCCACACAGCGTGAAGTCACCGCTCAAAAGGGGCGCCGAAAGACCCCTAACATACCGCAAAAAAAAAAAAAAAAAGTGGGACTTTAAACAGCCAGGTGTGTAATCTATTTATGGAAGAATAGTCTAATCCATACCGAGCGACGTGTCGGCCACGACAGCCTTAAATCATACTATTCATGTGTGGTCTGTACCAGATGTAGAAATAAACAGGGTGACCTAAGCAGCCCAACCAGCTGTCTGATTGTAAAAGAGGCTCCCAGGCATGTGAAGACCAAAGTCACATCCTTCCAGCAGCAGGATTTCTAACCTGGAATACAGGTGTCCACAGGTTTGGAAAAAAAAAAAAAAAAGCTGGCGCTTCGTACCAATTAAAAATGCTATAATGCAAATATTTGAATGTAAAAAAGGTTTCTACCTCGATCATAGCCCGTTTGTGCTCATTTGTATTTTCACATGAAATCACCCAAGGAATGAGTATGACAACAAAGGCACACTAGGTTTCATGGGATATGTAGTTCCAAAACAGGTGGGTGGCCAAGGTTGATGCTATGGGGGGGGGGGGGGGAGAGAATGTTATTAACCAACCACCACTCTTTCATTGCAAAAGTAGTTGTTTTACTTGGAACCATGGTGGATTGGGGATGATCCCTGTAGCATCGGACCAGGATCAGTGTAGTTTTCAACAATGGTTCCACCATACTTTCTACCGAAGCCATTTAGCTTAGAATACACAAGTGTTCCTGAAGTTTGTCCAGCATGGTTTTCAACAAATTGGTGATGTCCATTTAATGAAGATCACCCAAGTACCTTCAGTGTTGCAAACAATAATAGACAACACCACCACTGAGAAGAGCCATAGTTTACTCATTGTATTAAATGATGGTGGTACCCTTGTTCAGCATCGTTTTCCCTTGGTGAATTGTGCTTCTCTGCATATCCAATTCACTGTAGTGGCCACAACATGGACCATCAGTGGTTAAGGATTGACACAATTTACAAATCCTAGCCTCCCATTCATGGATCCTCAGAGAGGATACAAGTCAGACTCCAATAAAGCTTGCTTAGTAGGGTCTTTCATGAAAGCAGAGCTGATCCTATTCAAAACGAAAAGGAGTTTTCAGCATGAATAAAGCGTGGGAAGCCAAGAGACAGCCTGCCAGTTCCATGGAATGCATGTGGTTTACAACTTTATCCCCCCTGCTCAGTCAATTCACATCTTCACAAAGCACAGGTCCAGCAGCCAGATCGAAAAAGGACTTCAGACATGGACACAGGAGAACTTTGCTTCTTAAAGAACAACCATAAGGTCTTACTGGAACAGACTAGGGCTGAAATAACCGAATCGAAAATGGTTGTCAACCGTTTTCATCATCGATTAATTAATTGATTCGTGTACAACACACACGGTTTAGATTCAGACAGCGTTAAATGTTCGTAACTTCAGACGGTACTTCGAAGCAAATTGCAAAATAAACATGCCGGCTCCTTTATTCGGTATGATTTAGGCTGTCAGACGAACAGAGCGCACTCTGAGTGCACGCACAACGAACAGCCGTACTGACAGAAGATACTGTAGACACCACACAGTCTGTTTTTGTTGACAGACGTAGGAAGAAAAAAAAAAAAAAAAAAGGAACTGTGGGAAATAAAATATATTATATAAAATAATTTGAAAAGGATATGAAAAGCCATTTTGTGCGTCAAGGTGCTGTACATCTCAAATGTGCTGCGTCTGACAGCTCATCACTCACAGAACGCTACGCTGACGTGGCGCACTCTGCGCGTCCGTGGTAGCGGTTTCACGTTCATGCCTAACTTGCGTCCGTTTGCCACGAGCGTTGTGCGTGCGCAGTTCGTTGCACAAGTACTTCGTGTGGGTGTCTATTGCTCATGATTCTATGCTACAACGAACGTTAAACTGTGCGGCAACACGACGTGATCACTGCGTTCGTCTGACACAGGCCTTAGCTCTAGGGTTATGTTAGACAAAACCAGTTTAGTTTTATTTAGTTTACAACAGTGGAACTATAGCAAAGAACCTCGGGCACTGCCACCAAGTGGAGGAGCTGTGCCACCAGTGTTTTAATATTACTTTGAACTGGAGTCTTGTGCCACCACCCCATACACCCTGACTCCCTCTCTCAGGTGTGGACTCTTCCATCAGACTCTGGTACGGTTCCTTGCCCAAACTCACCCCTTTCCACCTCCAGCCTCGTCACAAAATTTATTTAGAAGGACACTAATAAGCTAAAGTGGGGAGGGTGCATAAAGTGGACTGCGTGGAATGCCCCCATTACTCCCCCAGGCGTTTGTATGTAGGTACAAAAGTTACAACATACTCTACGCAAATTGCAGAAAGAAATGTAAAAAAAAAAAAAAAAAAAAGACACAAAATAAAAGGGGAACACACACACCTTTAGAATTTAAGTGTTAGGTGCATATTTATATGTCCTTTGTGAGTGCATTTTACGAATCTACTTTTTTTAGATGTTTGTATGGTCTGCACTAGGGATAGACCGATTGTCTTTTATTTGCCGATAATTTGACAAGTTGGCTCACTGCAGTCACGCCACGTGACGTTACACAGGATTGTGTGAATCCAGGGCTTCTCTCACATCAGGCTGTAAGCCCTCACTGTAGCACGTCCCCTGCTCACTGACATTATTGCGCATGAGCGGGATGGCAGCAGAAATGGGGCTTCCATCCCATCTGGCAGGGAATTCCCTATATAGGAGATGCAGGGCTCTATTTGTCCCTTTATTTCTGGTACAGATTTCCTACAGCAGCGGTCAGCAACCTGGGCCCTCCAGATGGTTTGGAACTGCATTTCCCATGAGACTCCAAGAACCTATTGAGAAGCTGAGCATCATGGCAGATGTGGGACAATATTACAAAGTCACTGCTAACTTAACAACTCCATAGACTATGGGCTACATTACGCTCTCTGTGCCAATGTTAGCCCTCACCTGCGTGAGCATTAACGTTATATGTGGTGGCTACCAGGGCTAACAATCCAAACGCTAAACGGGTTAAGTCAGGGCTTGACAAAGCCAGGAGCCGGTAGCCACTGACTCCTAGAATTTTATTCCTGGCTCCTAAATTTCCGGTTTATTTTACACCAATCTAAAAGCAGCCTTTGGCATCTAAAAACATCTAGTTGGCTTCAATGTTTTCTTCCTGTCTCCTACATTGTGTGTGCAAGTGTGTGCAAGTGTGTGCAAGTGTGTGCAAGTGTGTGCAAGTGTGTGCAAGTGTGTGCAAGTGTGTGCAAGTGTGTGCAAGTGTGGTGGGTAAATAGGGTGTCCAATGACAACAGAGCGAAGAAAATAAATAAAACAGGTTTTTCTCCTTTGCGCCCCCGTTTGCGTGATATGTGTAATTTAGCCCCTGAATGGCTCTGGTAAGTTTACAAGAGCTCTGGTTAAGTTAGCAGCAACTCTGTAATATAACCCTTGGAGGACCAAGGTTGCTGAACCCCTTACATATAGGGTCATATGAGGGATTGTTGCAAAAGCCAAAGACACGGTCTTATGGTTTGTAAAAATAAAAGCTTAAAAATAGCTTTTTTAATTAAATTGAATAAATGAAGTGGACATGGTGCAATGTTTAAATGTTATTAAACTCATTGAGTTTATGGCATAATGTCAGATTTGTGCTGTTTATTTCACAACTTTAAATTTACAGAATATCAGCAATAAATATTGGCCATCGGCCAGAACAGCTGTCGATAATCAGTATCGGCCCTGAAAAAATTATAACGGTCTATTCCTAGTCTGCACTAGGGTTTGTTTTTCAGGTTGATCTATTCCATTTTTTTAAATATACTTTAGCAAAAAAAGATTGTATTTTATATCAAATGACTACAATTCATTTAATAATAGTTTGTTGCAGCCCTAGAACAGACAGGAGCTCATTACCCAATTCAAATGGCACCATCAGTGTCCCCAGCTCAGATGTGACTTTTGTTTAGCATATGTAGGGCCCAAACCACTTAGAAGAAAAAAAAGCTCCTCTCCTACTGCAAGTCAGCAGAGGGGTTTCAGGATTAAAGCCAGCCCTTCATACTCTGTGGTGCCAAAGCTATCCACTAGTTCAGAACTGTCAAACTCTGGCGCCCCCAGATGTTGCTGAATTTCAACTCCCAGGATACCCTGGCCATCCATTGCATTCAAGGATCTCAGGGTATTTTAGGCCAAAAACATTTGGGGGGGGGGGCAGATCTTGACATCCTTGATCTAATTGGTTGTGCAGATGTATAGCTGAAAAGGGAGATCTACTTAAGACTGATCAAGGCAGCCCCCAATGCGTAATCGACATGCTGACTGTACAAACAAAAACAGAAAACGTGCAAAAATGTTAAGATCCTCTGAAGTTTAAAATGTAGACTCCAGTGATGGAAAAAAAGACGGCTGGGCAGGACTTGCAGTCACATTCTGATCATTGCAGGGTTTGTAGAGTAAGAGATCCAGCCATCAAAATGCCAATGGACTGAGTCAGGAATGCGTTTAGGAATCACAGCAGTTTCCTTTTTGCAGGAAACGAAACAGCTTTTGCAGCTTGTGAACTTTGGAAGGGAGATCCATGCAGTGATTTACAACAGCTGCTTCACAATGTGCTCCATGACAGGAGTGTGTAAACAAGACAGAGTCTCTGAAGGGACTGGAACATGACATAAAGCGCTTTGTTCTCTTACATCTGTGTGGCAGTATTTACAATGAATGACTTCCAACCAGAAGATATAGTGTGTCTATCAGGTCTATTCACTAAAGGGTGAAGACCGGAGAATTGTCAAAAAGAAAAATCTAGGTCAAAATAGCCAAACCAGAAAAATTCTCCCAATTATCTCACTTTCCAAATCAGCTAATTTGGTCTAAATTGTCCTCTGTCAATTCTCCAGACTTCACCCATTAGTGAATAGACCTGTATGTGAACAACTTTAACCCCCCCCCCCCCCCGAGTTCTAATCTCCCATTCCATAGCCTGAAAGATCATCCAGCTCTAGCTACAGGAAGCAGCCAAACGAGGCGACAACGATCAGCAGACACACAGCCAGCCGGGAGACCTATAAAACAGACATGTCATCTAGTTGGTTTAAAGGGACACTGTATGAAAAATGAAACCCTTTTATGCACCTTCAATAATTGGGAAGATGCCGATTCTTTAGATGACTTGCGATGCTGGCACTAAGCAAATTGCGCCTCTCTCAGAAAGTGCATACCATTGTACCCAAGTTCTGTAGCGCAGAACGATTGACTGGTTCTTCACATGCACACACAGCACCTATTAGTTCCCGTCTCCCAGAACACTTGCTGCTGCAAGCAGTCTGAGTGCAGATAAAGTCAGCGTGCCAACATTATAAAAAAAACAATCTCCAGCAGGCAGGATATTAAATTCCCATCTGACTGATGACGCATGTGTACAGTATTCGTGCAGCACTCCTTGCAGCTGTGGCAGACGGTTTTAGATGAAAAAAATGCGTAATAACACATTATGCCATCACCGCCAAACTTGCTCACATAGGCTGGGGTCAGACCAGCACACTTTTAACGTGCGTTCTGGCGCACATAATTACGGCCGCACTAGCAGCAGATGACGGGCAATGACGGCCAATATACGATGTACGGCCGCGCAACGCAAGTGGAATTTGAACGCATTTTTCTGAGAACGCTGAACTGCTAGTACTGACGTACTGAGTGCGCAGCTGCGGCATAGTGGCGTGTTTGCGTGATTAGGAGATGTCAGACACTGCTAATGTCCAGCCTACAGAACGTCCAGACGCAAAAAGAGTTTTATTGACGATCTGTACAAAAATCACACCCGAAAATGCGCGTCGTCTGACCGTTTTTGCGCATTCCGTGAAAAAAAATACATCAATGAGTTCGGACGCACTTTTTCACGTTCGCGGGGAAAAATGCTTTCGTCTGACCCTAGCCATAGTGGAGAAAAAAAAACGTCAATTAGCGCAGCGGCATTGTTTGCATGTAACGAATCATGCCGCTGCCTTAGGAAAAAAAAAAAAAAAGCTTTGCAATTACTCCTCACCATTTATTTTTTTAGACGCTATGTAGGCACGTTTGGATCATTGGAAAGGCCAAACTCCTACCTTTCCAAACACCCCTCACTTGACCTTGTGGGGAGTACGGAATGGTGATGCAAGGTCCAAAAGGACCCCCGGGACTCCTCACAGAGGTGTGGAGAGTTAGTTTGATGGAATTACTCCATCTACCCACATGTAAGTACGTTGTAAAACATGCGGATTTGCCAGTAAGACCCCACTATGCCAAAAACACACACGGAAGAGTCAGTACTCTAGATACGAGAGATGGACATTAGAAGCTGGAGTGGCTGAGAAAAATGGCCACTTCTCAGACTTCAGAGAGCACATGGTTGTATCTGCAAAGTTGGTGGCATGAACTATGCACATACACATGAAGATGGAGACATGGAACTGATGTAGTTGTGCATGTCACCTTCGCCCTGCTGCCTTATCTGTAAGCATCACATGCTTTGACTCAAGAAAAAGCACCATAAAGGGCAGAAGGCACCATGTGAAACGTCATAAACATACCCAATACAGCTAGTAGAAACAAAGCTCTGCAATCAGCGACCAAAGCTGGTGAAACTTATTCTATGAATTCTAGGAATGCACCAATACCACTTTTTTTAAAGACAGAGTACGAGTACCGATACTTAGAACAGACCTCATGGATTATGCCCCCCAGCTCACCCCTGGCACCTGGAGCTCTCTGCGATCATACTTGCCTTCCTGAGCGACGCCGGTAAAGTCTTTGCGCGTGCGCTCGTTGGAAGGCCCCCAGCCGCGATCACGTGATCGCAGATGGGGGCCTTCCAACAAGCGCAAACTTTACCGGCATCGCTCAGGAAGGTAAGTTGATAGCGTAGAGCTCCAGGTGCCGGTCCGAATGCCGATAGAGCATTCGGACAGCCGCCCCAGCCCCTCGAATGCCAGAAAGCCGGCTTCCAGTATTGGGGGAAATATCGGGGGTGCTGCAGGAGTACCAAGCACTCCTGCAGTACCTAGTATCGGTACAACCCTAATGAATTCTATTCAAAATCCTCTCAAACCACAGTCCAAGCTACACTCGAAGATAGGGAACCTGAACAGGGGTGAAGAAAAGGATCGGTCCACTGTCTACCTGATGATGCAAAGCATCCACGAGAAGAACAGACCTGAATGTAGGCTCTACAAAGACTAAAACAAATTGCTAACACGCATGGTAAAAGCAAACTCTACATGTCCAAATTACACAGTGCTGGCAATTTTATAGGATTCATTAAAAAAAAAAAGTGATGGGGAAACTGAATCCATAATTTGTCATTACCACCATTAAGGCTAGGGTCAAACGAAAGTATTTTTACGCACGAACGTAAAAAAGTGCGTCCGAACGCGCATTGATGTATTTTTTCACGGAATATGCGAAAACGGTCATATGATGCGCATGTTCGTGCGCGATGTTTTACGAATCCAAACCAGGAAACTTTTTGCGTCTGGACGTTATGTTGGCCGGACACGAGCAGGGTCTGACATCTCCAAATCACGCACACACCGCTAGCGGGCGCAGCGCACTCTGTACGTCCGTACTAGAGGTTCTGCGTTCTCAAAAAAATGCATTCATTTTCCACTTGCGTTGCGCGGCCGGACTTTCGTGCGACCGTACTTCGTATATTGGCTGTCATTGCCCGTCATTTGCTGCTAGTGTGGCCGTGATTAAGTGCGCTAGAACGCACGTTAAAAATTCGCTGGTCTGACCCCAGCCTAAGACAGCACCTGCCCCAACAGTAGATCGATGCCATAAGAAGGGAGGGACAGAAGTGAGAATCCAACTCCAGGGCCTTACCACGGCAAACAGTACTCAGTTTTAGAGCTACAACTAACGATTATTTTTATTTTATTTTATTGAGAATAAAGTTTACTTAAAAAAACATTATGTAAAACATTATATTAAACATTATGTAAAAAAAAACCTGCCTCCCCCCCCCTTTTTCATAAGCCATTTGAGTAGTATATAAATAACTTTCTTACGTACCTACGCAAATTGCATACTTTTCACGAAAAAGGTACACAAACAACTGATCACAGTGAATGGTTGATGTTGCATGTGGACCTTAAGCCCATGAGTTTAAGCCCATGTCGGCTTTCTCCCCAAAGAGGAACGCTGCTACAAACGCACAGACATGATGTCAGTATAAAAGCTGGTCAAGAAGGTGGGGCACTCCACGCAGCCTGACCACTTTACCTTATTAAAGTGGTCAGGATGCGTAGTTTCCCTTTAAAATAATTTCATGAACAAACTGAGCAGAAGGAGGGTTCGGAGGTGGAAGGGAGCGAATTTGTTCAAGAGACTTGACACAAGTGTAAGAGTGAGTGGGTTGGTTTGAGCAAAATACTGGACCCAAATGTAGGAGGGAGTTTGTGAGAAGGGACCAGACCAATCAGGGGAAGGCAGGGAGGGTGGGGTTGTGGCACAGGACTCCAGCTTCAAGTAAGGATAAAAACACCAGCGGTACAGCGCCCACACTCAGTGGCAGTATCCCAGGAGATTACAACTGTAGCAGCGCTATAGCACAAACTAGGGATGCACCGATACCACTTTAAGACCGAGTACGAGTACCGATACTTTTTAAAAGTACTCACCGATACCAAGTACCGATACTTTTATTTAATGTCATGTGACCGCTTTCCAATAAGAACAGACCATATAAAAATGCCCCCCGCTCACATGTATATCCCCCCGATATATATATTCATACTGCCCCAGCACATGGATAATGCCCCCCCAGCTCATGGATAATGCCCCCCCAGCTCATGGATAATGCCCCCCCAGCTCATGGATAATGCCCCCCCAGCTCATGGATAATGCCCCCCAGCTCATGGATAATGCCCCCCCAGCTCATGGATAATGCCCCCCAGCTCATGGATAATGCCCCCCAGCTCATGGATAATGCCCCCCCAGCTCATGGATAATGCCCCCCAGCTCATGGATAATGCCCCCCAGCTCATGGATATTGCCTCCAGCTCATGGATATTGCCTCCAGCTCATGGATATTGCCTCCAGCTCATGGATATTGCCTCCAGCTCATGGATATTGCCTCCAGCTCATGGATATTGCCTCCAGCTCATGGATATTGCCTCCAGCTCATGGATATTGCCTCCAGCTCATGGATATTGCCTCCAGCTCATGGATATTGCCTCCAGCTCATGGATATTGCCTCCAGCTCATGGATATTGCCTCCAGCTCATGGATATTGCCTCCAGCTCATGGATATGCCCCCTCATGGATATTGCCTCCAGCTCATGGATATGCCCCCTCATGGATATTGCCTCCAGCTCATGGATATGCCCCCTCATGGATATTGCCTCCAGCTCATGGATATGCCCCATCATGGATATTGCCTCCAGCTCATGGATATGCCCCCTCATGGATATTGCCTCCAGCTCATGGATATGCCCCCCCCCCCCCCCCCCGACGATACTTACCTTCCTGGGCGCCGCCGAGAATGTCTCCGCGCGCGCTCGTTGGAAGGACCCCAGCCGCGACCACGTGATCCCGGCTGGGGTCCTTCCAACGAGCGCGCGCGGGGAAACTTTCCCGGCGGCGCCCAGGAAGGTAAGTATCGTCGCGGAGAGCAGCTGCAGGGCCTGTCTGAATGCTCTATCAGCATTCAGACAGGCCCTGCAGCTGCTCAGTGTGTTTAATACTTACCTTCCTGGGCGCCGCCGGGGAATGTCTCCGCGCGCGCGCTCGTTGGAAGGACCCCAGCCGGGATCACGTGGTCGCGGCTGGGGTCCTTCCAACGAGCGCGCGCGTGGAGACATTCCCCGGCGGCGCCCAGGAAGGTAAGTATTGCGGAGAGTGCGGGGCCGGCTGTCCGAATGCCGATAGAGCATTCGGACAGCCGCCGCAGCCCCTCGGATGCCGGCTCAATGCCGGCTTCCGGTATCGGAAAAAATATCGGGGGTACTGCACGAGTACCAAGTACTCCTGCAGTACCCAGTATCGGCCCCGATACTAGTATCGGTATCGGTGCAACCCTAGCAGAAACTGAATAAAATCAAACTGGTTATGCCCAACATAACCCGTTCACATTGTGGAAAGAAGTGGTGGAGGAGGAGGACTAAAGACAAGTTCCATGTGGTGTAGGGGGATCATCTGTCCACCTAGTTAACTGCAGGTAATATTTAGGACACCCCTTCCTGCTCTGGCAGAATGCATGTATTTGTATAGGTCAGAAGCATATGCACAGAAAGAAAAAGACCTTTTTAATAGGGAATTTCTTTTAGTCAAAGAGCTGGAGACCAGTCTATGACTGCAGGGTATTACACTTGGTACATGTCTGTCATGCTTTGCAGTGTGCGCTGTAGTGAGACATAGAATGAATCTGCCCATCCATCGGCTCAACAACAGCTTAGGAAGAAAGACCAGGACACTAACCTAACCCGCACACTGCCAGCCTGCTGGAAGGAAATCATGAGTGGATTAATGACAGCTTTGGAAAAATTCTCAGTGAAATCTAATAAAAATAATAAACCTGTCACACATACAAAACGTCTACTTTCAAGAAACTAGCGAACAACAATCGGTTTGGATAATCTACAATAAAAAAGGCAGCCATGAGCACAGGCGATCAAACATGTGGACATCGGCAACACTTTTCCAGCGCAGATTGGCAGGTCATTCTAGCAGCTCAACCTTCTCACTCCAGATGTCCTGGAACCACATTTCCCATGAGTATCTACCAACCGAATAAGTAACTGAGCATCTTTGGAGATGAAGTTCCAATAGATCTAGGGGGCAGAGCCTGCTGACCCCTGCTCCTGTTTTTTTTTTTTTTTTTTTTAAATGCTGAGGTAACAGTGATGTGTTATAACAAACATCTTGAAAGGGGGCGTGGCCGGCTGCTGAAGGGAGAGGACGTGTCTCGGAGCTCCGCACGTCTTCTCCATACAGGGACCACTCGATGACTTTTTCTGCAGTATTTTGCTTCTAAAAAGGTCCCTGAGTGGCTGGCCTTCGGTACTGTGCCGTCCGGAGCCCGTTTAGCACCCCCTCCGGACCAGAGACTTTGCTGGCGGCTGCTGCCTCGTGGCTGCAGCGCAGCACCAGTGGCCATCTTGCGGCCTGAAACCAGGTTCCAGCTGTCTTGGCAGTCACGCTGGTCAGACCGCCCTGCCCCGGATTGAGGTACTGTTGTGGACGACAGATTGGTGGGCCCCCATCTCCCAGTAGACCTAAGTGCCTGTACCATGGGAGTGGCGGACGGACCTGCGGGGGGCTGGATGGATCCTTACCCCCCTCTGGAGGTGAGGGAGCCCCTGGGTCATGGGGCTGGATGCCTGCCTAAGACTGCTAGATGGAGAGGACGCCGATAGCCCTGTCACCAGGGGTGTCTGGCGCCGGATGCTGGCTACTCTAAAGGAGCTACAGCGGAGTGAAGACCTCGAGGTCAGAAGAGACGGAAACCGTGGAGGGTATGGGTGGTTCCGCGTCCTGCTCGCTCGCTGAGGTGTCCCTGGGGAGCTGTGCTGGGAGTGGCGATCTGCCCTGAGGCTGAGGCCTCTGGAGAGGGAACGGGATGCAGAGCTGGAGACGTAAGCTACGCGCCGCTGGTCGACCTCCTCCTTGAGGGAGCAGCCCCGGAGGTGAGAATTAGAGTGAAACCGACGCCTGCAAAGATGTGCAGGGCAGGGGTGGAACTGTGCTGAAAACGCGGCGAAGCTCCGAGAAGCTGGAGCACCTACGTTGGCCTTGTGCGGTGAACCGTCCTGCAGTGATGCTGGCTCAGGGGCTGATTGTCGCAACCTTTGTGTGGTGTCCCAGGGTGCTGGGGAGGCCCACGAGACCTTCCCGTGGGATACGGGTTGATGAGGACTGTAGTATCTCTTTTCTTGTGTAGCAGGCCCTATCTCCTTGAGGATCCCCCGCCTTGCAGCCTTATCTCCCCCCTTGCTGAGTAATTATTCACTGTCCCCACCTTTTTCCCCTCTTATGTTGGGATTCCCTGTTTTTTTTTTTGTTTTTTTTTAACGAAACCCCCCTTCCTTTCCCCCTCTTGTCTGGGACGTCGTGAGTATTATCTGAGGACACTTTTCATATCTTGACGAGACCCCCCCTTTGGGGATGTTTTTCTGGACCACTTTTGTGGAGTTTTCACACTGTTTCTGCCTTTTATTTTTTTCTCCCTGATTCGTTCGGAGTTTTCGCTGAAGTTTATTTTTTGTTTTCTCTTACTGTGATATCTGATGTCATATGAAGGCCCTCGCCTTTTGTTTGATCTTGATGTGCAAAATTCATAAATAAAAGAATTAAAAAAAAAAACAACACATCTTGAAAATATACAATCCCCACAAGACTGCCACCTAAAGTCAAGTGTTTAAAAAAAAAAAAAATAAAAAAATCACAGGTCCTAAAGTAAATACACACACAAACACATTCTTTTCCACTCCATCTGTAAGATTTGCAACTCCTACATGTTCAGATTTTGGCAAAATTGACATTAACTGTTGCCCAGTAGCCTCATGGCTCCTAGAAGTCTGGATCAATCCATTTACAAGGCTCTGAAAAACAGACTTTGGGTCGCACTGGCTCCCAGGAGAAGTCCAGGCTTGTGTAAAAAAAAAAACACACAGACCTACATGACCTCCAGCTCTCTGCACGGGTTCCAAGAAGAGGAGAGGCAGCCCAGGTGTAGTATGCATGGACCTGTGCATAGGACACCTGGAGAGCTTCTCATCTTCATGTAATCTGTCTGGAGCACAGCGCCACCTTGCGCGAGAGAACCAGTGTGTGATTGGTGCGCAAGGAAGGGGGTGCCTGTAGCTTAAGCCTGATCACTTATTCTATGACCATCTCTCTGCACAATAACATCTTCCTTACATGTGAGTATGTTCCATCTCCTTGAGGAGACACTCATGGTTCCCCTTGCAGGACAGTTTCTTCAATCCGTGAGGAGGTCACAAATCCCACTCCTTTGCAGGTTAGTTTGTGCCATCTGATGAGGTCATGCCTTTCACCCAGAGCTGATTCAGCTTTTGTTCTGCTCAGGACATTACAGACCCGTCACTGCGAGTTTGTGGCATGAGAACACATGCCGCAGTTTGATGTCCTAAGCCGTTTTATCATGCCTGCAACACATGCTGGAAACGGGTCAAAAGTGACAGAATAAGACTATCTGTTCAGCAGGCCTGACACTATTAAGAGGACGCACAGAAATGAACGACAAAGTACATGAATTAAAAAAAACTCCAAAGATCTCGGCAAACGAATCACGCGCACACTGGCTGCTTTCCACAGGTCATGCATTTGCTTTCTGAGTACAGGTCACCCTAACAAATTTAGTGAAAATTACCATTGCCAGCCACTTGTAACGCTGGTATATTACAGGCTCTGATAAGGTCAGTGTACCCGCGGGAGAGGAAAGAAAATAAATAAATAATTAAATCAAGCATTATAGGAGAAGAAATCAAGCCCTGAGCTCCAGTGACCAGCGCTCCAATGCAGGAAGAAAACAGCCAGACACTTTTTTTTAAATGTAGATTTCATAGGTTAACCCACAAACTTTAAGAGTCAGTGGTTAGCTGCCCTTTGGCAATAAACCAGTGAATTCTACAGCCAAGACTGACGTTTCATAGAAAGGTTACTCTGCCATTGAATGTGTCCTGTATACAATTATAGAAGTATCAAAACAAAAATAAACACCTCCAAGTACATACAACCTTCACTACATTACTAGGGTGTCCGTGTGTGTGTGTAAATAGGGGGCTGAGTAGGAAGGGAGTGACCATGTCTGTTGTGGAAATGGATGAGAGAGTGTGGTTGGAGTGAGCTAAAAGTGACTGTTTGGGTAAGTAAAATATGCAGGTGGGTGTCACAGGATCTCCACCCCCCCCCCAACAGCCAGATATTGGTCCCTTTATACAGAGCACTATCTACTCTCCCGATCCTTGAATGGTCGGTAATTCTTGCCCTATATGAGACTGCTAACTTCAGGGACTCAATATTAAAACACAGACAACAAAGATCAGTAAAGCGTATGGAGTGGTCTCCAAACACACCAGGTTAGTAACAGGACTGGTTCGAATACAGGCCAGGACAGCAACAAGAGAGGTTATCATACAATCCGAGTCAGCAACAGGAGCGGTTAGCAAAATGAATCAGTGAATCGCAAGAGTCGAATCACTAGCACTGGAAGTAACTCCACGACAGGGCAATGAGCAGATACACACCTTCTCCCTTTAAACCCGGCGGCTCCGGCTGTCATAACAGAGCGCCCTGCCTCCTGAGCAACCACGCGACCTGTAGAAGCCGGCACATCGCCTGGCACCCAGCCAACTGCATGGCTGGCTGGCGATGGCGATGGCGGGACCGCCCCCCCCCCCCCCCACGAGCTCTGGACGTGACAGTGGGTGAATTGTTAACAGTGAGATGTCGACCAAGTAAGAAGAGTGTGTTGATGGCCGAGTCCACAGTACACGCACTCACTAAGCAACATGTTGAACACTACCATATACAGTTGTGTTCAAAATAAATTATTCAACCCCCAATGCTGTAAAGGGTTTTAGGGAATTTAGTGTACATTTGTAATTGTATTCAGAATGAAATCCTACAAGGACTTTTTAAAGAACCATATGCAACTAAAATGACATCAATTGGTTTTGTAATACAGTAGTAAATGTTTCTTTTGTGAATTCTTCATTGACACAATTATTCAACCCCTTAAAGACTACCACTCTGAAGAACAGAGGTTCATTCAAGTGTTTTCAATCAGGTATTGAAAACACCTGTGGATGTCACGGAGCAGCAATAAAGCATAATAAGCACCAATTAGGCAGCTTTAAAATGACTGATACTCAGCTCCTTCTAGACATTTACTGGTGTGGTTACAAACATGGTGAAGTCAAGAGAATGGTCCAGGAAGACAAGAGAAGAGGTGATTACTCTTCACAGGAAGGGCAATGGCTATAAGAAGATTGCAAAGATGTTAAACATACCAAGAGAGACCATAGGAAGCATCATTCGCAAATTCAAGGCAAAGGGCACTGTTGAAACGCTGACTTCGACTGCTGTGCGCTACCTGAAGCGTAGAGTGGAGAAAAGTCCCCATGTGACTGCTGAGGAACTGAGAAAAGATTTGTCAGATGTGGGTACTGAAGTTTCAGCTCAGACAATACGGCCCACACTGCGTAATGAAGGCCTCCATGCCAGAACTCCCAGGCGCACCCCCTTGCTGTCTCCAAAGAATAAGAGTCGACTGCAGTATGCCAAAAGTCATGTGGACAAACCACAGAAGTTTTGGGATAGTGTTCTGTGGACTGATGAAACAAAATTAGAACGGTTTGGGCCCATGGATCAACGCTATGTTTGGAGGAGGAAGAACAAGGCCTATGAAAAAAAGAACACCTTGCCTACTGTGAAGCATGGCAGGGGGTCAATCATGCTTTGGGGCTGTTTTGCTTCTGCGGGTACAGGGAAGCTTCAGCGTGTGCAAGGTACCATGAATTCTCTTCAGTACCAGGAGATATTGGATGACAATGTGATGCAGTCCGTCACAAACCTGAGGCTTGGGAGACGTTGGACCTTTCAACAGGACAATGATCCCAAGCATACCTCCAAGTCCACTAGAGCATGGTTGCAGATTAAAGGCTGGAGCATTTTGGATTGGCCATCGCAGTCACCTGACTTAAATCCGATTGAGAACCTCTGGTGGGACTTAAAGCAGTTGCAGTGCACAAGCCTAAGAATGTGACTGAACTGGAGGCTTGTGGCCTTGACGAATGGGCGAAGATACCCGTAGATCGTTGCAAGACACTTGTGTCAAGCTATGCTTCACGTTTAAAAGCTGTTAGTACTTATAACTGTAAAAGGATGTTGTACTAAGATTGAATGTCACTTGGGGGTTGAATAAAACTGATAATGATGTGAGCACAGAAAAGACATTTGTGGTTATTTCATTATAAATGTTATGTTATATTTGTCTGACCTACACGTGCCTCTTTGATTTAATTGTAAGCAAGATGACTGAATGATCAAAATCAATGTCAAACTGGCCAAAACACTCAATTTCAGTGGGGGTTGAATAATTTTGAACACAACTTTATACTAGGGATAGACCGATAATCGCAGCTTTTCTGGCCAGTAGCCGATATTTGGTGCTGATATTCTGTAAATTTAAAGTTGTGAAAAAAACAGCACAAATGAAATCTGACATTACGCCATGAACTCCAATGTGTTTAACATTTAAACATTGCACCACATCCACTTCATTTATTCAATTTAAGAAGTTTTTTCATTTAAGCTTTTATTTTTTACAAAACAATAAGACCGTGTCTTTGGCTTTCTTAAAGATCCCTCATATGACCCTGTATGTAAGGGGTTCAGCAACCTTGGCCCTTCAAGGGTTATATTACAAAAGCTGGTGCCAACTTATCCAGAGAAACACAGAAAAAATGTCGGCAGATAAGAACCTTTCGGCCCATCTAGTCTGCCCAATTACATGGATACTTTACCTGGATTTATCTTTTGTTTAGGATAGCCTTATGCCTATCCCATGCTTGCTTAAATTCAATTACTGTTTTGGCCTCTACCACTTCTACTGGAAGACTGTTCCATGTATCCACCACCCTCTCAGTAAAATAATGCTTCCTGATGTTACTTTTAAACCTTTGCCCCTCTAATCTAAGACTATGTCCTCTTGTTTTGCTACTTTGTTTCCTTTTAAATATACTCCCTTCCTCTACCTTGTGGATTCCCTTTACGTATTTAATAGAAACATAGAATGGCTAATAGACTAGAATGGCTCTGGTAAGTTTGCAACAGCTCTGGTTAAATTAAGTTAGCAGTGACTTTGTAATATTGCCCATACAGGTTTTGAAATTACATCTACCATGATGCTCAGCTTCTCATTATGTTCTTTGAGTCTCATGTGAAATGCAGTTCCAAAACATCTGGAGCTCCCAGGTCGCTGACCCCTGCTGTAGGAAATAGACCCTGCATCTCCTATATAGGGAATTCCCTGCCAGATGGGATGGAAGCCCCATTTCTGTTGTTATCACGCTCATGCGCAATACAGTCAGTGAGTAGGTCGTTCTGCAGTGAGGGCTTACAGCCTGATGTGGGAGAAGCCCTGGATTCGCACAGTTCTGTGGGATCTTGCGTGTCGCAGCTACAGTGAGCCAACTTTTCCAATTATCGGCAAATAAAATGCCGATACCAGAGATAGATAGCCCTAATAAATACAGGTACACACAGTGGGGCAAAAAAGTATTTAGTCAGCCACCAATTGTGCAGGTTCTCCCACTTAAAAAGATGAGAGGCCTGTAATTGTCATAGGTACACTTCAACTATGAGGAGACAAAAGGAGTAAAAAAAAAAAAAAAATCCAGAAAAATCACATTGTCTGATTTTTAAAGAATTTGCAAATTATGGTGGAATATAAGTATTTAGTCACCTGTAAGTACAGTACAAACAAGCAAGATTTCTGGCTCTCACAGACCTGTAAAGTCTTCTTTAAGAGGCTACTCTGTCCTCCACTCGTTACCTGTATGAATGGCACCGGTTTGAACTTGTTATCAGTATAAAAGACACCTGTCTACAACCTCAAACAGACACACTCCAAACTCCACTATGGTCAAGACCAAAGAGCTGTCGAAGGACACCAGAAACAAAATTGTAGACCTGCACCAGGCTGGGAAGACTGAATCTGCAATAGGCAAGCAGCTTGGTGTGAAGAAATCAACTGTGGGAGCAAGCATGAAAAAAATGGAAGACATACAAGACCACTGATAATCTCCATCGATCTGGGGCTCCATGCAAGATCTCACCCCATGGGGTCAAAATATTCACAAGAATGGTGAGCAAAGATCCCAGAACCACACAAGGGGACCTAGAGAATGACCTGCAGAGAGCTGGGACCAAAGTAACAAAGGCTACCATCAGTAACACTACGCCGCCAGGGACTCAAATCCTGCTTAAGCCAGTACATGTCCGAGCCCGTCTGAAGTTTGCTAGAGAGCATTTGGATGATCCAGAAGAGGATTGGGAGAATGTCATATGGTCAGATGAAACCAAAGTAGAACTTTTTGGTAAAAATTCAACTCGTTGTGTTTGGAGGAGAGAGAATGCTGAGTTGCATCCAAAGAACACCATACCTACTGTGAAGCATGGTGGCGGAAACATCATGCTTTGGGGCTGTTTTTCTGCAAAAGGGACCAGGACGACTGATCCCTGTAAAGGGAAGAATGAATGGGGCCATGTATCGTGAGATTTTGAGTGAAAACCTCCTTCCATCAGCAAGTTCATTGAAGATGAAACATGGCTGGGTCTTTAAGCAGGACAATGATCCACCGCCCGGGAAACGAAGGAGTGACTTTGTAAGAAACATATCAAGGTCCTGGAGTGGCCTAGCCAGTCTCCAGATGACAACCCCATATTAAAAAAAAAAAAAAAAACCTTTGGAGGGAGTTGAAGGTCCGTGTTGCCCAGCGACAGCCCCAAAACATCACTGCCCTCACAAACCCCTTTTTGCTCACTATCAGGTCAGACATAACCAGTTTGTTTTAAGTTTAAACAGTAGCAGAACTATAGCAGACAATTGGGTGGAGGAGCTGTAATGCCAGGGTTTTACATTTACTTTGACCTGAGAGTTCTGTGCCACCACCTCACCCTTCCTGCCTCCCTTTCACTGGTCCAGAGCCACCATCCCTCCCCTCTCTTTTGATCTAGTCCCTTCCCCCAAACTCCCTTCCACATTCTGTTCTGGTCTCTTGCCCAAAATCTCTCAGGTCGTCCCGTCCCCCCCATTCAGTTTGTTCTTGAAATTTTAAAATGGCTACACTACACCCAGTGGTCAGGCTGCATGGAGTGCCCCTCCCCCTCATTCACACTCCGCTTTCGTACTGACAGCATGTCTATCCGAGGGTTCGTAGCAGCATTCATTCAGGGGAGAAAGCAAACATTAGGTTGAGCTGCACACACAGCATCAATCCATCACTCGGACAGTTTATTTTTTGTACCCTGTGTGTGAGAAACACGCAAGTTAAATGTAATGTAATTTGTATATGTATGAAACTTATGCACACTATGCAAATTGCGTGAGAAAAAAAGGAAAGGAGGGATTTCCCTTTAAGTAAGAAAAATAAATGTTCCTCTTTATCCAATGAATCAAAATAAACAAACAAAATCGGCTGACTAATCGATTATGGAAAGAATAGTTTGTTGCAGCCCTAAGAATAATAGTGGTCACTTCAATGAAAATGACACTTGAGTTTCGATGAGGCTGCCCCCTTCCACTTTTTCAAATTATTATTACGTTAGATCGCTTCGTTCGTGCTGCAAAAGGTTAAACAAGCCTGACGGCGCGCTCCCGTCTGTGTGAGGCCTGTCAAGCTTTAATCCATCAGGATAAAGTACTAGGACGCCATTCATTTTTGCTGCTTAGAAAACGGAGAGAGTTTGTACACAGCCAAATAACGGAATTGAAAGACAAATGGACAGAACAAATACCTTTCCATATAAAGAGCTTTTAATCAGCAGTGGTTACGTGGGAATTTCTAGATTTCAATCAAGATGAGGTTTGGAAGGACCACAACACTCCATTTACCAAATGCAGACTTTATTCAGTGTATGAACATCTGGTAATTGACAGCAACACCAAGCCAATTTAAGCTTACATGCGTTTCTCGAATCCAGGCATAACGATACATAGGAACTAGGGATAGACCGATATCACGTTTTAGGCACCTATACCAATTAAAATCGGCAGCCTTTCAGGCCGATATGTAAATTTAAAACATTTTGGGAGGGGGGGGGGAATCCCAATTTCTAAAACAAATCTGGGGACACCTGAACATATTTAATAAAAATCTTAACATTACAAAACGGAGAAAACTCAAGTGCTTGCAAAATAACCTAAACAGCTTTCCAGAACACACAAAAAAACCCTGAAAAAACACCCTATAAACACACACTAACCGGGTTATTCAGAGAGGTGAAAACCAGGAGAATGACTGGAGACCTGAAAATTCTAGGTCAAAATAGCCAAACCAGAAAAATTCTCCCATTTATCTCACTTTCCAAATCAACTATTTTGACCTTGAATTTTCACTTTTCCAAAAGTTCTCCAGAGTTTCCCCTTTCTCTGAATAACCCTGTAAATGTCACTACTAAAAAGCTAAAACAACATTTTGTGTTAAGGAATCACAGTATGAGCATATCACAGCTCCACAGCAGTAAAAGTATCACTCATGCACAACGCATGTTACGGTGAGTTTTACTGCCGTGCAACTTGGATACACAAACACACACACTGCTGTGAGTTTTATTGTTGTGGAGCTTGGTGATGGGGCTATTCAGAGAAAGGTGAAAACCTTGAGAATTGCCAGGAGAATGAACAATCTAGACCAAATAGCCAATTTGGAAAGTGAGATAAATGGGAGAATTTTTCTGGTTTGACTATTGTGACCTAGAATTTGCAATTCTCCAGTCATTCAAGGTTTTCACTTCTTTCTGAATAACCCTGTATGCGTTTTATTGTTGTGTAGCTCTGGGATACGCTCCTACACAGTGCATAGTGTTGAGAGTTTTATTGTTGTGGCATACATTGATAATATAAATTCTGATACGCTTCTACACAGCGCACAATAATGTATCACAGCAGTATCAATGTTCACTTTGTGTGTATAAGAATATATAGTGCTGCATAGAAAAAAAATTAAAAAAATATAAAATTTTATTTAGCTCATTTTACACAAACATTGGTCATGCATGGTACCATTGGAAAGGCTGCAGACACCCTCCGCAACTTAGCGAAAGAGCGCCTGCCCTGAAGAGCGCCTGCCCTGCCAGTACTGGCAGAAAAATCCCTGTTAATCGGTATCAGCATGCTCCAGTGAAAACAGGGAGAAACCTGAATATAAATCGGACCAGATTATCAGTACCACCGTTAAATCAGTTGACCCCTTATTAGGAACCCCGACAGGTCTTGTGGAAAATAAATAACTCCACACAAGCTTTATAGGGCAAAATTTATTTAAATACTGGCTGCCCACAAGAGTAACGAGTGACGTAAGGAACCCTGCATTATTCTCTGTCTGCCTTCACATTAGCACTTCTTATAAGAGTGATGACAAACCTTGGCAACCAGAGTGTTTTGGAACTACATGCCCCATGATGCTCTGCCAACTTTAAGGCTGACTGAGCATCATGAGACATGTATTCCAGAAACATCTGGCGTGCCAAGGTTCACCATCGTCTTATACAATGGACAAGCAACTTTAACAAAACGAACCACAGAGGCAGGAGTAAGGCTGGTCATACTCTAGATCTGTAGTCATACGACCGACTGGTCGTCAAAATACGGACAACTCAGATTGTACGACTGCATATGACCAAGAATCATCCACTGCAGAAGTGTAAGTCAAACTTCAAAGACCATAAGTTATAAAAGTTTGAAATGGATGTCGATTTATTTATTTTGAAAATTCATACGAGGAGAGTTTTAGGCTACTGGCACGCGAGCGCTTGTCAGAGAGGAAGGAATATCCGTGACAGTGGACGTTCCTTCCACAATGTGCAGATCCTCCTATGGAGGATCGAGCCTCCATCTAGCTTTTTGACGGGGAGGTCTTTTTCACGTCCGGTGGCTGGCCCTCCGTCAAAACAGCACAGACGCAGTTAAGTGCAGACACACGCAAGCACTCAGTGCACCGGTAGCCTTAAAAAGCAAACCGTTCTTTTAAATTTAAACCTTGCATGAACAGGGCTGAGAGCTACAGAAACTGCCATAAACCATGTTCTTAATCCCTTACCGCCAGGCGGGTTGTGCCCCGCAGGTAGGTCTAAATGCTGGCAGGGCGTACTGTCTGATGCTGTGGCCCCTCCTCCAGCCCACCTGCGTAGCTGGCACGTCATTGGCTGCGAGGGCTGCAGCTCAAGTTCAGACCCACACCGTGGAGTTAACGGATTAACTGCCCTAACTTTTTACCCGAGTGTATATTTTATAGAATATGCTTTGTATAGGGATGCACCCTTTCATAACAGGGCTCGCCTGAGCCTAGCCGAGCAGCCTGCAACAGTCGGAGGACTGTCACCGCTGGAGCTCAGGGCCGAAGTAGGAGGATGTAGGAGAGTATGTAGGTGCAACCAGTCATGCGAACCTGGGCCTGGAGGACGAGCCGGGGGCCCTAAATGGACAGCGACATACGAGTGCACCAGAAAATACATGCACGGAATGAAGCAAAGCTGGCGTTATGTTGACACCGAGTCGCATCAGTATGGTGATGTTCGGAGTTCATATTATAAATATTAATGCATGTGACATGTTCGGCGTCAGGTAAGCTTATGGAATGATAAAGTCTAGCATTGTTTGCAACAGAGCATCACCCTGGTGAAGTGGCAGCGTTGATGTGCCTCGAAGCATGAGAATTCTGGTATCATCTGCAAAGGTCTGGGTAATAATGACACAGTGTAGGACAAGCCTTAGTAACAATTAGCTTTAACGAGAGGGGTCATTATATTCAATAAAACACTTGTTATGACAAATGGTGAATTGAACAGGGCCCCAAGTCAGGTGTAAATTGAACCTGAGCTGTAAACTTAAACTTCTTCAATGCCTCTGGTAGGTTTACACCGACTGAATATAGCACTATAGATTTTTTTATGAGTCAACCACATTGATTTTTTTTTTTGATTTTTTTTGGAGAAAGTATTTTACCAGGAAGGATACATTGAGATTTTTAGCGTTTCAAGTATGTCCTGGGTGGCGAGAATGTATCTTTAGGGGTCTTGCCCCAAGGCTGGGTTCACACCTGGGCGTAGCGCTGCGTCGTGCAATGCGCGCTTTTTTTTACGTTCGTTCGCGCATACAAAAAAAAACACGCGAACGCGTGTTGCAGCGCGTTCGCGGCTATGATATGGCCCCCAACGCGCTGCTGTATGCCTGAAAAGAAGCTCCCGAACTTCTTTTTGCGTTGGCCGTTTTAAAGCGCATTCCTGCACGCTTTAAAACGCTTAGGTCTGAATGGGTCCCATAGCAAAGCATGGGATTTCCCCGTTCCAGCGTTTTAAAGCGTGCACGAACGCGCGTTAAAACGGCTAGGTGTGAACGGGGCCTTACTGGGGAAGTCTCTTGCTCGAACCCATGTCTCCACAGGCTCTCTCCACGCAGAGCAGTAATATTACCTCTACTCCACCCAGCCGGTTGTTGCAAGGGATCTCAAATGTAGGAAGAAAAATGCTTTGAGACACTGACTTTCAAGGTCAGTTATATGTAGGGCAGCAACTAATTATTCTTTTTTTTGATCAATTCTTCGGATAATAAAAAATAATACACAATTTTGTTTTTCAATTTGCGTAGCGTACATACAAATTATTTCTCGCGGAACTTGCGTACTAGTCACACATAAAAAAGGTACACTACCACATGGTCAGAGTGATGGATTGTGTGCGGAACTCAAGCTTATGTCTGCTTTCTCCCTGAACAAACGGCGTTACGAGCATTCGGATTGAAAATATGTCAGCACGCAAAAAGGGGTGAGAAGGTGTGGGACACTCCATGCAGCCTGACTATGTTAATAAGCTGAAGAGTGTCCTTTTACAATTATTTCATGAACAAACAGAGGAGGGAGGGACCAGAGAAGAGGGAGTGCGTTTGGGAAAGAGACTAGACCAGAGTTTAGGAGGGAATTTGAATGGATGAGGACCAAGGGGAGTGATGGCAGCTCCAGACTGGAGAGGGTGGAGTGGGGGGCACAGGACTTAAGCTCCAAGTAAGGATAAAAAAAAAAAACCACTGGCGTTACGGCTCCAAATACGGTCAGTGTGATAGTTCTGTTTAAAATAGTTGTCAACTATTTTAAACAGAACTATCACAACTATTTTAAATCGGTGTCGATTAATCGTCCTGTGTACAGCACACACTGTTTAGAGTCAGACTGAGTTAAACGTAAAGGACCCGCCGCTGCTTTACTAGATAGGATTTAGTTCTAGGGTTATGTCAGACGCAACCAGTTTGTTTTTATTCCATCTACAACAGTAGCAGAACTATGACACAAACAATAGGATACTGCCACTGGGTGAAGGAGCTGCACGCCTGTGTTTTATCCTTACTTGAAGCGGGAGTCCTGTGCCACCACCCCACCCTCCCTGCCACACCCTCTGTTCTCTTTCCCCACATTCCCTCCCACACTGTCACGTCCCACGCCAAACTTATCCGGCAGCATAGTCTCCGCTGCTCGCTGGCCGGGCGCCAAGTGTTGAAGGGAATCGCAGAGGTCACGTGAGACGCCAGGGATGGAGCCCGGGACGATGATGCTGCGCCACCGGGTTTAAAACCACAGGCAATCTATTTTCTCATATCCTCTCAGTGCTGCTTATACTGTGTATATTCTCTTACGCTCAGGCACTATTGACCCTGGCAACGACTGACATACTCGCTGGTATACTGACCCCTGGCTACGATTCACATACTATCTGTATCCCTGTGTATACTCCTGTATATTCGTTACTTTATACCAGCATAGAGTATAGTCGCTTAACGATCATTTCGAAGGATCGGAGGGAAAGGATTGACGTGCTGCGTACAATGATCAGATACTGAGTTCTTACTGAGGAAACTAGTAAGATACTGAGGAAACGTGACACAAACTCAGATCCGGTCTTTTGTCCATACCCACTCCCTCTCACACTCAGGTCAAGTCACGTCACTTGAGCAAAGTCAGTCCCTCCACCCACTCAGTTTGTTCACAAAATTATTTAAAAAAAAGGGACACTACGCACCCAGACCACTTTAGCTTATTAACCCCGATTTCATGCTGACATTATCTATGACCAAGTGCTTGTAGCCGCATTCATTTGAGAAAGCAAACATGGGCTTAAACTGCACATGCAGCATCAACCCATCCCTCTGTCCAAGCACTCGCTTACCTTGTGAGAAAAGTACGCAAGATACGCAATTTGCGTATGTACGTACGAAAGTTACGTACACGACGCAAATTGCTTATGAAAAGGGGTAGGGGGGGTTGTGGATATTTTTTTTACATGAATCGATTTAATCGAAATAATAAATGAACAACTAATCGATTATGAGAATAATCGTTCGTTGCAGCCCTAGTTCTGTTACTGTTGTAAACTAAATAAAAACAAAACTGGTGATGTCCAACATAGCCCTAGAATAAAATCGTAGATAGTAAAGCAGCATTTCTTCTTCAAACAGTTCCAAATTAGTATCGGAGGTTAATAATGTTTAACTCGGAATCGAAGGCCCGTGTCAGACGAACGCAGGGATCATGTCGGTGTTGCCGCACATTTTAACGTGTCGTAGCACAAAATTATGATCAATAGAGACATACACACGAAGTACGTCCGCACAGAAGTGCGGACACACAACGCACGTGGCACTGGACGCAATTTAGTCAATAACATCAAACCACTAGGACAGACGCACAGAGTGCGCCAAGTCTGCGGAGCTTTGTATGTGAGTGATGGAACGTAGTCAGACAGACTGCATTTTTGAAGGACAAAATGGTTTTTCATTTTACATATTAATTTTATTTCCCATCTACATCAATCAAGAAAAAAAACGGACCGCGTGGTGTCTACAGTATCGGTCAGAAAGTACGTCAGTTGTGCATGGACGCATAGTGTGCTCAGAATGCGTTCGTCTGACATTAGCCTAAACAGTATGTGCCATACACAGACCGATTAAATGAGAATAGTTGACAACTATTCTCAAAAAAAAAAAAAAATTGTTGTTTCTGCCGTAGTTCTATGGAATCTTTATTTTACTTTAGTTGCATGTACTCTTCCTTCAGCCATGTGTTATATTAAGAGAAATAAAAATATCCATCATCGTCTAATACGTTTATAAAAAAAAAAAAAAATTAAGATCTTATTCAAGCAGGAGGTGTCCCTTTAACACTTTCGCCAAGTGAAAAATAAACTACGCGTTCCAGGTTTCTAGTAAGTGTGGGTTAAAACAGCAATTTTGCCCAGATAATTTTGATATACTTACCTCACAGAAAACCTGTGTAAATTTGCTCATTTTTCAGGTACTTGTTTATCCCGTACAAAGATTTTACTGGGATGAAACGTTCAAAACCCTAGATGGTGTCTCTTTGCAACTTCAAAAGGTGGTCTGCATTATTAGAATACAGGCAGAAGTGATTAGTGTCTCAAATACAGTGAATGTGACAAATATAGATAATACAAATGGTCAGATCTCCTGCTTATGAGGATCTGTAGAGATAACGAAATTACTAGAAATGCAGCATCCACAATAAAAAATAAATAATGCAAGAATATTTGTATGTGGCATAATCCCTGTATATGGTACTATGCTACAGTAGTAACACCTTGTACCTGTACAGTACAGGGATTTTCAGTCATCAGGGATAAGATTCAGGTGGGGTTATGAGTGACCCCAGAGCTCACCCTGGCTGTTGTAATGCCGCTGTAAAGTTGAGCCACTTGTTCGAATGAAAGTGGGGGCTGCTTCTTCACCGTAAGAGGGTGACAGGAGTCTCAGAATTTCTTTCCCCAGGGAGAACCCCAATCTTGTTAAAAAGACACATGCAAAGGGCATATTTTATGAAGGTTTTTCTTTTTCATTACAATGAGGGGGGGGGATAAATAATAATAAATCGTATATACACACACACACACACACCTTTGGTAGTGAAAGTGTTAATATCCACACAATCCGATTCATTCAAAACCTGGCTACCCAATCCCTCTGTAAAAAAAAAGGACAGACAGTCCACTGCCAATTTTCAGCACACATTTACCAGGTTACATAAGCCGTATAAGATAAAAGACCAAGGTACGTCAAGAGAAAAAAAACACGTTCCGTCAGGGATCGGTAACCACTGGCAGTCTGGTACCACGGTCTGCAAACAAGTTTTCAATAAAATATAAAAAAAGAGCATAAGATTAAAATTCTAGCAGTGGCCAACTGTGCTCATATATTTTAACCAGGTAACAGCATTATGCTTAATATACAGGGATAAGGGGGAGGGGGTGACCACCACTTAAATTATCTATATAAAAAGGAGCACGCTGGGCAAAATACAGGATGATTAGTAAATATTAGACCCTACTAAGGTTTTCTGATTTTTGCAGAAAGCAATGTGGCACTGCCCCGATGATTGGCAGGTGTGTAACTAGCTGCAGAAATAGGATGACACATTAAGTTATACAAGTATTGCCTGAGGACTGACAAAAAAATCCACCCATTCACATTGAATGGTTGGAGAGATATCTATCTAAATAAACTGTGGAACAATTGTGCAACATTGAATTAAAAAAGGGCAATAAATATGCACAATTGGTGCTCATGGACTCCAGAGAGGCCAATCTCAAACACAGAAGGCCTACAGACACCAGCTGCACGTTTCAGCTGAAAACATTGCTGTCACATTAAAAGGCATTTTTCCCTTTTGGAAACCGGAGCCCTCTGCTGCATCTGGATACAGTATAAACAACCTGTATTGCCTCCCAACAGTAATATTTTCACAGTGTGTACTGCCCTACCACTGCTTTGTCAAGCCAAAAGTAGTGCATGCTGGGAAGTTTTACCCAGGAAGCACAGGTCTCCTGCTATAGGATAACAGCAGCAGGCAGGGATGTATAGTCTCAGCCAGTCAGATAGGAGAACGAAACGATTCCCTAGTGAATGCCAACGTTAGCGTTCGGATGTGTAGCGTTATCGCTAGGATAAGTGACTTTTAACGCATGCCACTAGAGCTGTACTATTATTTCTTCGATTAAATCAATTCATTGAATAAAAAATAAAAAAAAAAACACATATTTCTTTTAAGAAAAAAAACATAATAATAAACCCCTGCCTCCCCCTCCTTTTTTTCCCCAGAAGCGATTTGTGTAGTGTATATTACTTTTTTGCGTGTATACGCAAATTTAATACTTTTAGCGCACAAGGTACACGAGCACCTGGTCAGAATGAGGGATCGAAGCTGTGTGAGCAGCTTAAGCCCATGTCTGCTTTCTCCCCAAACGAACGCTGCTACAAGCACTCAGACGTGATGTCAGCACGAAAGCAGGGTGAGATGGGGGGGGGGCACTCCACGCAGCCTGACCACTTTAATAAGCCAAAGTGACCCTTTACAATAATTTCATTAACAAACTGAGCAGGAGGAAGGTCCGGAGATGGAAGGGAGTGAGTTTGAGCAAGGGAATTGACGAAAGTATGAGAGGGGGTGGGTTTTTGCAAAAGACCAGATATGAAGGTGGAAGGGAAATTGTGTAAAGTGTGACAGGCAGGTTTGGGTGGTGGCACAGGACTGCAGTAAGTAAAAAACACCAGCAGTTCAAAGCCCATACCAAGGGGCAGCATCCCATGATTTGTGTTCTAGCGCTGCTAGAGTTATAAACTAAATAAAAACAAACTGCTTATGACTGACATAACCCTAGAACTAAATGGGATGGGATACTTGCGGTGGCGCGGTAGCGCTACCACAAGTATCCGAGAGGTTAGCGATGAGTCCCGGGGCGAGGTGCTCAGCTAGCACCTACCACAGAATATTGCAGTAAAATGAGGAAGCTAGGGGGGAGACTGTCCTCGTGTTACGGCACTATTCCCTGGTTCATGCCAAGAGTCTAGGAGCAGAGATACATGTATAACATTTGATCAAGCAATGGTATATATCAGGGATCAGGTGTTTTATTCATACTGCAAGCTGGGTTTTGGTACATGACAGGTTTATGTTAAAGCAGGGACTGGGTAATCAGGAACCCACGTGAGCAAGTCAAGAAACTTTATTTGGCTCCTAAAAAGGAGGTGCAGATGGAGTTTTCTAACTGGCTACTAGGTGGTGGAAATATCAACCGGGATTTGAGAGTAAAAATTACTAACCCAATTTAACATGTCATGAGGTGTTGCCAGGCACAGTAAAAAATGCCATCTGGCTGGCACATGGTCTAATGAACCATACGTGAGCCACATGCCAACCGGATACAGCCGAGTGATGGAGGCCAATCGCAACCCAGTTTGAGGGTATTTAACCTTTCTGCTGAGCTTAACACAATTCAGCAGGACACTGAAGGCAAGAGTATGTATTCTATTAAAACGGTGAGCATTGTAGTATGGCAACAGCATTTTATACTGAAAAATATTTTAGTTGTGATTATAAACACCTGGATGAGCATTACATAAAAACCATCCATTACAAGTGCAACCTGAAGGCTTACTGGCATTTCAGAGTAGTATTACACATATTCAAAACTGTACGACTGAGAAAACCTCACATGCCCTCAGAAGGTGGAAGGCCATTCCCAGGTCTCCTTGGTATTAAAAGGAAATCTTTGAAGTGCACCTGTCATGGCCAACATAACTTTGGCTCATTTGATGGAAAGATCTTTCTGTCCACATTAAAAAAGTGAGTAACTCCCCATCAAGGTTTCACTGTCACTTCTGGTGGCATGCTGCTGTGGAGAGTGTCAGAGGAAGAGCCACTGTACAGGACATCCCTCTGCTCACTCCATGTGCCATATTGCAGGATAGTGCACCCATGTCACCAGTAAGGGCCAACACAGAGCGTAGCACTACTAACAGCACCACTAACAGAGGGCAAGCATGGCAGTGCCTGGCACTGAAGTTGAGTAAGTACTTACTGTGAAATTCCATCAAGGCATGAGATAGCTCAATGATCTTCAGGACCCCTTCAATATCCATCCCGATAGTAGATCACAGGGAGTGACCCTTGCCAGTACAGGTGCACATAGAGCTGGGAGGTATCCCCAACTTAAACCAGTTGACCACAATTTAACTCTTCCAGAAATCGAGGAGCCTGGATTTGTTAATCGACAGTCTGGGTTGGAGGAGGCACCTGTGGTCCATTTCGGCTCAGCTCTGCCGATGCCCAGAGTGTGCCTCAATTATCAAATCTGTGTCGATTTCGGCACCAGTAAAAATCAAGGTCAAACTCAACGATATCACCCACACCCTTTAGGTGCACATGAACATTGGTTTCATTTCACGGGAATGCAAAAGATTACCGTGATAGCACATGCTTAAATGCAGAGAATTTGTTGTTTCACAAGAGGAAGAAAGAAAATTCCACCGTGTATAGCGTTATCACCTGACAAGGAATAAAGATAAACGACACACGATTATTATGCAATTAATGCAGAGCATCCTACCAGTGACAAAAACATATCCGGTCATCAGGAATCGACAACACAAACATAAAAAAACCTGGTAATCCATTTTCAGCCCACCATGTGCACTTCAGGTGTGAGGATTGATGCCACTCACCCGTTAACCTGGTCGCTGTAGTTCCTAGTTTTCCATGGAATCCCATCATATGACCCCCCAGCGACGTTACTCCCGGATGGGCCGTGCAACAGGCTGTAATTGAGTCCGAAGGTGCTGGCCTTGTTGTCACGTTTCCTCTTGTTCCTGTTGATGTGGTCGTGGTCTTGGTCTTTCCGCCAGCCCGCTGGGCTCTGGCTCTGAAGCTGATTATTGTTGATATTGGTGGCCTCCAAGGGTAGAAAGTCTGGCTGTTCGCTCAGTGGTGGAGCGGCAGTGACGGATGACGCCGGAGCCGGCCCGCTGTCCCTATACATGGTGGCCTCGCACCCCGTGGAAATGTTGGAAGAGACGCTGTTTGCGGGGGAGGCAGGAGTGTTGTGATTGAAGTACAGGTTCCTCAAGCCTTGCGTGGTCTCCCAGATCTGCATCCACAGGCTGTTAGAGGGGCCAAGCTGCTCTGGCTGAAACCAGGCGATCCTAGGATCCATCAAACGGAGCCCGGGCCCCCTGTTCTACCTTCCCCTGGGAGGCCCCGTATTACCTACCCTAGTATTATTAATCCCAAATCAGGACCCAATTAAACTACAGGTAGCCCACTTTGGGACCTAGCCCCCTGCCCAAGCCTGGACCAAAATACCTACAGGTTCCAAGCTGGCTGCTCCCTGCTGGTCAGATTGGGAAGTGTCGCTTCTCAGATGGAGGAGGAGGACCCCCGTCTTTCCTCTGGCGACCCTTACTCTGTCCAAGAGCACAGCAGTTCCCCTTGTGGAAGATTGAACGCCCCCTGGTTATACACCAAACCCGGTTAAAGGCCCCTTCCTCTTAGACCCCCTTCTTCTCCTTCCACCCCTGATACCAACTCTCATTCACTGTGCGAGCGCCTCCTCTCCTTCTGCTCCGAATGGATTAAAACAGGCGGCAATCACCCTGGCCCAAGGAGTTACGGCCCAGCAGCATGTGTGGGTCCCATGTCCACCTAAATATCTGTCCCTGTCACACCGGCCACAGTAATGGCGGTTCCTCCCTCTCTCGCTCCTAGTGCGCATGCTCCACCCATAAGGCAGGCCCTGCCCACACAGGGGCGTCAACCGCACGGAGACGCGAGGACGTCTGAGACCTGTACGTAATGGAAGAACCAATCTCTTTTCACGAACGATATGAACTGCTGTGACGTCACGTTGGTGCCGGAGGGTGAACGGGTCGCCGTGGTTGCGTATCATAGTGTAAAAAAAAAAAAACCTCGGGACGGGGAAGGTCAGAGGTCACAAGCTACACGCAACGTTAAAAAACTGCGAAGGAGCATCGCGGGAGTTTCTCGGCCGGTATACCCACATGGTTATCGGTTGCCAGAGCTATCATTCTTTATGACGGCAGGTCAGGAAACGAGCCGCTATATGCCATAGCTCTGATGCATCTTGGGAATTCCACACACAGCAGGGCAGCGCTTTCATTTCTCGCCCATTGAGAAAGTGCTGTGCGACTTGCAAAGGCATGGTTGAAGCACCAGTGTGTTATCTTAACCCCTTCTCTGCTGAGCCATGTCACCTCTGTGTGCTGACTTCACTTTGACCGTTTTGTGCTCCTTATGTTTAACCCCTTCACTGCTGAGACATTTCACCGCTGTGTGCTGAGCTCATTTTTACCGCTTTTGCTCATCATGTTTAAACGCGATTAGAAGCCACATTTTATTAAATGGGCCGCCCAGACATATTATATATCGTTCATACCCGCAAGATTCATAATATATCATTATTATATGTATACGTCATGTCCTGCCTGTATATTCTAACAAAATGCAATAAAATTAGAATTTTTAATCATCTGCAGCGTGTAAAGTGTTTTTTTTTCACATTTTATCACAGAGTTTGCGGTTATATTTTCTATGGGGTGCGCTTGTATATGACGGAATGGAGATGTTGTTCCGCCTGCGGGTGTGCTCTATCTGCGTGGCCCCGTCGCTTACCGCTGGCCCGACTACCGAGTGGCGCGCACTCGGCGTCTCGTGCGGCCTGGCGTGACCCTGGGGAAGGGTTAGCGGGCGGTGGAGAGGACCCCTGCCTAGAACCAGCCCGACCACTGAGCCATACGGTCCTCAGCGTCCCGAGCAGCTGGTTCACTGACCTTGTGGGTGTGGGACGTCCGTGGAGATCGGATCTGCCAACCGCAGAGGAATCTTCGGATCTATGTGGGAAACGTTTCGGATCTTGCGGGAAACGTTTCCAATCGCGGTGCGGGTAACTCTTCGGATCTCAAGGGCAGACTCTTCGGATCGGATCGGAGCTGTAGGAAGCTTCGGATCTAGCAGGATGGGCGAGGGATTCGGATCTTACCGCAATCCCTCGCAATACCGAAGCGCGGTACGCGGCCGCGCCCTTCGGTTCGGATCTCCTCTCTCTGGGAACCGAATCTTCATGCGCTGCGCGCCTCTGCCCTGCTACACGATGCAGGCACAGGCGCTCGATTCGGATCGTACCTGGGTGGACACCGTACCCTGAGATCGCGAGGGACTCTCAGATACGAAAATACGGCGGAGAAGAAAACCACATCAGTCAAAGCTGGATGCACTGCAAAATCTGCCTTTATTCTGTTCGGTTCAAGCATTTATTAACTTTCACAGAATTACAATACAATGGGAATCCTTGCCCGCCCTCCAGGACCCATTGGCCCTTGGCCTTCAGGGAGTCGCCAATTCGGACCGGATGGTCCGAATCGGCCATTTTACGATTCGAACCGGATGGTTCGAATCGGCCATTTTCCGAATCGAGAATTCTGACTGCGCCACAAGGATCGGAAAATGGTGGCGAGCAAGGCAAACAAAGGGAAATACATTACACAATAAACCAACGGGGAACACTTTATTACACCACACAATAATCACATCTAAATAAAATACTGGTAAAACGGGGTGCGTGCCACCACACCCAAGTGTCCATGTCACCACTGTCACTGCACCGCCCCTGGCTGAGGGTGCTGGGCCATCCCGTGACACTCCTCCCCCTCCCCCAGTTCGACGCACCTGGTCTGACCCCACCGGGTCATACCGGGGAAGTCGGTGCTCCCAGGCCATAGTCAGTCTGGGGAGGCCGAGTCACCAGGCTCTCCATTTGGCCTTGCGGCCGTGCCAGCTTGGTCGGGACCCCATGTCCTTAGGGTTTCCCGGCTGGGCGAGAGGACATACCCCTGGGCCGGCGTGGCTCCTGTGTCCCCTCCAGGGCTACCGCTCACCCGGGAACCCGGGTGCTAAATGCACACGCCCCGGGTGCCCAGGTCAGCCGTGGGAAGAAACCGTGGCTGCGTGGGGCCCCCCTCCCAAGGGTTGCCGAAATGGGCAGAGGCCAGCGCGCTCTGCCCCGTTGCCAGCTCTTCCACTGGATGGCCAGGTACGGACACGGCAACCGAAGGAGCAAGTAGGGCCAAACCTGACTGCTCTCCCTGGTAGCCGACAAGGGAGACAAATGGATGCAACCGCAGTTGCACGGGGTCATCCTCACTCTGCCCCTCGGGGCAAGTGGGGAGAGACGGGCAGAGGCCAGCGGCGCTCTGCCCTGGTGTCAGCTCTTCCGCTGGGTGGGGATCTCCTTGCGGGAGGATGGTTTCTTTCCCCCCCAGGCCCATCAGCAGTTGCGCACACCTCAGCCCGGGGAAACCATCTGTCTGCCCCACCTGGCAGACTGTAGGTGGTGGGCAGAGGCCAGCAGCGCTCTGCCCCGTGGCCAGCTCCTCTGCTGGTTGGAGATCTCCTTGGGGAAGGATGGTCACTTCACCCCCCGGGGCAAACAATGGTTGCGCACAACCCATCCCGGGGGAACCATCCGTCTGCTCCTCTTGGCAGACTTTGAGTAGCGGGCAGAGGCCAGCGGCGCTCTGCCCCGTAGCCAGCTCTTCTGCTGGTTGGAGATCTCCTTGGGGAAGGATGGTCACTTCACCCCCGGGGCAAACAATGGTTGCGCACAACCCATCCCGGGGGAACCATCCGTCTGCTCCTCCTGGCAGACTTTGAGTAGCGGGCAGAGGCCAACGGCGCTCTGCCCCGTAGCCAGCTCTTCTGCTGGTTGGAGATCTCCTTGGGGAAGGATGGTCACTTCACCCCCCCGGGGCAAACAATGGTTGCGCACAACCCATCCCGGGGGAACCATCCGTCTGCTCCTCCTGGCAGACTTTGAGTAGTGGGCAGAGGCCAGCGGCGCTCTGCCCCGTGGCCAGCTCTTCTGCTGGTTGGAGATCTCCTTGGGGCAGGATGGCCACTTCACCCCCCGGGGCAACCAATGGTTGCGCACAACCCATCCCGGGGAGACCATCCGTCTCCTCCCCCGCTGGACCCGTGGCCTCGGCCACCCTGTCCTCTTGCGGGGTGAAGGGGTAACTCCTCAGTCGAAACCCCCACGGGCACCCATGGGTCCGCCTCGGCCTCCCATAGGTCCCAAACCTGGGGACTGTCGACTTCCTCCGCCGACCCGTCCCACCACGAGGAGCTCAGGCTCGACTGCGGAACGCCGTCCAACAGTCTCCGATAAGCCACCTCGAGCTCCCACTCTCGCTCGGCTAGGGACTCCAGCTCCTCAAACACTGAGTCCCTGCTGGCTGACGGGATCTCCAGTTCCCGTCGCTCCAGGATGTCTTCCATCCGTTCCTCTGTCTCCTCTCCAAACTCGGGGTCGCGGCCATGCCCTCGTAGAGCAGCCCCGTACCTCCGTAGCGAGGCCCTGCAGTGGAACTGCCTTCACTAGGGCGCACTGTCGGGGAGCGGTTAGCCACCGGAGTGCGCGGTACTCGGCGTCCAGTGCGATCTCCTGCTGCACCAGACTCCGGAGCTCGTCCTCCCACTCCTCTGGGGCCCGCCCCTGCAGGAACGCTGCTCGCACATCGTACTGCACTCGATGGACGACAGCGTCGGAGGGAATGTACACCCCATGGCAGTCCCGCTCATGGTCCAGGGCCTCGTACCACAGCTCCTCTGTGGACCTCTGGTCCTGCTCCAGGCCCTCCTGCAGCTCTCTTGCCAACACGACCTTCATGTCGGCGTAGGTGCCAGCGCAGGAGCACCGCTCCTCAGTGGGGAATGTGGCGTCCTCAGATGCAGCTCCAGGCGGGCTGTGAGTCTTCATCCGAGGGTCGCTGGGATAAGTGACGTCCTCAGTACAGGCTCCAGGCGAGCTGAGAGTCCCGCAAGCGTAGTCACTGGGGGTTGCAGATTCCCCAGGTGAAGCTCCAGTCGAGCTGTGAGCCTCGACCCAGGGTTCCACGGGGTAGGGTTCGGGGTCCAAATCTTCTGGCTCTGCTCCGCGGAGCTCTGCCAACCGCAGCTCGTGCTGCCGGTCCTTCTCCTGTTCAACCTCCCGGTAGAACTCCCGGATTACCCGGCATCTGTCCGCCGTCGCTGGGGCATCCCCGAGCAGGGCAATCCGACGCCGCACCTCTCGAAGGCCAGCATCTTCCTCCACCTCCGCGTGGACAGGGCTGGGGACGGGCGTCATCGCCTCGTCCTGATCCATCCTAGTCAGCTCCTTGATCAGGGTCTTTCTTTTCTTGTTCCCCGGCGTTCCTCCCCGGTTCTCCAACATCCCACACAGGGTGTCCCGGTCATAGTGAGTGTACACCACCATGGCGTAGGTCTCCTAGGGGCCTGCAGAGAGCGATCCCACCGCTGCCACCAGTATGACGGAATGGAGATGTTGTTCCGCCTGCGGGTGTGCTCTATCTGCGTGGCCCCGTCGCTTACCGCTGGCCCGACTACTGAGTGGCGCGCACTCGGCGTCTCGTGCGGCCTGGCGTGACCCTGGGGAAGGGTTAGCGGGCGGTGGAGAGGACCCCTGCCTAGAACCAGCCCGACCACTGAGCCATACGGTCCTCAGCGTCCCGAGCAGCTGGTTCACTGACCTTGTGGGTGTGGGACGTCCGTGGAGATCGGATCTGCCAACCGCAGAGGAATCTTCGGATCTATGTGGGAAACGTTTCGGATCTTGCGGGAAACGTTTCCGATCGCGGTGCGGGTAACTCTTCGGATCTCAAGGGCAGACTCTTCGGATCGGATCGGAGCTGTAGGAAGCTTCGGATCTAGCGGGATGGGCGAGGGATTCGGATCTTACCGCACACCCTCGCAATACCGAAGCGCGGTACGTGGCCGTGCCCTTCGGTTCGGATCTCCCTCTCTCTGGGAACCGAATCTTCATGCGCTGCGCCTCTGCCCTGCTACACGATGCAGGCACAGGGCGCTCGATTCGGATCGTACCTGGGTGGACACCGTACCCTGAGATCGCGAGGGACTCTCAGATACGAAAATACGGCGGAGAAGAAAACCACATCAGTCAAAGCTGGATGCACTGCAAAATCTGCCTTTATTCTGTTCGGTTCAAGCATTTATTAACTTTCACAGAATTACAATACAATGGGAATCCTTGCCCGCCCTCCCAGGACCCATTGGCCCTTGGCCTTCAGGGAGTCGCCAATTCGGACCGGATGGTCCGAATCGGCCATTTTACGATTCGAACCGGATGGTTCGAATCGGCCATTTTCCGAATCGAGAATTCTGACTGCGCCACAAGGATCGGAAAATGGTGGCGAGCAAGGCAAACAAAGGGGAAATACATTACACAATAAACCAACGGGGAACACTTTATTACACCACACAATAATCACATCTAAATAAAATACTGGTAAAACGGGGTGCGTGCCACCACACCCAAGTGTCCATGTCACCACTGTCACTGCACCGCCCCTGGCTGAGGGTGCTGGGCCATCCCGTGACATTGTACAAAAATTAGAAATGGGGACTTGTTACATTTTTGGGGGGAAATTACGTGATTTTTAGCAAACACACCCTATAGAAAAAAAAATATATTTTTTAAAAATTTAAAATATTTTTTACTTTGTACATGGTCATGTTGGGTATCATTCTAAAGACCATGCTCAGGCCTCCATGACTCCCTAGCTGCCACGGTTCTGGAGATATCGGGGTTCAAAGGAATCCCCTATCTCCACCAGGGGATTTCCTTGGGGGGTTCCCTGGCTATCTGACATCATCACGCTATGCGCAATGACGTCGGGCAGCGAGGGGGGAGCCGCCATCCAAGATGGCAGCCCCCACCGGAGCTAGGCCGCACTTCGGCGCCGCAAGGTGCTGAAGTGCGACCCGGTGCTTGAGGGGTTAAAGCCAGGCACCGCTTAAAAGGGTTAAGCAGTGCCTGGGTTTTGGCGCTGTGCCTTCCCGATCGGAAGGGAGAGGGATCCGAACGGATCCCCCCTCCCTTCCAGGCTATCTCCCGGCATTGCTAGGGGGTCGACTGGAAATGACATCATGGCGCAATGACGTCGGGAGGGTCTTAACTGCAGTGTCTGGGGACGCTGAACAGAGAGGTGAGTATCTCCGCCGGGGGCCCGCAAAGCTGATGACGTGTGGGGCACATCCTCAGCATGTAACATGCGTCAATGAGGACGTGTCACACACGTCCTCAGCAGTGAAGGGGTTAAACGCGATTTGAAGTCATGTTTTAATGCGGGACCCAGACTTATTATATATCCCTATTTTCAGCAGAATCGGCATATTTAGTACTGGGACAAATGAGCGGTCTTGGCCTTCATCCAGACCGGGTGTTGTGTCGAATCTCGTTCCTCGTTGAGAGCTGTTCCAAGCAGCCTTCGGCAAAATCGGAACTCCACCTACCTAGGCTCTTGCACTTCTGTCACTGTGCAGGGAGCTGTACAGGGGTGTGAGCGAACTCACGCCCCTGTACAGCGACAGATGTGCAGGAGCCTGTGTAGGTGGAGTTTCAATTTTTTCTGAAGGCTGCATGGAACAGCTCTCGACGAGGAACGAGATCCGACACAACACCGGCCCGCTATGCAAACACGCAGGGTCGTTTTAAGATCTCTATCGGGTCTATTCAGAGAGAGGTGAAAACCTTGAGAATTGCCAGGAGAATGAATAATCTAGACCAAATAGCCAATTTGGAAAGTGAGATAATGGGAGAATTTTTCTGGTTTGACTATTCTGACCTAGAATTTTCAATTCTCCAGCCATTTTCAAGGTTTTCACCTCTCTGAATAGTCCTGTTAGTCTCAGTGGGCTGGAGATAAAGATATTGTTTGAATTTTTTGTCATGTAATGTAAGACACGTTATTTTACATTGTGTGCAATTTCGGTGCTTTGTGTTTTGCCGCATTTCGGTGCTCTAGCAGTAGGAAAAGGGAAGTGCTCATGCCACTGTACAGAGCACTGGTGAGACCTCACTTGGAGTACTGTGTGCAGTACTGGAGACCGTATCTCCAGAAGGATATAGACATCTTAGAGAGAGTTCAGAGAAGGGCTACTAAAATGGTGTACGGCTTGAAGGAGAAAAGTTACCAGGAAAGGCTTAATGATCTTAACATGTACAGCTTGGAAAAAAGACGAGACAGAGGAGATATGATAGAAACATTTAAATACGTAAAGGGAATCCACAAGGTAGAGGAAGGGAGTATATTTAAAAGGAAACAAAGTAGCAAAACAAGAGGACATAGTCTTAGGCTAGGGTCAAACGAAAGCATTTTTACACGCAAACGTAAAAAAGTGCGTCCGAACGCATTGATGTATTTTTTCACGGAATATGCAAAAACGGTCATACGATGCGCATTTTCGTGCGTGATGTTTTACGAATCCAAACCAGGAAACTTTTTGCGTCTGGACGTTATGTTGGCCGGACATGAGCAGGGTCTGACGTCTCCAAATCACACACACACACCGCTAGCGGGCGCAGCGCACTCTGTACGTCCGTACTAGCGGTTCTGCGTTCTCGAAAGAATGCGTTCATTTTCCACTTGCGTTGCGCAGCCGGACTTTCGTGCGACCGTACTTCGTATATTGACTGTCATTGCCCGTCATTTGCTGCTAGAGCGGCCGTGATTAAGTGCGCCAGAACGCACGTTAAAAATGCGCTGGTCTGACCCCAGCCTTAGATTATTTATTTATTTATTTATTTATTTATTTATAAAGGATTTTACCAGGAAGGATACATTGAGATTTCTCTCGTTTTCAAGTATGTCCTGGGTTCAAGTACATTGAAGTGTTACATTTACAGAAATACAAAGTAATACAATGTAAGATATTAACAACACAAATATACAGATTAACAGAAAATAAATATGTATATAGGAAATATAGTCACTAGGTTACATGTTTACAGGTGCATTCTGTATTGAGGTATGTTAACAGGGAAATTTTGAGTGACTTAAGACTGGTGGAAGATTTGATGGTGTCTGGGAGGTTATTCCATAATTGTGGTGCTCTGTAGGAAAATGAGGACCGAGCCACTGTCTTTTTGTATTGTGGTATTGCAAGTAAGGTGCTGGTCCTGGATCGGAGGTTATAGGATGAGGGAGCTGCTGGGGAAGCAGTCTATTCAGGTAGGGTGGCAGCTTCCCAGAGATGCTCTTAAACACCAGGCTGGAAAGGTGAAGGGTGCGTCTGGATTCTAGCGATGGCCAGTTTAGCTGTTTTAACATGTCACAATGGTGGGTCATGTAGTTACATTGTAGCGCAAAGCGGCAGAATGAGTTATACAGTGTAGTAAGTTTATGAAGGTGTGTTTGCGGGGCGGCTGCATACACTACATCTCCGTAATCAATAGCCGGCATAAGCATTTGCTGTACAATCTGCTTTCTTACCGCGGGACTCAGGCAGGATTTGTTTCTGTACAGGGCACCTAGTTTGGGGTAAAGTTTAGATGAGAGTTTTTCGATGTGGGGGCCAAAGGATAGATTAGGGTCCAACCACATACCTAGATATTTGAGAGAAGTGACTGTGGTCAGTGTGCCATTTGATATTGTCCCAACACATAGATGGGGATTTTGCAATTTGTGTAGTTTAGGTGCTGTTCCAAAGAGCATCGTTACAGTTTTGTCAGTATTTAAAAAAAGTTTGTTGTTTTTGATCCACTTTTCTACCTCTGTGAATTGTTCTTGCAGCACGGCCTCCAGCTGCGGGAGATTTGGTTTGCTGGTATAGATCACAGTGTCGTCTGCGTACATATGTACAGTTGAGGCTTTGCAGACGTTGGGCAGATCATTTATGAATATTGTGAATAGCAGGGGGCCTAGTACTGAGCCTTGGGGTACACCGCAAGTGACTGGGAGCGGGAGGGAGGAGCTGCCAGAAATTGACACATATTGTGATCGGTCGGATACATATGATTGAAACCAGGTTAGCGTGCGATCACCAATGCCAGAGTTTTTAAGTTTTTCTAACAAGATGCCATGGTCTACCGTGTCAAAGGCCTTGGCAAAATCAAGGAAGATGGCTCCAGTTAGGTTTCCTTGTTCCATCCCAGCTTGGATATCATTGCAGACTTTTAAAAGGGCGGTTGTGGTTGAGTGATTTGGTCGAAAGCCTGATTGATCCGGGGTTAAGTAGTTCCAATATTGATAATAATCACGTAATTGTGTGTAGACACATTTTTCCAAGACTTTTGACATTACAGGGAGCAACGATATCGGACGGTAGTTGGATACCAAAGTACTGTCCCCACTTTTATGGATAGGTACCACTCTTGCAGTCTTCCAGAGCTTGGGTATGTAACCAGTTGCCAGTGACTCATTTATTAGGGTTGCGACTGGATTTGCAATTGCTGGCGCACTGATTTTCAGCAGCATTGCTGGTATTTGATCAGGTCCAGACTGGTATTTCATTTTTTGCTTACGGAGAAGTTTAGTAACGACACTGACAGGCACTGGTCTAAAACTGAATTCCTGTGTGATACAGGGACTTTGCACAGTTGTTGGGGCCTGACCTGCATGAGGCCTCTCTGATTGCATGTCATTTCCTAGCTTGGCAATCAAAGTGGTGGCACATCCAACAAAATAATCATTAAAGGCATTTGCTACATCTAGCGGGTGTTGCAGGGTTTGGTTGTTTACTTTGACAGCAGCTGGCTGGGAGTGGACTGGGGGTGCTTGTATGTTACTTATGGTTCTCCAAAAGTTTCTAGGGTTTGAGATGTTATTGTTTAGATTTTCATTGAAGTAATGGGCTTTGGCCATTTTTGTTTGTTTTGTGCATTCATTCCGACATTTTCGGTATTCGTAGTGATCGTTCATGGAACCAGTACTCTTGAAATTTGACCACCGTGAATCTCTAAGCTGGTACATTAGTGTAAGATCAGCTGTAACCCAGGGGAGATGAGTCCCTTTTACTCGCACTTTACGCAGCGGGGCATGGGAATTCCAGACTTGCAGGAGCTCAGACTGAAAGTATTCAACTGCACAGTCTAGGTCTGGGATTAGGTTTAGCCTGTACCAGGGGAGCTGTTTGAGATCACTTAGGAAGGATTCAAGAATAAATTTCTTGAAAGACCTGGTGGTTATTACCTTTGGGGAAGATTTCAAGGCCTTAATTTTGCACACGCAGTACACTAGACAATGGTCACTAAAGCTATTAGCAAGCACGCCTGCCTCCTGTATTCTATCAGGAGATGAGGAGAGAATCCAGTCCAACAAGGTATGGTTGGGGCTTTTCATATTAATGCGAGTGGGGAGGAGATTAATTGAGTTAGCTGCAAAGTTTTAAACAGCGAGCAGTGTTTATTGTTTTTAGGATTTAGCCAATCTGTATTAAAATCGCCAAGGACCAGCAGTTCACTTTTTTGGTTTGGGCAAGTAGGTTATTAAGGATTTGAGATATGTCAGAGAGGGAGTGCACTGGAGAGCTCGGTGGGCGATAGAACCCAGCAACAATGATTGATTTACTGAATGGGATCTCAATTATACCAGAGAAGAAATCAAAGGTGACAGGAGAGCTAGAAGTCTGTAAGGGGGTGAACTTTATGGACTCCTCAACATAAATAACAATTCCCCCTCCTCTCTTTGCTCTGTCTTTTCTAAAACATGAATACCCCTGTATTGATATGGCAGAGTCTGGTACTTTTGGGGTTAACCATGACTCTGTGAGCACAATGATTTTGGGTTTGTAATAACAACACCAAGCCTGAAGCTCATCCAATTTAGGGAGTAAACTGCGGATGTTACAGTGCACAAATGAGAGGCCTTTTTTAGTGGGGAGACTAAAGGTTGTGTCACCTATAGGACCAGGGTTAGTTTCCACATCGTTTGCCAGGGAAAGTAGCAGAATAAATAGGAATTTGGACAGTGTTTTCTTTTGATAATGTGGTTGCAGAGTTTTAAATCTTTGTGTGGGGGTAGGAGGGCTGGATTTTAACACTCTCCACCAGCACTCAGCTGATAGGTTAAAAGAACTGAGCAGGCTGTGGTGTATTGGCACTGGTTTTCCATCCTGGGGCAATTGGAAAGGTGTATAGAAGGAGAGAGTAGCTTTAGAGAGAAGGGATGATAAAGAAAAGAGAAGCAATAGTGGGATAAACATTATAGTGAAATGTGTTGGAGGTGAGTAAACAGGAAATAGAGAGGTAAATGGTGTAGGTTGCTGCGATATCACATGATCAATTAGTTGGGTATATATCAAATGAAAACCTTGGGATGGGTGGGTGAGGGGAGGGTGGGCGGGAGCAAAGTCCAGCTGGATGAGGGTACTGAGTTGTTCTGTGCAAGGGCCTGGTGCAAGCACTGAGTGAGGTTGGGGTGTGTGCTGAAAAAAAATCAAGATTAGAGGGGCAAAGGTTTAAAAGTAACATCACGAAGCATTATTTTACTGAGAGGGTGGTGGATACATGGAACAGTCTTCCAGTAGAAGTGGTAGAGGCCAAAACAGTAATTGAATTTAAGCAGGCATGGGATAGGCATAAGGCTATCCTAAACAAAAGCTAAATCCAGGTAAAGTATCCATGTAATTGGGCAGACTAGATGGGCCGAAAGGTTCTTATCTGCCGACATTTTTCTATGTTTCTCTTCGGTGATTCCATTTCACTAAAAATACAGTGAATTCACTATTTAGTGAATGGTCACAGTGTTTTTTGCTGAAAATGGAGTCGCCGAAACCGTTATAGGACGTCGGCAAAAACTATAGGACGTCAGAAAATTCCTCTGAACTGGGAAAAAAAAGTCTCCTAATAATAGCAGCTTAAATCAATAAAAATGTGTCAATGATAAAAAAAGGTCCATTACAAAATTAAAAAGTGGTTTAACCTCCCTAGCGTTCCGATTCTGACATTATCAGGGTTATTCAAAGAGATCCGAATTGTGGCCGAAAGGTAACCGAACAGTGAAATTCAGCGAACGGTTATCTTTCCTGGCCATTTGGCTATCCAGAGAGCAGGCAGTTCGCCAAATCCTGGCGAATTGCCTGCACATACGGTGCCTGTTCGACGGCAGTGAAATCCCCATAGAGAAGCAATGCGTCGTCTATTCAGAGAACACAAACCAGCAGCGAAAAGTTGCCGAATTTCCCTGCTGTTCGGTGGTTTCATTCGACAGGTTTATTTAGCCGAATCCCATAGGCTTCAATGTTAAAAATATTCCCGTTTTAATCCAATATCTAATAAACCATTGATTACAATATTCTGCAATAAAAAGTCTATTTATAGATTTTTTCAGGATCTTTTATGCATTTTTCTACATTTTTCAAAATTTTCCTTTTTTTTTTAAATCGTTTTTTCTGTAACAGCCCTTTATTTTATCATTCATAGAATCTTATATGTAAATTTCAGACATTTTCGTTCTGTAGTTTCTTTGCAAACAGCGTTTCACTTTTCAAACATTCAAACGTACTGTTTTTTATATATACAGTATATTATATATATTTATATTACACACACTATCTGGTCTGATATGTGTATGTATATATATATGTGTGTGTGTATATATATATATATATCACACATCCACTTTTCAGACCAGCCCTCTGTGTGTGTATATAGGTATATGCAGGCGAGTGGGGCAGACTGACCGCCTTGCTGGTCCTCAGCTTCTCTATCGCAGCTGTGCAGCCTGCGTGCCTCCCACACTCTTAACATGAGTCTGGGAAGGCACGTTGCTTTGGCGCCGCCCCCTCCCGCGCGACCTGTGAGATTCACGTTTGGTGGGTCACCTGACCCACCCACACGATTCGTCGCAGGATTCTCCACGCTGAAGAGGAGGTGAGAGCACAGAAGCCAACAGCGCCAGACAAAAACAGAGGAAGAGCAACGGAGCCCGATCTGCCACCTGGGAGTCGTATTGGTGGTGAGTATCTACTACCCTGGACTTGTGCCAATCTATCAAAAGGGGGGCCTGTGCCAATCTAACAAAAGGGGACCTGTGTGTGACGGAATCCCCTCTCTTTCGCCTGTCCTGGCTCTCCAGACACCCCCTTACTGATCAGCCCGGCCGCTGAGTTGCTCAGAACTCAGTGCCTCAAGCAGCCTGATCCGCAGCTCCAGACCTGCTTGGTCTGATCCTCTGCCTTGGAGCCTCTTTGAATTTCCAGAAGGCCGCTCTGTGCCTTCTGAGGGTGAGAGTGGGTACCCTGAATGAGACACCAGACAAGCTGTATGTTCAAACAGGAATCTGAGACTTTTATTGAAAAACGCCACTATTTATGCCCAGGTCCAACAGTTATAATTTGCATAAACCAAATGACGAACATTTACCTACTAAAACTCTAATTACATTATGTCATATATTAACAATAAACATTCCTTAGCCTTCCTATCACACATCATTTACATAATCTATTGTTCCAATAGATCAGATTTTAGGCAAACACTGTCCCAGACTCTTGACTGCTCAAACATGCAACCAGACAAAGAGAAAAACTCTCTTGCATAATCACACAGTACTCAAACCTATTTTACATTCTATACGAAAGAACGGTCTGCACCTTCAAAACACATCTTAGTTCACATTCACAAAAGTAATAAAAGCACATTTAAACTAAAACCAAGCAATTTACAATACATTTAAAACCACACCGCACAATATAAATGAACATAAAGTTTTTCCCAAGGCAAATGTCTGTGTCTTTTGGGGTTTTCGCCATGGGAATAAAAGTCTTGGGGTTTGATGCAGCGAGCGCTATGTGAGTTCCATGACACTGCCAAACAAAAGGGGGACCTGTGCCAAACAAAAGGGGACCTGTACCGAACAAAAGGGGGACATGTGCCGAACAAAAGGGGGACCTGTACCAAACAAAAGGGGACCTGTGCCAATCTAACAAAAGGGGACCTGTGCCAATCTAACAAAAGGGGGACCTGTGCCAAACAAAAGGGGGACCTGTGCCTAACAAAAGGGGACCGGTGCCAAACAAAAGGGGGACCGGTGCCAATCTAACAAAAGGGGGACCTGTGCCAAACAAAAGGGGACCTGTGTCAATCTTATTTATATATACTATACCCCACAGGCATCAGATACAGGTATACCCAACAGACACCAGACCACAGAGTGTGTGTGCGCGCAGTGGGGTAAATGGGGTGTCTGGCCATACTTTGCAATATTAAAGGGATACTCTAAGCAACATGACCACCTAAGCTATTTTAGGTGGTCATGATGCCCGGAGTATCCTGCTCTCTGTCCCCCCTCCCTCCACTCAGCGGTTCAGCTGTAAATGCTGAAAACAGCTGAGAGAGGCAGAGAACTTTACTCCGCCCTCCCAGCTGTCAGTCAGCAGAGCGGGAATCATATTTCCCGCTTCTGCCGACTTTTGCCGAGTAGGTGACGTCATCGCGCTTTCAGCGCGATGACATCTCCAACTCACCGCAGAAGCTGGCGGCTCCCTCTGAGGGTTAGTGTTGCGCGCATCCTCTTGCGCGCAACACTAATCTTCAGAGGGAGCCGGGAGGAAGCCTGCCGATTGGCTGGCCTACGTGAGAGGCGCGCATGCGCGCTTCTCACGTAAACCAGAAGGCAAGTCGGATAGAAGAAGGACGGGAGCGGAAGAGGAGGGAGGCGAGTATAAAAAAAAAAAAAACAGCGCTGGAAACAAGAGGATTTTAGGGTAAGTATTACAGTTACACGAAAAAAAATAAAAATAACTATTTATTAAGGGAATAGGGATAGGTTAGGATTAAAAAACGGGGGGGTGATTTTTTTGTTAGAGTGTTCCTTTAACATAAACAGGACAGGCTTTTAGCAAAATCCTAAATTATTTATTGAAATCGTCACATGACATTAAATAAAAGTATTGGTACTTGGTATCGGTGAGTACTTTTAAAAAGTATCGGTACTTGTACTTGATCTTTAAAAAAATGGTATCGGCACATCCCTAATATGTATATGTCAGGTCCTGCCACAGTGTTGTAACAAAAAATGTAAATTTCCATTTGGACTTCAATCATATACAGCGTGTAAAATTATTTCTTTCACATTTTATCACCCAAACCATACGGTTATATATTCTATTGTGTACTCCTGTTAAAAAAAAAATAGAAATGGGAACCCGTTACTTTATTTTTCAGAGAAAATTTGTGATTTTAACTAAGACAAAAAAAAGTAATTTTTAACTTGTATTTTGCCACATTGTGTTTTATGAATAAAATGACTAGAGGTTATTCAATAAGCGATAAACTTGCCACCGAATTGCACCGAACTGTGAATTTCACCTTTATGGTACAATTTCATGGCAGTTTGTCTATTATTATACTATTATACTTTATTTATATAGCACCAGCATATTCCGCAGCGCTGAACAATGGGAACACAATATAGACAGGGTTACAATACACTGAGACTGAACAACATTTGATAAACCAGTACAGGAGGAAACAAGGGCCCTATTCCCATGGGAACTTACAATCTAGATGGGTTGGGGGTGGGAACAGGAGGAGAGGACTGCAAGATGAGAGTGATGGACTGCAAGGTGAGAGTGATGGACTGTTTGGGGCAGCGAGGTGTATCAGTGAGTCGGGTGTTAGGCCTCCCTAAATAGGAATGTCTTAAGGGAGCGTTTGAAGGAAGGGAAACTAGGGGAAAGTCTGACCGTAGGAGGGAGAGTGTTCCAGAGGATGGGAGCTGAGAAATCCTGCAGTCTAACATGTCTATTCACTAAACTGTCAATTTGCCAGATACTGGCGAATTGACCGCAAAATACGGTGCAGATCACCGCAGTTTGGCAGTCAAAGGCAGCAGCGAAATTGTCCCATAGAGACGTAATGGTTAATCTATTCTGAGAAGAAGCCGAACTGCACCAAAGTGTCAGTGAAATGCCCTGATTTTCGGTGATTCAGTTCGACAGGTTTAAACAGACGAATCCCATAAGAATCAATGTAAAACAATTAGGGCTGCAGAAATTAACGATTAATTAATAGATTAATCGTTAATTTCCTTGGTCGATCAAATACATTTTGGAGCTTTGGTCCCTACGAGCGGCCGCCGGCCACTCGCATGTGATCCACCAGCCGCGAGATTGCGGAGTTCACGTGAATTCCGGGATCTTGTGAGAAGCGGTTGGTCAGGTGGTTCCCAGGCGAGCGCGTGTGGCCAAGCTTTATGACGGCGGATGCTCGTAGGGAGCAAAGCACACGGCGGCAGGAGGTGAGAGCTGGGGGCACTATATATCCATGTTGTGTGAGCTGGGGGCACTATATATCCATGTTGTGTGAGCTGGGGGCATTATATATTCATGTTATGTGAGCTGGGGGCACTTTATATCCATGTTGTGTGAGCTGGGGGCACTATATATCCATGTTATGTGAGCTGGGGCACTATATCCATGTTGTGTGAGCTGGGGGCACTATATATCCATGTTGTGTGAGCTGGGGGCACTATATATTCATGTTGTGTGAGCTGGGGGCACTATATATTCATGTTGTGTGAGCTGGGGGCACTATACATCCATGTTGTGCGAGCTGGGGCAATATATCCATGTGGGCTTGGGCACTATATCCATGTTGTGTGAGCTGGGGCAATATATCTGTGTTGTGAGCTGGGGCAATATATCCATGTGAGCTGGGACAATATATCCATGTGAGCTGGGGCAATATGTCCATACGAGCTGGGGCAATATATCCATATGAGCTGGGAGAATATATCCATGTGAGCTGGGCAATATATCCATGTGAGCTGGGACAATATATTCATGTGAGCTGGGGCAATATATCCACGTGTGAGCTGGGGCAATCTATCCATATGTGAGCTGGGGCAATCTATCCACGTGTGAGCTGGGGCAATCTATCCATATGTGAGCTGGGGCAATCTATCCATATGTGAGCTGGGGCAATCTATCCATATGTGAGCTGGGGCAATATATCCATGTGAGCTGGGGAAATATATCCATGTGGGCTTGGGCACTATATCCATGTTGTGTGAGCTGGGGCAATATATCCATGTTGTGTGAGCTGGGCCAATATATCCATGTTGTGTGAGCTGGGGCAATATATCCATGTGAGCTGGGGACAATATATCCATGTGAGCTGGGGACAATATATCCACGTGAGCTGGGGCAATATGTCCATGGGAGCTGGGGCAATATGTCCATGTGAGCTGTGGCAATATATCCACGTGTGAGATGGGGCAATATATCCATATAAGCTGGGGCAATATATCCATAGGTGAGCTGGAGCAATATATCCATATGTGAGCTGGGGCAATCTATCCATATGCGAGCTGGGGCAATCTATCCATACGTGAGCTGGGGCAATATATATCCATGTGAGCTGGGGCAATATATCCATGTGGGCTTGGGCATGTTGTGTGAGCTGGGGCAATATATCCATGTTGTGTGAGCTGGGGTAATATATCCATGTGAGCAGGGGCAATATATCCATGTGAGCTGGGGCAATATATCCATGTGAGCTGGGGCAATATATCCATGTGAGCTGGGACAATATATCCAGGTGAGCTGGGGCAATATATCCATATGAGCTGGGGCAATATATCCATATGAGCTGGGGCAATCTATCCATGTGAGCTAGGGCAATATATCCATATGAGCTGGGGCAATCTATCCATGTGAGCTAGGGCAATATATCCATATGTGAGCTGGGGCAATCTATACATACGTGAGCTGGGTCAATATATCCATGTGAGCTGGGTCAATATATCAATGTGAGCTGGGTCAATATATCAATGTGAGCTGGGACAATATATCCAAGTGAGCTGGGGCAAAATATCCATGTGGGCTTGGGCACTATATCCATGTTGTGTGAGCTGGGGCAATATATCCATGTGAGCTGGGACAATATATTCATGTGAGCTTGGACAAAATATCCATGTGAGCTGGGGCAATATGAGCTGGGGCAATATATCCACGTGTGAGCTGGGGCAATATATCCATGAGAGCTGGGGCAATATATCCATATGTGAGCTGGGGCAATCTCTCCATACGTGAGCTGGGGCAATCTATCTTAACATGAGCTGGGGCAATATGTCCATATGAGCTGGTGCAATCTATCCATATGAGCTGGGGGCAAATCAATATATCCATGTGAGCTGGGGCAATATATCCATCCTATATATATATATATCAGTGAGTTTTATTGCTGTGGATTCTGTGATACGCTCATACACACCGCACATTGCTGTAAGTTTTATTTCTATGGAGCGATGTTATATCCTTTTTTTTAAGTTTTTCTTTTCTGATCTGTATGTGCGTTATAATTAATCGATTTAAAAAGAAATTAGATTAAATCAAACACAAAATTTATAATCATTACCAGCCCTAAAAGCAATATTATCAATCTGCATAAATTCTTTTCTTGGTACAATACACCTCAAAAACAAAGAGTAAAAACACACCCATGGTACAACATTGTAAAGTTACACAACATATTAAAGATAATAATCGCTACTCACACTTTGCGATTATTATCTCCAATATGCTGAGTAACTTTACAATATTGTACCATGGATGTGTTTTTACTTGTTGTTTTTGAGGTGTATTGTACCAAGAAAAGAATTTATGCAGATTGATCCTTGACACCTATTTGAAGAGAGTGACCATGTACCAAGGATGTGCCGTCAGGGGAGGCAGGTGAGGCAGAGCCATTAAGCGATAAACTAATACAATAAACTCACCGACTCTGCGCTCCCCCGCAGTCGGCTCCGTCCCCTGCCTCTGCGCACATTCTTTTCACAGCGTACACAATTTGTGTAGCGGTACGTTTCCCCGCCGCGCTAATTGCATTATCTACTCAAGAAGTCTGCAGCGTGCGTCTGTTGAAATTGGAACAGACATGCGCTGCCTACTTCCTGAAGACTAGACTGCTCCTCAGAGAGGCACTGAGAGAACAATGGAATAGCTTGGACCAATAGGAAAGCACCATTGGTTCAAGCCATTAAAACAGAACCGCTACATGGGAGACTGAGCTCTTATTGACAGGAAGGGGCTTATCAATGATATGTGTCACATGTAGCTCCCTCTAGTAGCTGATACAGAGTATGACAGGCACAGGCAGCTCCGTTTGCTCCCCCTAGTGGCTCCCTCCCTCTGTTGGCATGCTCGTGTCGAAGGAGACGAGGGGCCCATGTCCCCCCTCTGCCCACAGCTGTTTCAGCACTGGCCCGGACGGTCTCGGAGTGGAGCTGATCGGAGCGCCGGCGGGGGGTGCCTCCCTGCCGGACGTCTTAGACGACTTGCCCACCACGAAAGGCAATATAGCATGGGCGTTGGAGGCTGTTCGCGCCATTTTTTGGGGGGACACCCCTGGGTCGTACCGGGAGCGCTTGGATGCGTCGGAGCTGGGAGGCAAGGGCGACATGGAGCGGAGGAGGGCTACTCCTGCGATGGTGTGCGTGCTCAGTCTGAAGAATTTGGAACCGGGAATGACTCCCGTGATCTTGCAGGCTGAGGACAACGACAACTCACATTGCGGTTGTTTTGGCTTCTAGAGAGGATGCCGGGAGGTCTCTCCTGCCTGCTGACCCCAGTGACCCAACGACTGCTGAGTGTGACCCTGGGTGAGCCCAGGATCGGGGCTCGGGCCTGTGTCTTCCACATGTCTGCTCGCTTGGAGGGGATGTTGGAGAACGACCCATTTCTCGGCCTGCTGCTTCCTCGCCGAATCTATCTGCCTTTGGGGAAAGCACGCCATGCCCTCTCTTGCGGTATTTTACCTGTCACACCGCAGCTATCCCTCTGAACATGGGCTGATGAGACTTCTCTTCTGTTTGTTCCTTTACCCCCCCCCCTTCTCGATGTGCTCTACATTACAATGTCTTTTATCTCCCCGCTTTTATTTTTTGTGATTCTGTGTGACTATTCCTATTTCTTTTTAGTGTATTTTTTTTCTCTTCTCTGGCGACCTTTTTTTGCTGTCTGTGCTGGACCCCCCCACATATTTTTATTTTGGCATTTTGGGTCCTCTCGAGGCGTACCATCGTGGCGGTCACCATGGTTTTGTCCGCCATGCCTGGCCCTCGAGTGCCCTGGCCTCGTGATCCTTTCCCTCCATGGTCACCCATAGTCCGCCGGACCTCCGGGAGTGAGCCAGGAGAGTCACGTTTTTGGCCCTTGCCATCCCGCCACCCTCCCCAATTTTTTTTTATCATTATTATCCTTTTAGGTTCCAGCACATTTCTGGCCTACTTTTTTTTTATTATTACTTTAGGCTGGGTTCACACCTGAGTGTTTTTTGACGCACGTAATACGCTCTGTGAGCTGGGAAACAGGTAGCGGGTGCAATTGCTCTCTGGGGTGAGCACTCTTGAAAGGTTCAGAGACCAGACCAGTGACTTTCCTTCAAACGGTGGTACATTTATTGCAGCAACACACAGGCTATACACCGTGCTGTACAGTGCTCAAAATTAAACACTTCAAAAACAAAGAAAATTCCTAGCCGTGTCCCGGCGTTAACTAAACATACAATAGTCCTGACTAACGACCTGTGCAAACCTAGTGTTTGTCAGGCTTCAGCAAACCAGCATGACCAACCTTGTGCTCCAGCAGATAGAGACTGTCTGCTCCCCAGGCTCCAGAGCAATGTCTGTTTGCCTGACCTGCACTAAATTGCCACTGAGGCCAAGTGCAAAACCAGGGGCTTAGAGGTTCTGGAAGGTGTAAGAGAGAAACCTGGGTGACACATAAACCCCAGACAGGACTTTTCCTTGCTCTCTAAATGACGCCCTGTTACATACCCTCACCCCTTGTTTCAACCCCCTGGGTGGAACACTGACAGCTACACAAGCGTAGACTCTGAATAGAGCATCTACATTGGCCATTTTTTTACCCGGTCGATGCTTCACAGTGAAGCTGTAGTCCTGCAATGCCAGAAACCAACGGTTCACACGTCTATTTGTCTCCTTTTTTAGTGCCATCCATTTGAGGGGAGCATGGTCAGTCACCAGATCAAAATGGCATCCTAATAAATAATATCTTAATGCGTCCAATGCCCATTTAATAGAAAAGCCTTCTTTCTCAATCACTGCATATTTCTGTTCGTGATTGTTAGATTTTAATTTCCTGTAAATATTGTGACGGAACGTGATGTTATTGTCCGCCCGCGGGTGTGCTCCAATCTGCGTAGGCTTCTTCCCCCTTTGTATTATTCCACCGGCCCGACTACCAAGGTTGTGACACCCGGCGTCTCGAGCGACCGGTTCTGACTTTATAATCTAGATGACCGCAGCAGCGAAGGGGACCTTGGTGTGAACCCAGCCCGACCACTGAGGGGTTGCCACCCAGCGTCCCGAGCAGCTGGCCACTGACCTGCACGTAGACTTTTACGGTCGCATGTTAGAACGGCTTTCTTCTGCGAATGTTCGGATCTCCCAGGAACGAGCCGGCCAACGGTCGATCGTTCGGGAATTCGTATCGTCCCGCGGTCGATGGGACCTTAACTGCTCCGCACTGACCTTATCGGATCTCTCGGTGATGGAGCTGGCCAACGGTCGTTCGACCGGAGCCGTTCGGATCGCCCAGCGGTAGATATATCATCCACAATACAGCACAGACCTGTTCGGAACCTTCACTAGCTCGTGGCAGCCCGATTCGTCCAGCAGCAATAGTCGGGTCGCGCAGCGGTCGAAGCGCCCACGCGTTATAGGTGCAGATTCTTCGGATCTCCCGCTAGTTAACTGAACAGGCTCAGTTGTCTGGAGGTACTCGGATCGCACGGCAGCGGCACGCGATAGGCTTCGTTTCGTCCGGTGTGCTGAACCACGAGGGATGTCAGACACGTTTGGCAAACAGAGACACGAGACGCAGCTGCATGAACTCAAAACCAAAGACACTTTTATTTTAACAACATCAGTATTTATAACTTTCCCCACGAGCTCCACATCTGGAAAACCCCTTGCCCGCCCCCACAGGTATCATTGGCTAAGGCGCATCGGGGCGTTGCCGATTCGGGACCGGATGGCCCGAATCGGCCATTTTCCCTCCTGCTCCGCCCGATCCGAACACGAGGCGGCAGCAAATGGCGGCAAATTTGAAACGGCGTCCGTTACACAATCAACACTTTTATTTACAGGTACTCCTTCGGCCAGCTAGAATGCAGGATCGTTGGTGCAACGGCACAAAACACATAGTTTATTGAATATCAGTGTCCTGATCCCCTGTTTCTGGCTGAGGGTGCTGGGCCAGTCCATCACATTCCTCCCCCGCCCCAAAGTCCGACGCACCCGGTAGGACTCCTACGGGTCGTGCCGGGGTAGTCGGTACTCCGTCTTCCACCAAGTTCAGATCCGACCGTCGCGACAACCCGTCAGCATTGCCATTTTGTGCCCCTGGTCGATACTGAATGGTGAAGTTATAAGGCTGAAGCGCCAAGCTCCAACGCAACAGCCGGCCATTCTCTCTCCGCCACCCGGTTTAGCCACACCAGGGGATTATGGTCCGTGAGTACAGTAAAAGATCGTCCATACACATATGGTTGAAACTTTCGTAGGGCCCAGACCAGAGCCAGACACTCCTTCTCCACCGCAGCATACCCCACCTCCCGCGGTAGCAGTTTCCTGCTAATGAAGGCCACTGGATGGTCTCCCCCGTCGTCCCCCACTTGGCTCAGGACAGCTCCCAGTCCGAACATGGACGCGTCTGTGTGAATGATAAAACGCCGGTTATAATCGGGAGCTGCCAGTAGGGGAGCTTGAGTCAAGGCGGTCTTTAATTGCTGAAAGGCCCGCTCACACTCCGGGGACCACAGGACTTGTCGGGGAAGGGACTTTTTGGTCAGGTCCGTCAGGGGTTTGGCCAGATCACTATACCGGGGCACGAATTTTCGGTAATAACCTGCTGTACCCAGAAAGGCTAGGACTTGCGTCTTAGTCACGGGGGTGGGCCAGTCCAAGATAGCTTCTATTTTAGCGGGCTCAGGTCGCTGTACCCCGCACCCTACCCGGTGACCCAGGTACTGTACCTCTGCCATCCCCACCTTACACTTCTCAGGCTTGAGGGTTAAATTGGCGTCCCTGATGCGTCCCAGGACCGTCCCCACGTGAACCAAGTGTTCCTCCCAGCTCTGACTGTAAATGGCGATGTCGTCCAGGTACGCACACGCAAATCCCTGGAGGCCATCGAGGAGGCGATCTATTAAGCGTTGGAATGTAGCGGGGGCGTTCTTCATCCCGAACGGCATGACTCTAAACTGATACAAGCCGAACGGGGTGATGAAGGCCGACTTCGGGGTCGCCTCCTCGGCAAGGGGAATGCCAATACCCCTTGCACAGATCCACCGTGGTCAGAAAATGACCCCTGGCGATCTGATCCAGTAACTCATCGACCCGGGGCATCGGGTAGGCGTCAGTCGTGGTGCAATCGTTCACCCGTCGGTAATCTACACAGAACCGAGTGGTCCCGTCCTTTTTGGGTACCAAAACCACGGGCGATGCCCACGGGCTGGCGGACGGCTCGATGACCCCCAGTTCCAGCATCTCCCGAATCTCAGTCCGCATGGTCTCCCGGACTGCCTCCGGAAGACGGTACGCCGGCTGTCGCAGAGGCCGCTGACCGGGGGTGTCCACGGGGTGAATGGCTTGGTCGGTATAACCCGGCAGGGCCGAAAAGACTTCGGAATAACCCCGAAGCAGTTGCCGTACTTGGGCCTGCTTTTCTGACCCCAACGCCTCCCCCAGTTGCACCTGATCCACACCCGAGGGTTGTTTAGTCACCCCCGGTAACTCTACCAGGGGAAACGGTTCCGTCTCCTCGCCCGCGGGAGCACATATGGCCTCCACGGTCTCCGGGCGTTCGTGAAAGGCCTTCAACATATTGACGTGGTACGTCCGTTGGATTCTGGTGTTCGCGCAACTCGCCACCACATAGGTGGTATCCCCCAGTCGGGTTACCACCGTGTAGGGACCTTGCCAGGCCGCCTGCAGCTTGTTCTGCCGCTGTGGTTTCAACACCAGAACCCGCTGTCCTACACAGAACGAGCGGCTGCAAGCAGCCCGGTCGTACCACGTCTTCTGTTGAGTCTGAGCGGCCTCCACGTTTTCCCGGACCAACCCCGCCAGTTCTGCCAAGCGCTCCCGGAGCTTCAGGACATAACTCACGACCGGGACCCCATCTTCCTCCTGCTCTCCCTCCCACTGGGACCTAACGAGATCCAGGGGCCCCCTCACCTGACGTCCGTACAGCAGCTCGAACGGAGAGTACCCGGTAGATTCCTGCGGCACCTCCCGGTATGCGAACAGCAAGTGGGGCAAGTACTGCTCCCAGTCTTTCCTCTCGTGTACAAAGGCCCGCAGGAGTTGTTTCAGGGTGCCATTGAATCGCTCACACAGTCCGTTGGTCTGCGGGTGATACGGGGCGCTGTGTAACGCCTTGACCCCACACAGACGCCAGAGCTGCTGGGTGAGCTCAGCAGTAAACTGGGTCCCTTGGTCAGATAAGATCTCCCGTGGAAATCCCACCCTCGTAAACACCCGCAGCAAAGCATCTGCTACTGTGTCCGCCTGTATGTTGGCCAAAGCCACGGCCTCAGGGTACCGGGTCGCGTAATCTACAATAGTGAGTATATATTTCTTCCCGGTAGCACTGGGTCGAGGCAAGGGCCCAATAAGGTCAACCGCCACCCGACTAAAAGGCTCCTGGATGATGGGCATGGGGCGTAGAGGTACCTTCGGGTGATCCCCGGCCTTGCCCGCCTTCTGGCAGACAGGGCAGGTGCGGCAAAACTCGCGGGTGTCCTCGCTAAGGCGGGGCCAGAAAAAGGCACGCGCCAACCGGTGGCGGGTCTTTTTCTGCCCCAGATGTCCCGCCAAAGGTATATCATGTGCTAAGCGCAGGAGCTCTTGTCTTGGGCCCTGGGGAACCACCATTTGTTTCTGGGGAACCTGATTCTTCCCGGCCCCCTCCCTCTCGGTATATCTATACAACAGCCCATTCTCCCACTCTATCCGGTCGCTGCGGTCCCTGTCCAGTCCCTGGCCAGCCCGGTCACGGTAGCCCTGCAATGTGGGGTCCGTCCGAGTTTGATAGCGGAGCGTCTCTGGGGAGCTCCAGGGGCAGGGGATGTCAGGAAGTCGGGGACAAGTCGGTATAGGTTGGGGCGTAGAAATCGGGCGGGGTGTGTGAATCGGGCGGGGTGTGGGAGTCGGGCGGGGTGTGGGGAAACGTCTCACCTGGGTCCCTCTCGGAGTGCCATTGTTGTAACGTTTGCTCTGTAATCTGGTGGTGACTGGCGTGGCCGCTTCCATGGAGTACGCAGAGATCAGTCGTCCCAGATCATTACCGAGGAGCACCTCGGCTGGTAGTTGGTTCAGCAGCCCCACTCTGACTACTTTCTCTCCGGATCCCCAGTCCAGGTGGACCCGGGCCGTCTCCAGCCGGAGAACTTTTCCACCAGCCACCCGTACCGCAACGGTATTCCGTAACCGGTCGTTCTGTTGTACTAAGTGGGGCCGGACCAACGTGATTGTAGCCCCAGAGTCTCGAAGTCCTTCAGCCGCCTTCCCATTGACCCACACCGCCTGGCGATGGTGATGGCGATTATCGGCCGCGGCAGCTTGTACCGGGTCCGCCTCATGCAGTCGCTCCCATTCCTCCGGAGCTTCTGGCCAGGGGGGATCGGCGTCGTAGCAATGGGTAGACTGTGGTGGTCGAGGGGATGACCTTGCCAGGTCCGGTCGGTTGGGGCAATTCTGCTTATAATGTCCGTCTTGGTTGCATCCATAGCAGCGTATGTTTGCCATGGTGTTGGGTCGACCGGGGGGTCGGGCAACCAGCGGTCGGACCGTCGGCACTGGGAGTGGCGAGGCAGGGATCACCGGTCGGAGGGGCAAGGGCCGCTCCCCCCCCGTGACTTTCCGCGTGTCAGCATATTCATCGGCCCAAATAGCTGCTTGCTGTACAGTGTGGGGTTTCCTGTCCCGCACCCACTCCCGGATGGCGGCGGGCGTATGTTCGAAAAACTGCTCCAGCAGTAGCAGTTGCGTTATCTCGGGTACAGTCTCGGCTTTGCTCCCCAAAAACCATGTGCGTAAATCCCGCTGTAGTCGGTGGGCCCACTCCACATGGGTAGCGCCGCTGGGTCGGCGAGAGCTCCTGAATTTAGCCCGACTGGCTTCTGGGGTCACGGCGAACCGGCTCAACAGCGCCTGTTTCACGTGCCCATAGTTGGTGGCTTCCTCATCTGGCACCGTGCGGTAGGCCTCCGCGGCCCGCCCGGACAACTTGCATGCCAGGATTCTTACCCAATCAGTGGGGTGAACTTCGTGTACTTGACACAACCGTTCAAAATCCTGAAGATAGCTCTCTATTTCTTCGTCGGTCTCGCGGAAGTCTTTAAACGCCTGGAAGGGCACCTTTCTCCCCGGGGATCGCTCCACCCGGAGGCTGTTATCTCGCCGGCTCCGCACTTCTGCCAACCGCAGTTCGTGCTCGCGTTCTCTTTCTCGCTCTTCCTCCTGGCAGATTTCTCGAACCAGGTGCTGCATCACTGCTTCTGTCGGGGCTGCTCCGTATAAAGCGGCCCGTTCTCGCACTTTCCTCTGTAGTTCGCTTTCGTCGGCTCCAGCCGCGACGATGACCGGTGGGGTGTCGGCGGGTAGCGCTGTGCTCGCCGTACCTTGATCCAACCGTTGTAGTTCCTCTATTAGGGTGTCTCGACTCTTGGAACCCGGAGTACCACCACGGTTTTCCAGCATGTTCCGCAACGTGTCTCGTTTATAGTCAGCATACACTGCCATGATGGGCTCTTCGGGGAAGTCGATGGTATTGATTGCAGAGAGCGATCCCACCGCTGCCACCAGTGTGACGGAACGTGATGTTATTGTCCGCCCGCGGGTGTGCTCCAATCTGCGTAGGCTTCTTCCCCCTTTGTATTATTCCACCGGCCCGACTACCAAGGTTGTGACACCCGGCGTCTCGAGCGACCGGTTCTGACTTTATAATCTAGATGACCGCAGCAGCGAAGGGGACCTTGGTGTGAACCCAGCCCGACCACTGAGGGGTTGCCACCCAGCGTCCCGAGCAGCTGGCCACTGACCTGCACGTAGACTTTTACGGTCGCATGTTAGAACGGCTTTCTTCTGCGAATGTTCGGATCTCCCAGGAACGAGCCGGCCAACGGTCGATCGTTCGGGAAATTCGTATCGTCCCGCGGTCGATGGGACCTTAACTGCTCCGCACTGACTTAATCGGATCTCTCGGTGATGGAGCTGGCCAACGGTCGTTCGACCGGAGCCGTTCGGATCGCCCAGCGGTAGATATATCATCCACAATACAGCACAGACCTGTTCGGAACCTTCACTAGCTCGTGGCAGCCCGATTCGTCCAGCAGCAATAGTCGGGTCGCGCAGCGGTCGAAGCGCCCACGCGTTATAGGTGCAGATTCTTCGGATCTCCCGCTAGTTAACTGAACAGGCTCAGTTGTCTGGAGGTATTCGGATCGCACGGCAGCGGCACGCGATAGGCTTCGTTTCGTCCGGTGTGCTGAACCACGAGGGATGTCAGACACGTTTGGCAAACAGAGACACGAGACGCAGCTGCATGAACTCAAAACCAAAGACACTTTTATTTTAACAACATCAGTATTTATAACTTTCCCCACGAGCTCCACATCTGGAAAACCCCCTGCCCGCCCCCACAGGTATCATTGGCTAAGGCGCATCGGGGCGTTGCCGATTCGGGACCGGATGGCCCGAATCGGCCATTTTCCCTCCTGCTCCGCCCGATCCGAACACGAGGCGGCAGCAAATGGCGGCAAATTTGAAACGGCGTCCGTTACACAATCAACACTTTTATTTACAGGTACTCCTTCGGCCAGCTAGAATGCAGGATCGTTGGTGCAACGGCACAAAACACATAGTTTATTGAATATCAGTGTCCTGATCCCCTGTTTCTGGCTGAGGGTGCTGGGCCAGTCCATCACAAATAAATAAATATTTAGTCTTAAAACCGGTTCTTATAAAATGGGCTGTGAAATTCCCCCCCGCCATTTTTGTTAGTGTCAATACTGCAATAGACGTTGTTCCTTCTATAGGATATGAGCTGTGCCGATTTCCTGTTATGTTCAGTGCAGGAAAATGTGCGCAGAAGCGGGAAGATGGGAAAAGGGTCTCTTGTGAACCATATATGGTAGTAAGTTAACTGAGTGGCTAAACTTTGATGTTGTAATGTATCTGTACACTGATTGGCTATAAATTCTGTGTATTTTAATAAATAGATCTGGCTTAACGAGGAAAGCTAGACTTCTGAGAAAGACCAACACAGTCTTGTGATTGATTCTTTTTGGGGGTCTCCGCCATGGCGTAGCGCAGCTCTTACTTTGGTTTTGATATATAAGAAGAAACTTGGAAAAGGTTTATGGTAATTATAATGAAAAATAGAATTTTTCAGTTGTTGTCTGAAGTGGGATTTGCCATTCAGATGTATCCTTATATTTAAGTGTATCTTTACATTTGAATGTATCCTTACATTTGCTTGTTCAGATTTTGCAAACTTGCCTCCAGGCTTGGTTTTTGTTTATTTTCCTTGAAATTAAAGCTATGGTTCAGAGCTTGTTGATTTTTTTTTTTGATTTTTTTTTGGTGCAAGGTTGGACTCTTTGTCTTGGTTTGTTTTTGTCATTTTATGTATTGTAGTAAAGGAAAATCGTTTGAGGACCTCACGTGTGTTTGAACTCGCCCGGTGTGCTGAGTATTTGTATATGCTGGAAATTGAACTCATAAAAAAAGGAACGAGATGTTTCTAGTTGTATTGTCTCCGTTCTGTGTCTATCTTGTACTTCAATTCTGGTGTTTCTGGGTCGTCCATATCTTGTAATTGTGAGAATTTTATTTTAACTGATTAGATTTTCTTCTTATATATCAACTGATTTAATCTCCCATTGAGAGACAGTTTTTTTCCTCTTATTTTTTTATTTTTATTTTCTTGCGCGCTGCTGCCATTTTTTCTTTATTTTTTTGCTGCATGTGTTTGCGCGCTGATTCTAAAGGATTTGCTAACTGTTTTTTCTTTCAGATTGCATGTTTGTTTTTGTTTTATTTTTTATTTTGTTTCTGGCCATTGATTGCGTCTGTTTATTTAAATGTTTGTCTTTACTAACTATTAATGTATGTGTTTATCTTTGATGTTTTGTATTTCGTAGTTTTGATATTATGTTTTTTATATGTAATTTATGTATAGGGACTGCTTTTCGTAAACCAGGTTGCTTTGTTTCTGTGTCATTACGGCCTTGCCTCGTGTAAAAAAAAAAAAAAAAAAGGCATAGGAAATGGAGACAATAGGGCTTTACTTTTACAGTAAATTTCAAAAATGACTGTTTTTTTTTTGTTCTTCGCTTATGTTTGAAAGATGAACATAGAAAGTCAATACTCTGACAAGGCAGGTTACACGTGAATGTTATGTTATAAGTTGATGTATGATATATAAAAAATTAGTGTATCAAGGTGATGGGCTCAATCTGCCTTAATATAAGTTATACATTTTCCCAAAAGAGGCGTGGTCGGTTATTTTCCTCTGGTCTTTGTTTGAGTCCAGCACTAAGGTATTGACCACACCTTAATATAGGTTATATGTTTTGTCAAAATGGCTGACTAAGATCATTTACAGTGTTTGTAACTTGTATAATGGAATATATGTAGGTTCATGTTTAGTTGTTTGGAATCTAAGAGGATGAAGTGATATAAAGCTGAAGGATTTGAGTGAAAGTTTAAAGGAAAGCGCCTACAGGTTTAGTAGCGCTGTACAAAGGAATTTAGGCAGATTTCAAATAAGAGAAGGTGGTTTTTTTTTTGTTTTATTTTAGTTGACTAAGGGAGATGGAAGGTTGTAGTTTGGTATCTGAGTATTGTTTGATTGTTTTCTTTTTCTGCAGTGGTAGCCATATGTCTAGTTTTATTTTTTGCTGTCTGATGTTTTTGTCTTTTGGTGTGAAGTGCAATAGCGTATAACTGTGCCTCCATTGAATATTCTTGGAGGGAATAAAACAGGTTGTAAAATAGCTGCACAAACACCTCACGTTTGAAGGTTTGTTTTTAACAAATATCCTTAATAAAGATTATTGATGTTTATTAATAATCTTTTTCTCTGAGTTTCCTCTGAGAACGTTGTGCTAATTAACGCATCAAGTTTTAAACATGCCCTTCTATACTTTCTTTCCCAGTTCATGATATTTTTGTTGTGTTTTTTTAATTTGAATTGAAGTTCACATTCTTTTCCTAGTCTCCTCCATTTTTTTTCTCTCTCATGACCACTCCTTTTCTTTGTGTCCAAAAATGTGCATTTTTTTTCTCCATTTTAAAAGTATTTTAACCATATGAATTTTAAAGTTTTTGACAGGTTAATAATACATTTTTTTCCCAAGTTTTTACTTTAGGTGAAAATTACCCATGCATGCCAACTTTGCTCAAGCTAGAAGGAAGATTATGTGATACCAATATTGATAAAGCTGTTGGAATTGAAGGAAATTTACTCAAACACATTATCATTTCACATTGCAATGTTACATCAACCGGATAATAAGGAATTATCAGACACCAGGCAATAAAACAATCTAATTATCGACAACTCATCAATAAATCATGCTATTTATAGAAGATCATTGATTTGGAAATACAACTTAAGACATGTCAGTTTTACAAAACTGTTATTTTCAACCAATAAGACAGAAGACAAAGAAAGAAGATAATGTATTTTTATATGCTGATGTCGTCTAAGTAATAATTATTTTGTGTCTTTTATTATTTTATATTTTATTATTTTTGTTGTTTAGTTACAATCAATATTGTTCAAAATTCCCTGACACATTTAGGATTATTGAAGATCACATCCAATTAAAATTAGAGTTAATTAATGTATTTAGGAACATATAATTTAATGCATTTGCATAAATACGTTTCATGACATATATAGTGGTAAATGGAAAGTTCTGATCCGGTAAAATTAATACTGTTTTTTTTTTTTTATTATTTTTATTTCATTTGAGGATTGGTGTGTTTTATAAACACCAGGTTTGTTTCAAAACACCGAACAAGACTGAATAGGATAGTAATTAAATATTTTTTTTGATATTTAAAATGGGTGGAATATGCACTTCGGCTATTTCCCTTTTGAGCCAAAGTTGCGTATATATATTTTTCTCTAACAATGAGTCAGAAGTAGTATAATTTTTTTCCCGTGGCGTGAGGCCGATAGGCTTTGCGGGGAAATTTAAAAATTTATTATCTGTGTCTCTTCTTGTGTAAATTAAAATTTTTATTGTTTTCGTGCATTTGAGAGTGACAATGAATGAATGGATGTATATGATTAGCGGGGTATACCATATTTTCTTTTCTTTTTTGTTGCTAAAACCATATCACATCATCAAGAAACCTGACAGTCACAATGACTGCATATGGAACGAATCATGGACATTTTGTGTTAAGGTCAAAGGTCACAGGTAATAAGCAACCAGCGCAAAGAGACAGCTTGTTCAGGAGTCCCTATGGTGGGAGCTCTGATGACATTCAATGATTATGCGTCTCAAGCTGGGATGTTGAAAAAAAGACCACACCCTGATCTCGCACTGTGGACTATGGTATTAGATTATGGAATATTATTTTTTTTATTTAATCCCCTAGATAAGTGTGAGAAAGGATTGGATTTATGAAAATGAGAATGTATTTCTTGAGTGTGTGTATGAAGGCAGGTGTGTATGCGTTTTGTGGAGTGAAGCTGTACATAGGAAAACACACAGATATAGATCTGACTCATGTTGATTTATTAGATAAATGAACTTTTACATTCAAGTTATTATACTTTTCTTGTTCGGTGAATTATATTTTGGGAAATTGGAATAAATAGTTATTTAATGTCTAGATTAGGTATTTTTGCCTACGCTCCAAGTGGTTCGCTGGGAGAGTGAATCTAGATAGATAAGTGTATTTTATGCTCATAAAGGGCCTCCTTGGGGAATCCCTTTTGTACATTATAAAGGTATTGAGGTATTTTAGGAGTAAATACCAGAATTTTTTCCTTCCCCTCTGAGCATCTAGAATGATCTAAAGGTCTTAGGCAAGGACACTGTAGCCCAGGTTTAATTGCCTAAGTTTGGTTTATCTTTTGGATGATCACAGGTGATATGTGATCAAAGGAAAGAATTGTTAGATTTTAATTTCCTGTAAATATAATAAATATTTAGTCTTAAAAAGCCGGTTCTTATAAAATGGGCTGTGAAATTCCCCCCCCTCCATTTTTGTTAGTGTCAATACTGCATAGACCGTTGTTCCTTCTATAGGATATGAGCTGTGGCCGATTTCCTGTTATGTTCAGTGCAGGAAAATGTGCGCAGAAGCGGGAAGATGGGAAAAGGGTCTCTTGTGAACCATATATGGTAGTAAGTTAACTGAGTGGCTAAACTTTGATGTTGTAATGTATCTGTACACTGATTGGCTATAAATTCTGTGTATTTTAATAAATAGATCTGGCTTAACGAGGAAAGCTAGACTTCTGAGAAAGACCAACACAGTCTTGTGATTGATTCTTTTTGGGGGTCTCCGCCATGGCGTAGCGCAGCTCTTACTTTGGTTTTGATATATAAGAAGAAACTTGGAAAAGGTTTATGGTAATTATAATGAAAAATAGAATTTTTCAGTGATTGTTTAGTTTTCTGCTTAAGTACACTACAGGGTGTTCCTCACCATTATGTACCTGTGACAAAACTGCCCCTAGACCAACATCAGATGCATCAGTTTGGACTACAAAGTCCTTGGAAAAATCAGGGGAGTAGAGGATTGGCTGTGCACAAAGAGCCCTCTTCAGGACCTGGAAAGATTCCTCTGCTTCTGAGGACAATTTGACCATTAAATTCTTCCCTTTGGTAAGGTCTGTCAACGGGGCTGCAAGAGTTGCAAAGTTTGGGATAAACCTCCTGTAGTATCCCGTTATCCCAAGGAAAGCTCTGACTTGTTTTTTGCTAATGGAACGTGGCCACTCCTGAATGGCTTCTACTTTGTTTAGCTGGGGTTTTATGACTCCACGCCCAATCGTGTAACCTAAATATTTGGCTTCCTCTAACCCCAGGGCACATTTTTTTGGATTAGCAGTGATACCTGCTCTATGGAGAGTTTCCAAGACAGCTTGGACTCGAGGCAAATGAGATTCCCAGTCAGTGCTATGTACTACTATGTCATCCAAGTATGCTGCAGCATACTGTTGGTGGGGTCTCAAAATTTTGTCCATAGCTCCCTGAAATGTAGCAGGTGCATTTTGGAACCCAAAAGGCATCTTTTTATATTGAAACGAACCCTCAGGGTTTACGAAGGCGGTCTTCTCCTTGGCACCTTCTGTCAGTGGAATCTGCCAATATCCTTTGGTTAAGTCCAAAGTTGTCAAATAACGAGCTGTGCCCAGTCGGTCTATAAGTTCGTCTACCCGGGGCATAGGATAAGTGTCAAACTTGATCACTGAATTGAGTTTTCTAAAATCATTGCAAACCTCCAACTCCCATCTGGCTTTGGGACTAGGACAATCGGACTGGACCAGTCACTACTGGACTCTTCAATGATGTCTAGCTCAAGCATTTTCTTCACCTCCCCACTGATGTCTTTCCTCCTTGCCTCAGGAATACGGTAAGGCTTAAGTTTAACCCGGGCCCCTGGTTCAGTAACAATGTCATGTTGTGTTACCGACGTCTGACCAGGCAGCTCTGAAAATTTTTCTCTTTTTTTTATTAAAAACTCTCTGACTTCCTGCTTTTGTGATTTAGACAGCGACTCAGCAATTTTTACTTCAGGGACCTGAGGTTGTTCAGCATCCAGCTGGTGGGTTATTGGGATGGACCCAGCAGCTAGTGATACTCTATCATTCCAGGGCTTTAGCAAGTTCACATGGTATATTTGCTCTGGTTTTCTTTTCCCAGGTTGGTGAATTTTATAATTTACTTCCCCGACTCTTTCTATCACTTCAAAAGGGACCCTGCCACTTAGCAAGGACTCTCAACCGTGGGAACTAATACCAGCACCCTGTCGCCAGGTGAGAAAATGCGGACTCGAGCATCCCTGTTATATATTCTCTGTTGAGCTGCCTGCGATTGAGCTAAATGCTTTTTTACAATTGGCATTACTACTGTAATTCTGTCCTGCATCTGCGAAATATGCTCAATAATGCTTTTATGGGGTGTCTCCTCCCCCTCCCAGGTCTCTTTGGCTATGTCCAGAAGTCCACGAGGGTGTCTCCCATAGAGCAATTCAAATGGAGAGTACCCTGTAGAGGACTGAGGAACTTCTCTGATGGCAAACATCAGGTATGGAAGCAAATAGTCCTAGTTCTTCCCATCCTTGTCAACAACCTTTTTCAGCATGCTTTTTAAGGTTTTATTAAATCGCTCTACTAGGCCATAGATTTGAGGTTGGTATACCGAGGTTCGCAAATGCGTCACCTTAAACAACTTGCACAATTCTTTTGTCACTCGTAACATAAATGGGGTACCTTGGTCCGTCAGAAGGTCCTTAGGGATCCCGACCCGGCTAAACACCTTTAATAACTCCTTAGCTATATTCTTGGCTGATGTCTGGCGTAGGGGAATTGCTTCAGGGTAACGGGTAGCGTAATCCATAATGATCAGGATATACTGATGCCCTCGGGCTGACTTCGGAAGCGGGGCCACAAGGTCCATAGCAATTCTCTCAAATGGCACCTCGATTATTGGCAAGGGTACTAAAGGACTCCGAAAATGAGGTAAGGATGCAGACATTTGACAAACCAGACAAGATTTGCAATAGTTTTCAATATCTTTTTGTACCCCAGGCCAGTAAAACCTCTGTAAAACCCTTTCAGTGGTTTTCTCGGTACCTAAATGACCCCCCAATAAGTGTCCATGGGCAAGCTCCAATACCACCTTTTTGTACGGTTTGGGGACCACTAATTGCTCAATAATTTCATTGTTCTTTTTATACACACGATATAGCATGTCATCATTACTAATGAAATAAGGAAAAGAGAGCCTATTCCCTGGTTCAACAGGTTCCCCATTGATCATCATAACATTTTCCCAGGCCCTCACAAGAGTAGGATCTTTCCTCCACTCACTACCAAAGTTCTCTCTATGAGTGCTAAGATCTGCAAACTCTAGAGTAGCCTCAGTTTCAGTAGAGGGCAGTCTATCCTCATTGGCTATAGGGCCTTCAGACTCCTCCAATTCTCCTGCCAAAACAGAGAAGGGAAAGTCTGGGGACCCCCAAGAGGAATCCTCTGAATACAACTGCTCCGCAGCATCCATGTATTCTGATTCAGTCTCTGGTTTAGAAACTGTGGCACAGTCTGGGTGTTCCCAGAGTTCCCAAAATTCAGGGAAGTCTCTCCCTAGAATTACATCATGCACCAAGTGAGGCACAACCCCAACCAAGTGCCTCAGATCACCCCGTGCGGTTCCAAACTTCACAGCTACTATAGGATACTCCCGAGTATCACCATGCACACACACTACAGCAACTTTTTTAGCCCGGAAGTCCACAGAGCCTATCAATTCAGCCTTAATAAGAGTTACTAAACTTCCAGAGTCCAGCAAAGCAGTAACATGCTTATCATTTACAGTTATTGCACACATGTGTTTTCCCTTCACTGGCACTGCGGTGCATGAAACAGAGGCAAACAAAGACTGCTGTCTTTCCTTGAAAGACAAGTCACACTGCATAGGCTCATCAGTTAATGGACAGTTCGCAGCTAAATGCCTAAGTTCCTGGCACTGAAAACATCTAACATTCCTCAGGTTAGGTCTGCTGATGGGCACTTGTGTTCCCGCTTTGGAATGCCAACCTCCCCAGTTTAAATCAGCAGTTTTTCCCTCTGCTTCCTTGCCACGCTCACCACCCACTTTCCCTGGAATAGTCTTACCGATTGCCGAGGGAGGCCTTGGTTTTGGGCGGAAAGTCCATGAAGCGATCCATGACTACCCGCTCAATGATCTGTGGCCCCGATAGGGACTCCGGTTGCAGCCATTTTCAGACCAGGTGGATGAGGTCAAACATCTGTGACCGTGGTGATTTCCCAGCTTGGTAGGACCAGTTATTAACACGCTGTGCTCGCACTGCCAAAGTAACACCTCGCCCACCGTGTCTTAAGCCATGCGTCCCTCTCAGCGGTTCTTTCAAATGTTAACAGGAAGGCCTCTGGATCATCCTCTGCTGTCATCTTGGAAAGGAAGCGACTGACATGGATGGGTGAGGAGTTGTCATAAGAATCTGCAGCTTGCAGGTAAGACCTCTGTGCTAGCGTCTGCACCACCTCCGTCAGAGTCTTGCGATTTCCTTCAGCAGCAACTGCAAGCTTTTCAAACAACATTTGTGTCTGTTCCTGTACAGCACTGATCTGCTGCTGCGTGTGCGAGTGCAGCACCTGAATTTGCTTCTGCAGAGCATTTAACATGTCCCGCTGTGTAGGATTAGCCTGTTGTTGTGCTGCATTAGCCAACACCAACTGTTTTATAACGTCCTTCATTTTATTTATTTTTTTCACTTCAGGTACTGGCCCTTTAAATAGCAGGTTCTTGCTATCACTTGCCCGCATTCTCCACCATATGTGAGCTGGGAAACAGGTAGCAGGTGCAATTGCTCTCTGGGGTTAGCACTCTTGAAAGGTTCAGAGACCAAACCAGTGACTTTCCTTCAAACGGTGGTACATTTATTTCAGCAAAACAAGGAAAAAAGGTGTCATCTGCGCTCGTTTCCATGTACAACAAAACTGAGGTTTTTGTTTGTTTCAATGGCCATTGCAACGTAAGCTCACTCGCCACTTCACGGCACCTCTTTACAGAGTGAGTACCTAAGATGTACCAAAAGGCCGCTCTACTGAGCAGCTCCAAGCCCCTCCTGCTGCTTTTCAGCCAAGGAGAGGCAAAGATATGGTGGATTTTATTTATACACGCACCAAACACTTCCCATTTGGGATTAAAAACAAAAACATGGAAAGAGGAACAGCTGCAGAACGACGGACTGGTGTTACAAGCATGATATCATGCTTGTAACACCAGTCCGTCGTTCTGCAGCTGTTCCTCTTTCCATGTTTTTGTTTTTAATCCCAAATGGGAAGTGTTTGGTGCGTGTATAAATAAAACCCCCCATATCTTTGCCTCTCCTTGGCTGAAAAGCAGCAGGAGGGGCTTGGAGCTGCTCAGTAGAGCGGCCTTTTGGTTACATTTGTTAGGTACTCACTCTGTAAAGAGGTGCCGTGAAGTGGCGAGTGAGCTTACGTTGCAATGGCCATTGAAACAAACAAAAACCTCAGTTTTGTTGTACATGGAACACATAGAAACAAGCGCAGATGACACCTTTTTTCCTTGTCATGTTTTATACATTAACTGGGCTGTTACTCCTGGCAGTTGCTGCCGCTCCGGTGAGTATGGGCGCGACGCCATTTTTTCTGTTTTTATTTATTTCAGCAACACACAGGCTATACACCGTGCTGTACAGTGCTCAAAATTAAACACTTCAAAAACAAAGAAAATTCCTAGCCGCGTCCCGGCGCTAACTAAACATACAATAGTCCTGACTAACGACCTGTGCAAACCTAGTGTTTGTCAGGCTTCAGCAAACCAGCATGACCAACCTTGTGCTCCAGCAGATAGAGACTGTCTGCTCCCCAGGCTCCAGAGCAATGTCTGTTTGCCTGACCTGCACTAAATTGCCACTGAGGCCAAGTGCAAAACCAGGGGCTTAGAGGTTCCGGAAGGTGTAAGAGAGAAACCTGGGTGACACATAAACCCCAGACAGGACTTTTCCTTGCTCTCTAAATGACGTCCTGTTACAGCGCGTACCGCGCAAACGTGAAAAACGCACATTTCAGCGTGTTCACTCTGTAGTCTATGGCTGCGAACACACTGCAATACCCCCCAAAGAAGCTCCTGTACTTCTTTGGACGTAGGACGTTTTAGGCCCGTGTCAGACGAGCACAGTGTTCACGTCCGTGTTGCCGCACATTTGTACGTCTGTGGCAGCATAGCATTCTGACCAATGGAGCCCCACACACGAAGTACGTCCGCACGGAAGTGCGGACGCATGATGGACACTGCAAACGGACGCAGGTTAGGCAAGAACGTAAAACCGCTTGAACGGACGTGCGGAGTGTGCCACGTCCACAACGTCCGCATAGCTTGGTGTGTGAGTGATGGAACGAAGTCCGACGGACTGCATTTATGCGTCCAGCATTTTTGACGGACAAAATGGTTTTTCATTTCCCATCTACATCCGTCAAATATAACGTCCGTCACAAAATCAGATTGTGTGGCCACTACTGCGTCTTCCATCAGAACATGCGTCCGTGCTGCACGGGCGCACAGTCCGTAGAAAATGCGCTCGTCTGACGCACAGTCCGTAGAAAATGCGCTCGTCTGAAAATGCGCTGTAAAACTCCCAGGTGTGAACGGCCCCCATAGGAAATCATGGGATTTCTGTGTTTTAGGCGTTCTACAGCGCACAGGAACACGGTGTAAAATGCCCAGGTGTGAACGGGTTATTGTATTCTTGGCTGTGTCTCCTGATGGCTTTTTATTAGTACATTGTCTTGCTGATTTCCTTTTACATTGATTCCTGTGCATTATTGTTATTTCTGGTACAGCTGACATATTTCCAAAATAAAAACTGTCAATATAAAAAAATAAAAACCAAATATTTGGCAGTATCCCTTTGGGGACCAACCATTCGTCCCTCAACGTCACAAAATCTGTGTCTCATTTGAGGCACATAGTGGAGCTCGGAGTACAGAAAAGTAGAGACTTGGGGAGGAAATAGAATAAATAGTGAAAAAAATTGCATTCTTTAACATAATTGTGATTTTTGAATCCCAATTTTTGATTCCCAATTTTTTAAATAGGCATTGTTTTTTTTTATTCTGTACCAGACCTTTTTATTATTTTTGTAGGACCTTTTTTTATTATTTAGACACATTTAATGCATTTTTATTGGTTTAAACACCTATTAGAAGGATAACACGGTTCTGTTTTTTGTTTTTTTTTGTATTCAAAATTTTTATTAGAAGGGCGCGCCAGTACATATATCGAGTTCAAATACAAACTTGTCAGAAAATGGTAGTTAAACAAAAAACAAAACTGTCAGTGATGCGATATAGGTACACAAAGAGAACATCAAAAAATCAGGTCCATACGTATGAGCTATAGTTAGACCCATAAATTGGTGCAGTCCAGCCACAAGTGATCCGCAGGCAATCCAGATCCTCTTGTCGTTTATATGAGGCGTGCATAGGGTACTATAGTGGATGATCTCGTATGAAGTGAGGGACATTGTAAGCAAGGATAGAAGGAGAAGAGATAGTTCAGAGGAGAAGAGTGGGAGAGGTGTGAGGGAAGGGGGGGGTATGAAAAAGAGAGAGAGGGAGAGAGAGAGAAGGGAGAGAGGAGAGAAAAAAAATTAAAAAAAAAAAGGGGGGGGAGGGATGAGGAGTTGGGACAGAGGGAAACACCACGATGGAGTCCAGCGTGCCACCCGCGGGACCGTTCCGTCTCCCCCCACCACCACCGGAGGGGAGGGTGTACCAGCGTCCGACCCAGAGCCACCTAAGTGCGCGCTTCTCGTGCCGCCTCAACCGCCGGAGACCCATCCCCGTGATAGTAAGGGCCCATAGTGGTCAGCCGACCGAGATATCAGTGCAGGCCGGAGCCATCGGGTCTCGGTGTGTCTATGGTCCCCTATCCTGTGCAGTCGTCGGTGGGAGCTCAAGCTCCAATCGTCGGCGAAGTGCGGCTGAGGAAAAAATTCCTGCCAATAGTACCAAGTTTGGTAGAACGCCTGCGTGGAATCTTCCTGTGCAGCGATCCGCTCCTCCACTCTGAACATTTCATCCACCTGGGATATCCATTCCCGGAGGGAGGGGACGGATCGGCGTTTCCAGTGCCTTGGAATCAGGTGGCGCGCTGCCAGCAGCAGACGGAAAGCCACCGATTTCTTAAAAGAGGCCGTCGGAAAGCCCGAGAGTAAGAGGAGGAAGGTCCGAGGTGTGTGTTCCAGTGTAACATCTGTCACCTCCCTGATCACTTCCCCCACCCACTTCCAGTAGGTCTGTACCAGCGAGCAGGACCACCAGATGTGGAGATAGGAACCAAGTTCCTTGCCACAGCGCCAACATGTGGGGTCCGTTGATCCAGTGAATTGGAACACACGAAGTGGCGTGTAATACCAGCGGGTCAGAATTTTATAAGACGTTTCGTGGTATCTCACCGCCCGCGTGCCATGGTGGGTCAGGGAGAGGATCGTAGTCCACCCCGCATCCGATTTCGTTAGATTCAGTTCAGCTTCCCATATTCCCATAAAAGGGAGGAGATTCCGAGTCTCTCAATTGGAGAAGAGAGTATAGGGTGGAGATGCCATGGTTCAAAGAGAGACTTAGTGAGCAAAAGCGTTCAAACGGAGTGAGCGCTCGGGTTAGTTTGTGTCTCTCCGGGAGGGTACCCAGATAGTGACGTATTTGTCCAAAGTTAAATCTGTCCAGGAAAGACAGTGGTGGGAGGTCTATGCGCGATGTGAGAGCCGCCAGTGTGGGGATGTGAGCCACATGCATGGCGAGGAGTCTATCTCCCTCCACAAGGTGGCGACGTAGAGAGGTCCTAACCCCCGGTGTGAAAAGGGGGTTCGATATTAGGGGGAGCAGCGGAGAGGGACTGGAGGAGAGCGCATGCGAGAATTTCAAGCGGTCCCACAGACGCAAAGTGGTCCCTATGAGGGGGTGAGTACGGGCCGTGTTTGGCACTGCCTCGTGTGGTAGCCATGGTAACGTCCACAGCGGCACCCCTATGTCCGTGCCCTCTAGATCCAACCATCCTCTCTTATCCGTGGCGGAAGACCAATCAACTAGCCGATTGAGTTGGGCTGCCCTATAATAGGTGAGCAGATCTGGGAGCGCCATGCCCCCTGCTTCCTTAGGTCGACATAGTACCGCAAGTCGCAGTCTGGGCTTACGCCCTGCCCACACAAATTTAATCATTTCTGACCGAAATGTTTTAAAGAAAGACCCCGGTATAGTTACCGGTACAGTTTGTAACAGGTAGAGTATGCGGGGTAACACATTCATTTTAAACACCGCCACCCTTCCCATCCACGAGAGAAATTTAGTGTTCCACATCGTCAAGTCGTCACGGATCATCCCCAGGAGGGGGAGAAAGTTGAGAGCAAAAAGGTCCTGCAGGGTCGGTGAGAGCCAAGTCCTGAGATACTTCATCTTTGCATCACACCAGTGGAAGGGAAATGCGTCCCGTATGCCCACTGCCTCTCCATCCGGGACTGAGACGTTCAGGATCTCCGATTTGGACATGTTGATTTTGAGGCCTGCTAATTTGCCGTATGCTTCGAATGCGCCCACTACCGCCGCCAGGGATTGCCGAGCGTCCGTTAGAAAAAATAGTAAGTCATCTGCGTATGCAGTGACTTTGTGAGAACGGTTATCCCCCTGCAGTCCCGGGATCGTGGGGTTGCGTCTCACCCCTTCAAGGAAGGGTTCCAAGGACAAAGCGAAGAGTAGAGGGGAAAGGAGGCACCCCTGGCGCGTGCCATTAGATATCGGGAAGCTGGCGGAGAGAGCCCCATTTACTTTAATTCTGGCCGTGGGGAGGGTGTACAAGGCCTGTACCCACGTCAAGAATCCTGAGCCCAGTCCCAGGGTCCGTAATGTCTGAAAAAGAAATGGTCAGAGGACTCTGTCGAACGCCTTCTCCGCATCTGTGGAGAGCAGGAGAAGGCGTTGGCCCGAGCGTCGTGCTGCCGCTACTGCATTAATCGCCCTCTGCGTTCCGTCCCTTGCTTCCCTACCTGGTATGAATCCTACTTGGTCCGGATGCACCAAGCCGGGGAGGAACTGTTTAAGTCTATCGGCCAGGATGCGTGCCAGGATCTTAATTGTGACATCAAGGAGTGAGATGGGCCTGTAGCTGGTGCATTCCGCAGGGTCTTTCCCCGGTTTGGGGAGTACTGCAATCGTCGCGCAGAGGGTTTGAGGGTGAAAAGGTGTCTCTGCCGTAACGGCGTTAAAGGTGGACACCATGTGAGGTATGAGAAGGTCACGGAACTCCCTATAGTATTCCGCCGGGAGTCCATCTAGACCCGGGCTCTTCCCATTTTTAGTGGACTTTAAGGCCGCTGCTATTTCTCCAGCCGTAATAGGTGAATCCAATTGTTCGGCTTCACCGTCCTGTAGATGAATACGAAGATTAGTTGAAAGGTAGTCTCCAATCGCCCCTGGGGAAGGAGGGTTGGGGTCAGATAGGTTATATAGAGAGGCATAATACTCCCTAAAGGTGGCCGTTATTTCCTCCGGTCGAAGTGTGATCACCCCCCAAGTGTGCGTATCTTCGGGACGTAGGCCATTTGTCGACGCTTACGCAATATTCGAGCGAGCAGTTTTCCCGGATGGTTTTTGTTTAAGGCGAAGAAGCATTTGGTGCGAGCCGCCGCCTGTTTGATGTCCAGGGAGGGCAGGTCATTCAACGCACGTCGCGCCTTCAGCAGTAGGTCCTGTACCTCAGCATCGAGGTCCCCGCCCCTGCGAAGTTCCAGCGTGCGAATTTCAGCCAGGAGGTCAAGTCTCTGTCCCTCTCTGGCCTTTTTCATTGCTGTACCCCTGCTCATAAAATCACCCCTTACCACAGCCTTATGGGCTTCCCATGTCACGGGTCGTGTTACTTCCGAGGATGAATTTTCCTCAAAGCAATTGGTCAGCACTTCACGCGTACCCACTACCGCTCCCCAATCCGACAATAGGGAGACATTAAGCCGCCACGTTCGTTCCCGTGGGCGAAACAGCGGTGATGCCATACGTACCGAGACCGGAGCGTGGTCCGACCAAGTGGTTGTCACGATGGGGGTCGGGGACCTGACCTGACAGAGGGGTGTGAGCCTAATGAGCAGTAAAAATAGACCATGAGCCTGAACTAGAAAAATAAATATATATCATTTATTCTAGGAACCAAGAACTTAAACCAAGAGCAGGGAATACAGAACATAAATACAATAAACAGAGCCTTTAACCTCACGGCAAGAAATATAAAGAAAACCAGATATAAACAAAATAGGCAACTAAACATGGGAGGCAGAATTAAACATGGGAGGCAAAACTAAACCTGATACTACAAGGAGGCAAGAAAAACAGGGCAAACCAGATATGAGCCTGTAAACAGAATGACCAGGTAAACAGGTTAACAGGATAAATCTAGACCAGGGAAAGACCAGACATGAGCTGGAAGACAGACAGACTGAACAGGATGATTTAGACCAAGGCAAACCAGACAGGAGCTTGAAGACAGACAGACTGAACTGAACTGAATAGATGATTCAGGATGAATCTAGAGCAAGGCAAACCAGACATGAGCTGAATGACTGTTCCAGGATGAATGAGACCGCACCCTACTAAGGGAGTGGTCTCCATTTATACAAAATGGTCCAGGGTGAACCAATGGAGGCCAGGTACTGATCAGGCTTGGATGTGAATCAAATGTCTAGAACTTGGATGCAATATCCATAGAAGCCAGAGGGGGCGCCAGAGACCCAGAACGTGACATATCCCCCCCTCTACGAGCAGACCCCGGATGCTCCAAAGAAGACAACAAGAAAAGAAAGCAAAAAGTCAATGTGTCCTGTAGGCACGTAGAGCGCGCTCGTACACCTCTCGGTCCTCAAGGCATATTATAGCACCGTTAGATGCTCGGAAACATCCAGCAGGGACAGGACTCGACTCACGGGCTGGAGGACCTGAGGTATAGACCCCTTGGGAGCCAAAACTGGGTCCAGGTTTGAAGGCACCAGTCCTTTTGTGTCTCCTCCCCCTGGTACGGGACGTGGAATGGACAGCAACAGTGTCCTCCCGGCTCTGTGGCAACATGATGGCACCAGTGGCGATGCGGTTCTGTGGCAATGTGACTGGGGCAGCAGCAGCACGGCTCCGTAGGTTGGTGACCTTGGCACGGCTCTGCAGCAACTGGACTGGAACTGCTGGGCTAGAAGACTCCGGGACAGCTGGGCACGGTGGGGCAGCGCCCTTGGTGTGGACCGGTTGGGTAGCACCCTTGGCAAGGACAGGAGGAGCAGTGCCTTTAGCACGACTCTGTGGTGACTTGGACAAGGCGACAGCAGCACGGATCTGTGGGTCAGCGACCTCAGCACGGCTCTGCGGCGACTCGGATGTGGCGGCAGCAGCACGGATCTGTGGGTCAGCGACCTCAGCACGGCTCTGCGGCGACTCAATCGTGGCGGCAGCAGCACGGATCTGTGGATCAACGACCTCAGCACGGCTCTGCGGCGACTCGGACGTGGCGGCAGCATCACGGATCTGTGGGTCAGCGACCTCAGCACGGCTCTGCGGCGACTTGGTCATGGCATGTCTTAACTCGGCAACTACCGGCTCGGGTGAGCATAACTCGGCAACTACCGGCTCGGGTGAGCATAACTCGGCAACTACCGGCTCGGGTGAGCATAACTCGGCAACTACCGGCTCGGGTGAGCAAACTCGGCAACTACCGGCTCGGGTGAGCATAACTCGGCAACTACCGGCTCGGGTGAGCATAACTCGGCAACTACCGGCTCGGGTGAGCATAACTCGGCAACTACCGGCTCGGGTGAGCATAACTCGGCAACTACCGGCTCGGGTGAGCATAACTCGGCAACTACCGGCTCGGGTGAGCATAACTCGGCAACTACCGGCTCGGGTGAGCATAACTCGGCAACTACCGGCTCGGGTGAGCATAACTCGGCAACTACCGGCTCGGGTGAGCATAACTCGGCAACTACCGGCTCGGGTGAGCATAACTCGGCAACTACCGCTCGGGCGAGCATAACTCGGCAACTACCGGCTCGGGCGAGCATAACTCGGCAACTACCGGCTCGGGCGAGCATAACTCGGCAACTACCGGCTCGGGCGAGCATAACTCGGCAACTACCGGCTCGGGCGGCAACTACCGGCTCGGGTGAGCGTGGCTCGGGCGGCAACTACCGGCTCGGGTGAGCGTGGCTCGGGCAACTACCGGCTCGGGTGAGCGTGGCTCGGGCAACTTACCGGCTCGGGTGAGCGTGGCTCGGCAACTACCGGCTCGGGTGAGCGTGGCTCGGCAACTACCGGCTCGGGTGAGCGTGGCTCGGCAACTACCGGCTCGGGTGAGCGTGGCTCGGCAACTACCGGCTCGGGTGAGCGTGGCTCGGCAACTACCGCTCGGGTGAGCGTGGCTCGGCAACTACCGGCTCGGGTGAGCGTGGCTCGGCAACTACCGGCTCGGGTGAGCGTGGCTCGGCAACTACCGGCTCGGGTGAGCGTGGCTCGGCAACTACCGGCTCGGGTGAGCGTGGCTCGGCAACTACCGCTCGGGTGAGCGTGGCTCGGCAACTACCGGCTCGGGTGAGCGTGGCTCGGCAACTACCGGCTCGGGTGAGCGTGGCTCGGCAACTACGGCTCGGGTGAGCGTGGCTCGGCAACTACCGGCTCGGGTGAGCGTGCTCGGCAACTACCGGCTCGGGTGAGCGTGGCTCGGCAACTACCGGCTCGGGTGAGCGTGGCTCGGCAACTACCGGCTCGGGTGAGCGTGGCTCGGCAACTACCGGCTCGGTGAGCGTGGCTCGGCAACTACCGGCTCGGGTGAGCGTGGCTCGGCAACTACCAGCTCGGGTGAGCGTGGCTCGGCAACTACCAGCTCGGGTGAGCGTGGCTTGGCAACTATCTTGTTCTCACAGTGCTTGGCAACCACCTTGGCTTGGCACTGTGGAGCGGTGACCCTGGCTTGGCACTGTGGAGCGGTGACCCCGGCTTGGCACTGAGGAGCGGTGACCCCGGCTTGGCACTGAGGAGCGGTGACCTTGATTTGTTCATGCTGCAGGGCAGCACTCTTGACTGGAACTGCTGGTTTAGGCACAGTAGACATGGACAGGACTTGAAGCTGACAAACAGCAGACGCAGATTCTTTGTACTGCTGTGCAGCCACCTTAGATTGTTCATGCTGCAGGGCAGCACTCTTGACTATCCACTGCTGGGCATTACACCTGGTTTCTCCCTGTTGGGCAGTGGATTTGACAGGAAGCTGGCGGGCAGCAGATTTTGAACATCCTGCGACGTGCAGGGCAGCGGACTCTGGGGCCTGGTAAGGCTGGAACATAGATAGCTTCTGGGGGCGCACTTGACAGTCCATACGTTTATGCAGGGAAGAACCGCAATAAAAGCATAAGCCCTGTGTTTTTCTCCATACCCTTTCCTCCAGTGTCAGGGGTTCTCTGGATCTTTTCACTGGAACAGGAACAGGCTCCTTTGGGAAGACGTCCCTAGAAGGTTGCAGCAAACTTGCATACAGGATATCCAGGTGCTGAGTAATGAGCTTGTTAGCTCCTCTCAGGATCTCCAGCACCTCTAGAATTACTGCTCGCTCACTATGTACTGGCGGTCTCATTATGTCACGATGGGGGTCGGGGACCTGACCTGACAGAGGGGTGTGAGCCTAATGAGCAGTAAAAATAGACCATGAGCCTGAACTAGAAAAATAAATATATATCATTTATTCTAGGAACCAAGAACTTAAACCAAGAGCAGGGAATACAGAACATAAATACAATAAACAGAGCCTTTAACCTCACGGCAAGAAATATAAAGAAAACCAGATATAAACAAAATAGGCAACTAAACATGGGAGGCAGAATTAAACATGGGAGGCAAAACTAAACCTGATACTACAAGGAGGCAAGAAAAACAGGGCAAACCAGATATGAGCCTGTAAACAGAATGACCAGGTAAACAGGTTAACAGGATAAATCTAGACCAGGGAAAGACCAGACATGAGCTGGAAGACAGACAGACTGAACAGGATGAATTTAGACCAAGGCAAACCAGACAGGAGCTTGAAGACAGACAGACTGAACTGAACTGAATAGATGATTCAGGATGAATCTAGAGCAAGGCAAACCAGACATGAGCTGAATGACTGTTCCAGGATGAATGAGACCGCACCCTACTAAGGGAGTGGTCTCCATTTATACAAAATGGTCCAGGGTGAACCAATGGAGGCCAGGTACTGAATCAGGCTTGGATGTGAATCAAATGTCTAGAACTTGGATGCAATATCCATAGAAGCCAGAGGGGGCGCCAGAGACCCAGAACGTGACATATCCCCCCCTCTACGAGCAGACCCCGGATGCTCCAAAGAAGACAACAAGAAAAGAAAGCAAAAAGTCAATGTGTCCTGTAGGCACGTAGAGCGCGCTCGTACACCTCTCGGTCCTCAAGGCATATTATAGCACCGTTAGATGCTCGGAAACATCCAGCAGGGACAGGACTCGACTCACGGGCTGGAGGACCTGAGGTATAGACCCCTTGGGAGCCAAAACTGGGTCCAGGTTTGAAGGCACCAGTCCTTTTGTGTCTCCTCCCCCTGGTACGGGACGTGGAATGGACAGCAACAGTGTCCTCCCGGCTCTGTGGCAACATGATGGCACCAGTGGCGATGCGGTTCTGTGGCAATGTGACTGGGGCAGCAGCAGCACGGCTCCGTAGGTGGTGACCTTGGCACGGCTCTGCAGCAACTGGACTGGAACTGCTGGGCTAGAAGACTCCGGGACAGCGCACGGTGGGGCAGCGCCCTTGGTGTGGACCGTTTGGTAGCACCCTTGGCAAGGACAGGAGGAGCAGTGCCTTTAGCACGACTCTGTGGTGACTTGGACAAGGCGACAGCAGCACGGATCTGTGGGTCAGCGACCTCAGCACGGCTCTGCGGCGACTCAATCGTGGCGGCAGCAGCACGGATCTGTGGATCAACGACCTCAGCACGGCTCTGCGGCGACTCGGACGTGGCGGCAGCATCACGGATCTGTGGGTCAGCGACCTCAGCACGGCTCTGCGGCGACTTGGTCATGGCATGTCTTAACTCGGCAACTACCGGCTCGGGTGAGCATAACTCGGCAACTACCGGCTCGGGTGAGCATAACTCGGCAACTACCGGCTCGGGTGAGCATAACTCGGCAACTACCGGCTCGGTGAGCATAACTCGGCAACTACCGGCTCGGGTGAGCATAACTCGGCAACTACCGGCTCGGGTGAGCATAACTCGGCAACTACCGGCTCGGGTGAGCATAACTCGGCAACTACCGGCTCGGGTGAGCATAACTCGGCAACTACCGGCTCGGGTGAGCATAACTCGGCAACTACCGGCTCGGGTGAGCATAACTCCGGCAACTACCGGCTCGGGTGAGCATAACTCGGCAACTACCGGCTCGGTGAGCATAACTCGGCAACTACCGGCTCGGGTGAGCATAACTCGGCAACTACCGGCTCGGGTGAGCATAACTCGGCAACTACCGGCTCGGGTGAGCATAACTCGGCAACTACCGGCTCGGGCGGCAACTACCGGCTCGGGTGAGCATGGCGCGGCAACTACCGGCTCGGGTGAGCGTGGCTCGGCAACTACCGGCTCGGGTGAGCGTGGCTCGGCAACTACCGCTCGGGTGAGCGTGGCTCGGCAACTACGGCTCGGGTGAGCGTGGCTCGGCAACTACCGGCTCGGGTGAGCGTGGCTCGGCAACTACCGGCTCGGGTGAGCGTGGCTCGGCAACTACCGGCTCGGGTGAGCGTGGCTCGGCAACTACCGGCTCGGGTGAGCGTGGCTCGGCAACTACCGGCTCGGGTGAGCGTGGCTCGGCAACTACCGGCTCGGGTGAGCGTGGCTCGGCAACTACCGGCTCGGGTGAGCGTGGCTCGGCAACTACGGCTCGGGTGAGCGTGGCTCGGCAACTACCGGCTCGGGTGAGCGTGGCTCGGCAACTACCGGCTCGGGTGAGCGTGGCTCGGCAACTACCGGCTCGGGTGAGCGTGGCTCGGCAACTACCGGCTCGGGTGAGCGTGGCTCGGCAACTACCGGCTCGGGTGAGCGTGGCTCGGCAACTACCGGCTCGGGTGAGCGTGGCTCGGCAACTACCGGCTCGGGTGAGCGTGGCTCGGCAACTACCAGCTCGGGTGAGCGTGGCTCGGCAACTACCAGCTCGGGTGAGCGTGGCTCGGCAACTACCAGCTCGGGTGAGCGTGGCTTGGCAACTATCTTGTTCTCACAGTGCTTGGCAACCACCTTGGCTTGGCACTGTGGAGCGGTGACCCTGGCTTGGCACTGTGGAGCGGTGACCCCGGCTTGGCACTGAGGAGCGGTGACCCCGGCTTGGCACTGAGGAGCGGTGACCTTGATTTGTTCATGCTGCAGGGCAGCACTCTTGACTGGAACTGCTGGTTTAGGCACAGTAGACATGGACAGGACTTGAAGCTGACAAACAGCAGACGCAGATTCTTTGTACTGCTGTGCAGCCACCTTAGATTGTTCATGCTGCAGGGCAGCACTCTTGACTATCCACTGCTGGGCATTACACCTGGTTTCTCCCTGTTGGGCAGTGGATTTGACAGGAAGCTGGCGGGCAGCAGATTTTGAACATCCTGCGACGTGCAGGGCAGCGGACTCTGGGGCCTGGTAAGGCTGGAACATAGATAGCTTCTGGGGGCGCACTTGACAGTCCATACGTTTATGCAGGGAAGAACCGCAATAAAAGCATAAGCCCTGTGTTTTTCTCCATACCCTTTCCTCAGTGTCAGGGGTTCTCTGGATCTTTTCACTGGAACAGGAACAGGCTCCTTTGGGAAGACGTCCCTAGAAGGTTGCAGCAAACTTGCATACAGGATATCCAGGTGCTGAGTAATGAGCTTGTTAGCTCCTCTCAGGATCTCCAGCACCTCTAGAATTACTGCTCGCTCACTATGTACTGGCGGTCTCATTATGTCACGATGGGGGTCGGGGACCTGACCTGACAGAGGGGTGTGAGCCTAATGAGCAGTAAAAATAGACCATGAGCCTGAACTAGAAAAATAAATATATATCATTTATTCTAGGAACCAAGAACTTAAACCAAGAGCAGGGAATACAGAACATAAATACAATAAACAGAGCCTTTAACCTCACGGCAAGAAATATAAAGAAAACCAGATATAAACAAAATAGGCAACTAAACATGGGAGGCAGAATTAAACATGGGAGGCAAAACTAAACCTGATACTACAAGGAGGCAAGAAAAACAGGGCAAACCAGATATGAGCCTGTAAACAGAATGACCAGGTAAACAGGTTAACAGGATAAATCTAGACCAGGGAAAGACCAGACATGAGCTGGAAGACAGACAGACTGAACAGGATGAATTTAGACCAAGGCAAACCAGACAGGAGCTTGAAGACAGACAGACTGAACTGAACTGAATAGATGATTCAGGATGACTCTAGAGCAAGGCAAACCAGACATGAGCTGAATGACTGTTCCAGGATGAATGAGACCGCACCCTACTAAGGGAGTGGTCTCCATTTATACAAAATGGTCCAGGGTGAACCAATGGAGGCCAGGTACTGATCAGGCTTGGATGTGAATCAAATGTCTAGAACTTGGATGCAATATCCATAGAAGCCAGAGGGGGCGCCAGAGACCCAGAACGTGACAGTGGTGGGATGTATATGCGCCTCCATTACGAGGTCTAAGCGATATTGTTCAAAGAATATATAGTCCAGGCGCGAGAGGACATGATGCGGACCGGAATAAAAGGTGTAGTCGCGCTCCCCGGGATGGAAGGCACGCCAAGTGTCCACAAGGCGCATGTCATGTAGAGAGCGCCGTAGAGTACGCAGCGTGTGTAGTGGTAGAGCCGACGTACCACCAGAGGTGTCCAACGAGGGGTGGAGTGCGACGTTCATGTCGCCCGCTAACACAAGTACCCCTTCCTGAAAACACCTCAATTTGGACATAATACGTGCGAAACACGCTGATTGCGCGACGTTGGCGACATATACCGTGTCAAATGTGTAAACGGTATCGGCTATCATCCCCTTCACAAAGAGGAATCTGCCTTGGTCGTCCACACAGCTATCCTGGAGGGCAAACGGGACATCACTGGCAAACAGAATAGCAACTCCTCGGGATTTACCACCCGTATAATTACTAAAATAGCCAACCGGGAATCGCCGGTCACTTAGTGACGGTGCCGATCCCTCACGGAAGTGGGTCTCCTGCAGCATCACAATCGAGGCGCGCATCTGAAATAGGTCCTGTAAAAGCCAGGCTCTCTTCTCCGGTGCATTGAGGCCCTTCACATTATACGTGACTAGGTTAAGGTCTCTTGGTCTGAAGCAGTCAGAGGGCCGGTCCCTCCCCCCCAGCAGCTCCGGCATTCTGTCAACAAACTCGTCCCCGCCCGGCAACACACCAATGTGGGCACGCACTCCGATGGGGGAAGGAGAGGGGTGGGAGGTAGAGGCCGGGGGAGTGGGCTAGGGAGGGAGGGAGAATGGAGGAAAAGAGAAGAGAGAGGGAAAGAGAGAAAGAGAGAAAAAAAAAAAAAAGGGGGGGTGTAAATATAGATATAGGGGTAGAGCAAATGAAGAGAGGGGCCAAAGTGGGGAGTAGAAGAGGATAGTAAAGGAGAAAGAGAGGATTGGTAGGTCCTCAATGTCAGCTGGAGGAAGGGTCAGGCCGGGCCCGACGCGACGCCCCAGAGATATAGACGTTCACCTATGGGGGGTGGTGCTATCAAGGAGTGAACCTTAGATAACGTTGGGCGGCAACTTCGATAGTGACAGGGAGAAGAAGAAAAAAAAGGGTGAGAGAAATATAGGTAAGGTATAGAGCAGGAAAAAATGTACAACAAGAAGAGCACCCCCACCGCACAGCATAAAGGGGTATACGACAAGCGTGCGTCATATGCAGGTCCCTGCATGGGTCGCCGCGGTCACAATGATAGAAGCCTCCTGTGTGGCAGTTCACGTGGCACTTGCAACAATAACCTTGGGATCTACTGCCCCAGACCTATCTAAGAAAAAATGCGAACTTGAAGTGAAATAAACGCTGTAGCGGGACTGAGTCTACGGGACACAACGCGACAATGAACATGAAATATGAAGCACATCCCTCCCACCCCCAAACCCCCTTCCGAAACGAGATGAAAACGAACAGTTACCCTTACAACGATAGCAGTTTCCTTTTCCCAGCGATCCGAACCCCTCCCCACCCGCCACCCCGCTGCATGTAACGAGTCCCTCCCAAACCTTTTCCCCAGGGATAATAATGCACAATCACTTTTTCAATAGATGCAGGTTCCCAGATCCCAGCATGTTCCCCCCACCCCCTTGCCCTGCTCGCCTCTCATGAGTCCAGTGTCCTAGGGAGGCGCGTGGCACACCCGCCGTATCGCCTGTAAAACGTTTAGTCTAGCGGAAAGTCCACATCATGCCATCGAACCTCCCACCCATCCTCCCAGCACCCCCCACTCAATTCCCCACCCCCTCCCCCCTTCCTCCCTCGCATCCCTCCCCCCCTCCCCACCCCCTCCCTCCCCCTCACCCCACCCCCTCACCTCCCTCCCATCCCTCCCCAACCCCCCCATCCCTCACCAAATGAGACAGGGCATTCCTGCAATATTGTTAGCCTGTCGTGTCCGCCCCAAGCGGCCATACAGCTGAGTCTGGTGACAAGCGGGAAAAGCGTGTACCTCGTGTTGGCGTATGCAATGTTCGAGAGGCTTTAACTTAGATCTCCCCTCCCTATCTATAGTAGTGTCCGTCAAAGTTCCGTAGCTCCAAGCGGTAATAAACGAAAAGAACAAATGGAGGGCGTAGGTCCTCACTCTGGGTCCTCTATAGGTGCAGCAAGTGGTGGTGATGGCCGCGGTCGTCGGGGAATCTCGGATCTCCCTCCCTGCCTTCTTGGGAGGCCTGCCGCCGAGCGAGGTTCTGCACGCTGTCCCTCATGTAGCGTAACCCAGTCGGTAATTTGTAAGTCAGGGAGCTCCAACATTGCCAGAAAGTCCGGTATATCCGAAATAGAGCGGATGGTGGCAGACGCCCCCGCGTTGGTGGCCACCAGAGCGAATGGGAAAGACCATCTGTATGTCACAGAGCGGGCGGTTAGAAGCGTCGTGAGGGGGCGCAGGGCCCTGCGCGCCTGCAGTGTAGACTGGGCCAGATCTGGGAAAATTTCCAGGCGTTCTCCGTCGATCTCCCAGACGCGGCGGCGTCTTGCCGCTGCCATGATTGCCTGCTTCAGTCTATAATCAGCCACGCGACATATGATGTCACGCGGCGGCGCCTGATCTGTAGGCCTGGAACGTAAGGCCCGATGCGCTCTATCAAAGCTGGCGGGGTGTACTGCGCGTTCTGCCAGGATAGTATTAAAGATATGGGCCAGGTAGGAATCCAGATCAGAAATCGATTCCCGGACCCCCCGCACGCGGATGTTGTTGCGGCGGGAGCGGTTTTCGAGGTCATCTAGCCGACGCCATACCTCAGCGACCACCGAGGGGGTCTGGAGTTCCTCTGCTGGGCTCATCCGTTGGTCTGCAGCTGTAGGTCTGGTTGGGGCTGCCTCCAAGGCCGTCACCCTTGCCGCCAATGCGCCCATCTCCTCTCGCATCGTGGTCAGGTCCTGTTGCAGGGACACCTGCACCGCGTCCAGCAAGGTCTGCACATATTCGCGAGTGGGAAGGCCAGCGATGAGCTCCGCCACGCGGTCCGCCGCCGTCGGGTCCGGGCCCTGCCTTGCTGGCTCCGTCCCCGCGATAGGCCGCAGGTCCGGCGTTGGTGAGGCCGGCGGCTGGAGATAACTGTCCAGGGGCCCCACTAGCTGTTTCCTCGGCGTCCCTGACTGCCCAGGGTCCTCTGGGTTCCTTTTATTGCGACCCATGACGCAGGTGTGCTGTTGGTATCGAATGAAAAGCGCGGTGGAGGTACAGAGCTGTGTACTCAGGCATCCATCTTGGTTGCCGTCCAGGCCACGCCCCCCTGTTTTTTGTTTTTTTTAATGCAGTTCAGGGGGCTCAATGTTCGGTGGACTTCGTGGACCCTGCGATGAAGAGTGAATTCACCGCAGCATCGGCAAAATGCATTTGCCAAATCGCACCGTACCAGAAAGTGCTGAAATTTTGGTGCTTTCTGAATAACCCCTTAAGTATGAAGCACTGACCTTGCTTGCATCGTGGGAAATGAGAAGGTGAGTAACGGCAGTGCTATTGCTCATTTTATATGTGACAAATGGACATTGCCATCACTTTGGAAGAAAAAATAAAAACTCTTATGTTTGTGTTTTATTTTTTTTAATGCATGGTCATGCTTGGTATCATTAGAAAGGCTAGACTCTGTCCTGTCCAATGACACCTAACGTGACTTTGTGGGCTGTAAAGCAGGGGTGAGGAACGTCCGGCCCACGAGCTGCATAAGGCCCGCGGAATCAATTGGTCCAGCTCCTTGGAGCACCACAGCAGAGTGGGGGTGCAAATTCCCACTCCTGTGGCCCTTTTACCGGACCTCAGCACGTGGCGAGTAGCAGAATTAGGGGGCAGGTATTATCCTCGTTTCCCTTACTGACTGCTGTGCGCCGCATGTTTCTTCACAATGCGCCCCTCATTTTCCTGGTGCAGTGTGAAGGACGATCCAGCGAGCTTCAGCAGATGAGGGAAGCGGGGACATTCCTCGCTCCTCTCTTTCTACTTTTCGCTGCGTCCCGAGGTCCAGTAAAAGGGCCGTGGGGGGTGAAATGAATTACAAGGGGAGGGTGAAATTAATTAGATGGGGAGGGGGTGAAATTAAAGGGTAAGGATGAAATCTTTTACAGGGGGGTGACATTAAATGGGGAGGGGGGTGAGATTAGAGAAGGTGAAATTAATTAAATGGGTAGGTAGAGGGTGAAGTGAATTAAAGGAGGAGGGGGTGAAATAATTAAATGAGGAGGGGGAGAAATTAAAGGGGGTGTGTGAAATGAAATAAATGAGATTGGGCACAAACCTGGAAAATTTCAAGTAGTAACATCATCGGTACCAGCTAACATCACACATCTCAGCAAAGAGAAGCAGTTCCAGCCATTACATTAGGGATGAGTTAATTAAATTTCTTCCTAAATACAGCTGGCTAAATTTTAAGTTGTTAATTTTTATGGCCCTCGAATGATGTTATAAATCTCCAAATGGCCCTTGGCAGAAAAAAGGTTCCTTACCCCTGGTGTAAAGTATTTAAATACAGTGATCCAAAAGACCCCCGCTTTAGAAGGACCAATGTGTAATAACGCTTTGCGCCATCACCAACACGTTTGGTCCCGATGTGGGAAACGAGATGAGTTAGTGCAGTGACATTGTTTGCTTTTCAAGTAAAAGCACATAATGCCTCTTCCTTTAAAACATTGAGGGAAAAAATAAAATATGTAGCATTTTTGTTTCCATTTTAACGCATTACGTGGCCATATTTAGTATCGTTGGAAAGGCAAGACTCTGAGCTTTCCAATGACACCTCATTTGATCTTGTGCAGTGTAAATATCACAGACAAGCGGTTCTAAAGTACAACTGGTGCTCCTCGCAGCAGAGGTTTAGGTTTTTGATAAATCAATGCTTAATGGCATTGTGCCATTGCCGTCAAACTTGCTGGCATAGTGGGAAATTAGAAGGTAAACTAGTGCAGCAATGTGACAATCAAAACGATACCTACCCAGTCATCATGTGTGGAGGGAGAGTGTACAAGGGGTTACAGCTCCAAGCCTCTGGATTTACTAACTCTACCCACTCTCAGGGCCCCAAGTTATGCCAACCTAACCCCCCTAAACCGTACACACCATTCCGACTATACGCTGCCACCACGAAAGTAATGGGGCACTTTCCAAACCCCAATAGCTGTATAACACCTGTTATGCTCTCTGCTTGTTCAGATATGAGGCTGGGCTGTCAGGTTCACCATTGCTTTATTGCAGGACACTTACTGTTATATACAGGCTTGGATAACTACAGGAACACAGGATCATGCATCTGCCTTCATAACTGCATCACACTAACTGACTCCTGAAGATGGCTGCCGTGCCCCCTGACCTGTGTCATCCTGGGGCGGAGCCACTAGTTAAAGTGATAGCACAGGTATAGTACAGTCAGCTATAACACCTTCCTTCCCACCCCCAAAAAAACCCACAGAACAACATAACAAAAACCTAGTAACAAATCAACAACCATAACAATCGAACACAGTTCATCTGAGGAACTTGGAGAGTGTCACTGAAAAACTGGTGACTAGTCTTCTGAAAAAAATTGCGGGGCCAAATCATCATCCGTATCCTTCTGGGCCCTACGCGAGGACCGACGGAAGTCTCTTATCCGTTCTTGAAGATGTAAGCAGTCAGGAGGGTGTCGGTAACGTTGGGGATGCCCACCAGCAGGCGGGGTGTTGGAGGTGGTAGGATTGAATGAAAGATCAACTGGTGGGGTCAAGGAGGGTACAGAGGGGTCAGGGGGAACCTCTGAACCAGAGTCACAAATACCCACAGGAGACGAGTCCAAAGTTTCTGAGTCAACCCAGACACCATTCCAGATGTCCTCCGACGCATTAGATGTGGACACCGGACCCCGTAGGGTTGGGGACATCAAGGGTTCAGGCACCCGTGAACGAGGCCGTAGCTGGTCCACATGTCGTCTGGTAATGGAACCATCTTCCAGGCGGACTCTGTACATCTTGGGTCCCAAAGATTCTGCAACGGTAGCAGGTAGCCACCGAGTGTTGGCAGATCCATACGATCGAGACCAGACCTCCTGGTGGGCTGCAAAACCAGGAGACGTTTTGGACTTCACCATCTTTTCTTGGGATTGTAATATATGTTCATGAACGGTCTGAGGGCGAAGCATGTCAAAAGCAGTCCATGGCTGTCTTCCCAACATAAGCTCAGCTGGTGTTGTACCAGTGGTGGCATGTGGTGTAGTTCTGTAAGTAAAAAGGAAAGAGTCCAACTGCTGAGGCGATATGGACCTCTGGCTAGTCACAGCTACTGAGGCCTTGAAATAGTTCTTGAAAGTTTGTACAAACCGCTCTGCTTGCCCATTGGTGGCTGGGTGATAGGGGGCGGTTAATTTGTGCTTGATATTATGGACCATAACAAAACTCTGGAACTCCTGACTTGTGAATTGGGCACCATTATCTGTGACAATCTCCCTGGGATACCCAAACGAAGCAAAAAGATGCAATAATATGGCAACTGTTGCCTTTGTAGTCAGCCGGGTAACTGGAATGACCTCTGGCCATTTTGAGTGGGCATCAATTATTATCAAGAAGGTTTGTCCCCTTATGGGACCCGCAAAATCCAAGTGAAGGCGAAACCAGGGAACCGTGGGCCAAGTCCAGGGTTGAATGCATCCTCGAGGGGGGTCTCTGGCAGTTTGTGCGCATCCTACACAAGCATTGACATATGCTGTGATATCTGCATCTATGTTCGGCCACCACACATAGCCCCGTGCTTTCTGTTTCATCCGCGTGGTTCCAGAGTGACCAGTATGTAGCAAGTCCAAGATGTGTCTCTGGAGGGTTTTTGGAATGACCACTCGGTCTCCCCATAAGACACAATTATCCTTCACAAACAATTCCATTCACTTCCTGTAGTAAGGTTCATGTTCCTGTGATACCGTCACAGGCCAGCCGTCTCGTATAAAGGTAAGCACGTTTGTCAGAAGGGTATCCTTCACAGTATGGGCTGCTATCTCTCTGGAAGTCAGGAGGTGTGAGGTGGTGTACCTTCAACTCTTGACTGACAGTGTCGACTCTAGAGGCAGTTCTGTGAGACGGGACATTGCATCTGCATTTGCATTGGCATCATGACTTCGATACTGTATGCGGTAGCTGTATGCTCCCAAGAACAGGGCGTAGCGCTGGAGACGGGTTGCAGTTGTCTGAGAGATTCCTTTGTCAGGGCTAAAAATTTGAAGAAGCGGTTTATGATCCGTTAAAATGGTAAACTCTCTACCATACAGGTAAAGGTGAAACTTCCGAATTGCCCATATCAATGCAAGTGCCTCTATCAATTTGAGTGTAATTGCTCTCTGTCTTCGTCAAGGATCTGGAGGCGAAGGCCACCGGTTTCTCAGAGCCATCCGGTAGGATGTGGGAAAGAACAGCGCCCAGACCATAAGGCGAGTCATCACAAGCCAGGGTGAGAGGCTTCTGGAGGTCGTAGTGTACAAGCATACGTGACGCTAACAGTTTCCGTTTAGAGGACTCAAAAGCATGTTGACATTCAGCTGACCAGTCCCACCTGGAGTGTTTCTCCAGGAGCTTATGCAGTGGAAACAATATATGAGCAATGTCTGGAAGAAATTTATTATAGTAGTTAAGCAGGCCAAGGTAGGATCGTAGTTGATGGACACTTGTTGGGGCTGGAGCTTTGACTAAAGCATCAACCTTGTCTTCAGCAGTATGAATGCCCTCTGCATCTACTAAGTGGCCACAAAACTCCAATTTAGGCACCATGAATTTACATTTTGTCAAATTTACCTTGAGACCTTGGTGCTGAAGTCTTTGTAAAACGAGCTCTACGTTCTGCTTGTGTTCTTGGTCCGTGCGACCAGTGATGAGCATGTCATCTAATAGACACTGAGTGAAGGGAATGTCTGCTAAAATTTCATCCATCTTTCTTTGCCAGATGGCTGGTGCAGATGCAATGCCAAACACCATTCGATTGTATTCGTACAAACCCCTGTGAGTGTTAATGGTGAGGTATTTTCAAGAAGAGGGGTGGACCTCAATCTGTAAGTAAGCTTGTCGTAGATCAATCTTGGTGAACTTCTGTCCCCCAGCAAGTGAAGCGAAGATGTCATCTACTCTGGGTAGAGGATACTGGTCAACCTCCAGTTGGCTATTCAGTACCATGCGAAAATCCCCACAGATGCGCAATTCACCATTTGATTTCTTTACTGGAACAATAGGTGATGCCCAAGCACTGCGATCTACAGTTGTGTTCAAAATTATTCAACCCCCAATGCTGTAAAGGGTTTTAGGGAATTTAGTGTACATTTGTAATTGTATTCAGAATGAAATCCTACAAGGACTTTTTAAAGAACCATATGCAACTAAAATGACATCAATTGGTTTTGTAATACAGTAGTAAATGTTTCTTTTGTGAATTCTTCATTGACACAATTATTCAACCCCTTAAAGACTACAACTCTGAAGAACAGAGGTTCATTCAAGTGTTTTCAATCAGGTATTGAAAACACCTGTGGATGTCACGGAGCAGCAATAAAGCATAATAAGCACCAATTAGGCAGCTTTAAAATGACTGTGATACTCAGCTCCTTCTAGACATTTACTGGTGTGGTTACAAACATGGTGAAGTCAAGAGAATGGTCCAGGAAGACAAGAGAAGAGGTGATTACTCTTCACAGAAAGGGCAATGGCTATAAGAAGATTGCAAAGATGTTAAACATACCAAGAAGCATACCATAGGAAGCATCATTCGCAAATTCAAGGCAAAGGGCACTGTTGAAACGCTACCTGGTCATGGCAGAAAGAAGATGCTGACTTCGACTGCTGTGCGCTACCTGAAGCGTAGAGTGGAGAAAAGTCCCCGTGTGACTGCTGAGGAACTGAGAAAAGATTTGTCAGATGTGGGTACTGAAGTTTCAGCTCAGACAATACGGCGCACACTGCGTAATGAAGGCCTCCATGCCAGAACTCCCAGGCGCACCCCCTTGCTGTCTCCAAAGAATAAGAAGAGTCGACTGCAGTATGCCAAAAGTCATGTGGACAAACCACAGAAGTTTTGGGATAGTGTTCTGTGGACTGATGAAACAAAATTAGAACTGTTTGGGCCCATGGATCAACGCTATGTTTGGAGGAGGAAGAACAAGGCCTATGAAGAAAAGAACACCTTGCCTACTTACCTTGCAGTGCGCAAGCCTAAGAATGAGACTGAACTGGAGGCTTTTGCCCATGACGAATGGGCGAAGATACCCGTAGATCGCTGCAAGACACTTGTGTCAAGCTATGCTTCACGTTTAAAAGCTGTTATAACTGTAAAAGGATGTTGTACTAAGTACTAAGATTGAATGTCACTTGGGGGTTGAATAAAACTGATAATGATGTGAGCACAGAAAAGACATTTGTGGTTATTTCATTATAAATGTTATGTTATATTTGTCTGACCTACACGTGCCTCTTTGATTTAATTGTAAGCAAGATGACTGAATGATCAAAATCAATGTCAAACTGGCCAAAACACTCAATTTCAGTGGGGGTTGAATAATTTTGAACACAACTGTACCTTGGAAATGACACCCTGTTCTTCCAACCGGATTAGTTCAGCATCCACTCCCGCTCTAAGGGCAAACGGTACTGTCCGAGCCTTGAAGAATCTGGGATGAGCATCCGGTTTCAGCTTGAGCCTCACACAGTCATTTTTGATTTTCCCTAACTCGTCAACGAAAACCTCAGGGAAACGCTGTTTTAAGGATTCCACCCATCCATCATCATGTCCTGACGGAACTGTCAGGGTATTGCAAGGATTCTTGATGATATCTGGCATTCCCAGATGAAGGATCCAATCTCTGCCAAAGAGAGGAGGTCCTGCGTTTCTCAGGATATATAGTGGTAGTCTCTTTGTCTGGCCCTTGTATGATACCTTTACCTTTGCGCAACCAAGTGGATGGAGTACTTGCATTGAGTAGGTCTGCAGCTTTATTGGAGTGGGGCAGACAGTTGCCTGGATCTGAAGTTGTTTCCACTGTTTTTGTGTGATAACGGACACTGCAGCTCCTGTATCAACATCCATCTTTAGTCTCTTCCCTTCAATGGTTACTTTTACTGTCATTGCAGGGTGTGACGAGTGTATACGATGTATAGATAAACTATGTAATGCCTCATCGTTGTCCGAGTCAGATGAAGATGATGTAAGTTTCTGTACCTTGTAAGTCTTCTTCTTAGGGTACTGCGGCTTTTGTCCTTGTACATTCCTATTACGGCAAACCCGTTGGAGATGGCCCATTTTTCCACATTGATGACAAGGTTGATCCTTAAACCGACAGGTTTTGGAGTCGTGGTCTGTATTACCACACCGGTAACAAGTTGGCGTGGGTTTGGGTCTGTATCTCCAGTTGGCTGTAGCAACTGCAGTTCTGAAAACGTCCTCTTTCACCCCTTCTTTGTGAATCTGAGGGTGTAATTCCTCCGTATCCCTGACAGCCATCTCCATGACTGATGCTATCTCAACTGCGCTTGTAAGGGTGAGTCCCTTTTCTGTCAGAAGTTTCCTTTGAATCGTTTCACTATTCAGTCCCAGGACAAACTTGTCTCTCAAAGCTGTCGGTAGGTACTCCCCAAATGAACAGGTGGAGGCCAATTTGCGAAGGGTCACCACATAGGCTTTAATATATTCGCCCGGCTGCTGCTGCCGTTGATAAAAACAAAATCTTTCTGCAATTTCCAGCGGTTTTGGCTGAAAGTGATCCTCTAATAGTTTCAGGAGTTCCTGTAGCACCTTGCTTGCTGGTTTCTCAGGGAACAGAAGGTCTCTTAGAGTGTCATATGTGTTAGCCCCCACGGCTGTGAGAAACACCGCAACCTGTCTCTCAGGGGGTATGGTGTTAGCACTGACGTACTGCTCTAATCTCTCAGCCCAGGAGCTCCAGGAAGTTTTCTCACCATCAAACTCAGTTAATGTGCCTATCAGTGCCATGTTCTTGCTGCTGGATGGCAGTGTGCTTTATCTGGCTTTCAATCCCTGTTTTTTTTGGGGGGTTTTCAGGCTGAGCAGGCCTTTACAAATCCCATCCTCGTCGCCACTGTTATGCTCTCTGCTTGTTCAGATATGAGGCTGGGCTGTCAGGTTCACCATTGCTTTATTGCAGGACACTCACTGTTATATACAGGCTTGGATAACTACAGGAACACAGGATCATGCATCTGCCTTCATAACTGCATCACACTAACTGACTCCTGAAGATGGCTGCCGTGCCCCCTGACCTGTGTCATCCTGGGGCTGAGCCACTAGTTAAAGTGATAGCACAGGTATAGTACAGTCAGCTATAACAACACCCCAATCCAGGAGCCAAATCATATACAGCTAATATATCTACCAAATGTTAAGTACTACAGTAACGCTAAACCGAGCTATTCGAGAAGCGCGAAGCATCCAGAAAGATCAAAGTTTTAATGGAAAAAGATAAAAATGCAAACTTTACACACTGCCGATATCACAAAAACAAGACATACAAAATTTAAGAAAACTTGCAAATACAGTTCTTGAAATAAAGTGGGATTTACATAGAAAACCTAATTTGCATTAGGTAACTCTTCCATGGGTATCTCCAGATTTTAAGCCGTCCCAGGACTGTACTTCCAGAGATGGTCCTCGTACCCAGTCCTTGGAGAAATACGAATTGTACTAGTGAGTGCTGGCTGTTTGTCTAAGAGAGCAGATCAGATAAGGGGTTGTAAATACCAGAGTTCTTGCCTTGCAACCTCCTTTGCAAAGACTGGTGAAAACCCCCCACAAATTCTGCGTTTAAAATCTGACACACTGCGCAGAAAATTATGCCTGTGTGTGACACCTCCTACCTAAAGATGGATGACGGAGGCTTCAAGCAATACGTTTGAACCTTTGTCGGCCTAGTTTAGACAGTTGCCCTTGGCAGCAAAGCCCTTCAACAGTGCCATGAAAACTGCCTTTTTTATGCTGTACCGTAAAGTTATACTGCTGGAGTATAAGACTCCATCTGAGTAACTTGCTGCTGTTACAGGTCACTCTGTCTAACCAATGAAGAGGGTTATGATCCGTTACCACGGTAAAATCACAGCCATACAGATACGGTTGCAGCTTTTGCAAGGCCCACACCACAGCTAGGCACTCTTTCTCTACCACTGCGTATGCGACTTCCTTGGGTAAAAGCTTTCGACTCAGGTAAAGTACGGCGTGCTCTTCTCCCTTAGCATTAACCTGGCTAAGTACTGCCCCAAGGCCATAGTTTGAGGCATTTGTCTGCACCACAAACCGTTTACCGAAATTGGCGCTTGAAGCACTGGGGAGCTGGCCAATGCTGCCTTAAGCTCCATAAAGGCCTTCTCGCAAGATGGGGTCCAGTCTACCTGACTGGGGAGTGTTTCCTGCCCCTCTGATAGCAGAGGGTTAATTCCTGTATCCCATAAGGAATGCAGACTCTTTGCTTCCTTCACCATGGTCACCATAGGATCACCGTCTTCCTCTCCCTCACACTCAAGACCACAGCTTTGAGATCATAGTAGGCCTTGAGATTTTCATATACTAGACCCGTCAAAGCTTGTATCCTGTCCCTAACCGTTAGGATATAATCAACAGAGGTTTCTGGGGGATGCACTTTACCTTCCCGTTCCTCCCTTACTAAATCCAGGGGTCATGCACTCATACAACGATTTAAATGGTGAAAAACATGTGGACGCCTGCAGCACTTCCCGATAGTTCTCCCACTCATGGCCTTGCCTCTCCGTTGGAAGATTCCCTCGGTACAAAAGTCCCTTATCCAGTACACTGTAGGAATCAGAATCAGTGACTAACGCTTCCGTACGTTTCCACATCCCTTCTGGGGAAGGGTCTGTGTGCAGGGCTGCTATAAACTTTTCATTCCTGCTCCATTGCTCGAGGAACTCAGGAGCCATAGCCCCCTCGGACGGAGCCTCCTGGGAATCAGGGTTCTCCTGGGGATAATAGGGTTCCTCAGCCACTGGAGAAGGAGCACAATTATTTTCCCCTTCATTACTGGCTGAGTTTACGGCCTCCCCAGCAGCCTCACGGGCGGCCTGTAAACAGGTCACCACTGTTACACTAGGTATTAGGGATGTGGGTTTCGGAATTTCGGAATTTTCACGAAATTTCCTGATTCGTGTTTTCGGATTCGGACGATTTTCCGAATCGGCTCGGACCCGAAAACCGACAGATCCGAAAAGTTTTCCGAGCCGAAACGAAATATTTTCAGAATTTTCGAATGGACTTGAAATGTGTCAAATCGAAATTTATTTTCGCTCTATTCATGATTTCGGTTCCATTCGTGATTTCGGTTCCATTTCGGTAATTCTGGACATCGTATATTTAACTATTATCGGTTATATCGCTGATTCTGTAAATTTTGTATTTGTAAATGCGTATTTTTGATCAACTATTTCAAGATAGTTATCTGCCACCTCCACTCCCACAGGTCCCATCTGCCACCCTCTGCCGCTTCCTCCCAACCACTGAGGAGGAAGTCAATTCCTTATTGTCCTCCTCACATCTCACCACGTGCCCGCTCGACCCCATTCCCTCACATCTAATTCCTCCCCTCTCCTCCTCCCTCACCCCTGCTCTCACACACATCTTCAACCTATCTCTCTCCACTGGCTCCTTTCCATCCGCCTTCAAACACGCGCTAGTTACCCCTTTACTAAAGAAACCATCCCTAGATCCCAACTCTCCATCCAACTACCGTCCTGTAATCCCTGCTTCCTTTACCTCTAAGCTCTTAGAAAAACTAGTCTTCAACCGCCTCTCCCTCTTCCTGTCCTCCAATTCACTACTTGACCCCTGCAATCTGGCTTCCGTCCGCTACACTCAACTGAAACTGCCCTCACCAAAGTCACCAACGACCTCCTAACTGCTAAAAAACACGGCCACTATTCTATTCTCATCCTGCTTGACCTCTCGGCTGCTTTTGACACTGTTGACCACCCCCTCCTTCTACAGACCCTCAACTCTCTGGGTCTCGGTGACACTGCACTTGCTTGGATTGACTCCTATTTATCCAACAGGTCCTTCTGTGTGTCCTTTGCTGGTAACTCCTCCTCCTCATTGCCTCTATCTGTTGGTGTACCTCAAGGCTCTGTCCTTGGTCCTCTGCTCTTTTCCATCTACACCTCCTCCCTGGGCAAAATCATCAACAGCTTTGGCTTTAATTACCACCTCTACGCTGATGACACTCAGATCTACCTCTCTACCCCTGATCTCTCTCCCCCTGTCCTTTCCAAAGTCAGTGACTGTTTATCTGGCATCTCCTCCTGGATGGCCTCCCACCACCTAAAGATCAACATGTCAAAGACTGAGCTCCTACTTATTCCTCCCTCTAATGCCGCCCCACCTCCTGACTTCTCGATCACGGTGGAGGGTATCACCATCTCCCCATCAAACCAAGTTCGCTGTCTTGGAGTTACACTTGACTCTGCTCTTTCCTTCATCCCCCACATCAAGTCTCTTTCCTCCTCCTGCCGATATCAACTGCGTAATATTTACAGAATTCGGCCATTTCTTACCGCTGTCGCCACAAAACAACTCATACACGCCCTGGTAATCTCCCGACTCGACTATTGCAATAATCTCTTATCTGGCCTCCCTCTGTCCCACCTCTCCCCCTACAATCCATCCTGAACACCTCCGCCAGGCTAATTCACCTCACCCGCCGCTCTGTCTCTGCCGCTCCCCTCTGCGAGTCCCTTCACTGGCTCCCCATCCACTGCAGAATTAAGTTCAAAATCCTTATCCTTACCTACAAAACCTCACTAACTCAGCTCCCCACTACCTGTCCTCACTAATCACCAAATACACCCCAGCCCGCTCCCTAAGGTCAAACAGTGACCTGCGCCTAGCTTCTCCCCGCATCACCTCTTCCCATGATAGACTGCAGGATTTCTCACGCGCAGCCCCCACTCTCTGGAACGCTCTCCCTCGTACTGTCAGACTTTCCCCTAACTTCTCTTCCTTCAAACGCTCCCTGAAAACATTCCTATTTAGGGAAGCCTACCACCCAACTCACTGACGCAACCATCAATCACTCTCACCTTACAGTCCTCTCCTCCTGTTTCCAACCCCAACCCTCCCAGATTGTGAGTTCCTACGGGAATAGGGCCCTCATCTCCTCCTGTACTGTTTGTCAAATGTTGTTCAATGTATTGTAACCCTGTCTATACTGTGCTTATTGTACAGCGCTGCGGAATATGCTGGCGCTTTATAAATAAAGAATAATAATAATAATAACTATTTTTCCGTTTTAAAACCTTTGGTTCTGGTTTTTATTTTTAAAGTCAGACCATTTGGGTTAGTTTAGCGTTTTTTAAATCGTTTTGTTCATTTTTTTTGTTCCTTGGCTTTCACAACATTTTTTGAAATTCAAAATTTTTATTTTATATAAGTCAGCGTAAGTCAAACATATAAAGTGAGGGCCTCGCAGGGCCACCCAAAACTGTCAACATATGCACAATGCAAGAAAAATAATAAACATCCCCAAATAGTGGGGGGGTCTCAACAAAGAATGTCCATCAATAAGGGAAAAACAAAGCAAGAAGTCATCAAAAAATAGACAGACATTAACATATAGCATCCCCAATAGGGGGGTCTCTTCTATAGTTATGCAGTATAAACTGAGAAATCAGCTAAATACATCTAGTGAACTGAGTGAAAGAGGAAAGGGGGAAAAAAAAAAAAAAAAAAAAGGAGGGGCTAGGGGTAGTGGCAGAGGCCATACTTGTGTCTCCCCTGGTAGAACCTGCAGGCCCTTAGGACCGCGGGAGGCCAGGGGGAGTGAGTGACACTTGGCCCGGGGACTGGGGGGCGCTGACGCCGGCTCCAGGCCACGTAAGCGTACCCACAGGTACCCGAAAACGCCAAAAAAGAAAATAAAAAATAAAAACTTGCAATAGCGTCTTCACACGCAGGATCAAAACTTTTGCAGGTGGGGGGGTCGTAAAGAAAAAGGGGGGGGAACAAAAACATCCTCGAGTAGAGGGGTCTCATCTAAAACTCGGCCAATGGCGTCAAAAAGAGAACGACAAAATACTCAGCGGAAGGGGGTATAAGAGAAAAAATAAAACTGTCTCTAGTAATCAAAAGCGTCCCCAGCCGGGGATCAGCGACAAACAGCAAAAAGCAAAAAAGGTGGAGAGAACCATAGGTGTCTCTTCAGCCCGCATCTCGGAAAAGAATTCCTCGTGAAGCAGGTAGGGTGCAGCATGCCAGGCCAGATCCGTCAGCCCACAAAGGACCACCAACGAAGCGCAAGGCCCGCAACTCCAGCAGCAGCGATAATGCGTATCTGTCACCCTCACCAGGATCTCGGAGGATAACCAGCGGTAACTGCAAAGCGATGGGTGGAGAGTCAGTTTCAGGCTGTTTCTTCTGCCCAGTCGACAAGGGGGGGTGCATCTCCACTTCCGAGCAGCGACCTCTGTCTGCAGGCTCCTCCAGCACTTCAGCCGACTCCACGCAGCTCGACAATAAGTTGTCATCAGGCACCGTAGCCCTGCATGGCAGCGTCGCCTCCGCTGTTGCGATAGACCGCTCCTCCTCGTGTTCCCCCAAGGCTGAGCAGCCGCGCACGCCTGGTCCCCGCTGGAGACCGCCAAAACCACCTCCGTTCGGGAAAGCCTTTCCTCCATTGCCTCGCAGGACCTCCATAAACCGTCGCCAGTCGCCCCGTGTCAGCGGGCGGTCATCTTCTCCCATCTCCTGCAGCAGGTCTTCCAGGCCTGTAAGCACGGCCTCCATTCCAGTCACTGGAGGAAACGGTGAAACAACCGTCCCCCTCCCCGCGCATGCCCCAGCCGTCTCCAGCACTCGGGTGGCCGGGAGATGTTGGCCCTCCATCATCCCAGCTCTCATCAATAAAAATCGGCGGGAAGGCACAGCAAGGAGGTGGTAGGAGCTGGAAGGGTAGGCCTCAAGATGGCCGCCAGCAGTGCGGACCCGCCAGAAAACACCGCTGGCAATCCTCAGTCTCTGGTCCGGTGGGGGGGCAGAACGGGCCCCGGACAGCTCCTTCCCGGTGGCCGACCACTCCTGGGCCTCAGGATCAGAAATTCGGCAGCAAAAAGATAACAAAGAGCCCCAGTTAGAGAAGGACGGGTCGGAGCTCCATAGACACGCGTCCTTCCCCGTGTGCAGCCAGCCACGCCCCCCCCTTTCATAACATTTTAATATGATTAAATAAAGTTGTGAAATGTATATTCATAAGAAAAAAAAAGATCTTTATTTAATAAAAAAAAAAACACGATAGAATCGCCAGAATTATCGTATCGACAGAATGAATTATCGGATCCGAAAAACAAACCAAAAATTTATTATAAAAAAATATATAAAGTATAAAAAAAGTAAACCATAGTAGCTTACATCAAAACGAATAGAGTTAGACACTTTGAAACGAGTAGAACAGACGTTCCGAAAAAAACAAAAATTTCCGAAATCACGAAAAGTCGATACAAAAAACGAGCAAAGTGACCCGAAAACACGAAAAATGGTCGATATTCCGAAAAAAAATGTACACGAAAAACGAGCCGAACCGAACCGAAACAGAAATCGGTCGAAACGAGCCGAATCGAAAATTTTAAACATCCGAACAAATCGAACCGAAACGAACCGAAAAAAAAAATCGGTGCACAAGTCTACTAGGTATCTGATTGGGCTCCACACCATTCACATCTGAAGGGACAGTAAGCAGGACTCCACCTTCCTCTGCCCCACTCCTGGAGATCACATTAGCACGGGAGCTGGACACAGGCGAGGTATTGCTCTTTCCACTTCCCTCACAGGTAGGCAGATAAGAGGACATCTCTGCTTCACCTAGCAGCCTGCTTTCGTGCAGGGCTGACATCGTACACAGTCTAGATTCACAGTCTTCAATGCATTTCCTCCCCCATGCCAGCATAGCTGGTTCAGGCGTAACATTCCCAGGGTTGCCCTCCCCGCTCCCACAAGCAATAGAGGGTCCCAAAGTTTCACACAGTACCTCAGATTGTATGGGGTTGTCCATTAACACATTCGGGTCACAGGAGTTATCCTCTGGGGCATACCGACATACCAGCCGGCCCAAGTCGTTCCCCAGCAGCACATTTACGGGAATATCCTCGGAAACTGCAGCCTCCCGCAACCCTTTACCAACAGCGAACCCCACCAGTTTCTTTGATGGCCATCGTCTTTCCTGGAATAATATCCTCCAGACTATTTCAGGTCGCACCAGGGTACATGATGCACCAGTGTCCTGGAGACCAATGGTCACATGGTCACCCACAGTAACGCTCTGCAGGTTGTCGCTACCTCGATCCTCTGATCCAGCCACACATAGGATAGGCGTTGGACTTCCTGAGGCTTTTCCACCTCCTTCTGCCCGTGGCGGCTGCTTCATGATTGGACAAGTGGCACTCAGGTACCCCAAACGATTACATCGAAAGCACCTGCGGGTATCCCCTTGGCTCGATGCAGCCATTGCTCCTTGGCTGGTGGACAATGTAGTCAACGGTTTCTCCACTGATTTGATAACCAGTCTAAGTGTGGTTCCAGCTGGTGTAGGCACATGTCTGGCTGAAGGTGCTCTGTTGTTCACATAGTCGCTGGCCAGGTCTGCTGCCTCTGCAGTACCTATAGGCTTTCTGTCCAGAATCCACTCTCTGGCCTCAGGGCTCCTGGTTTGCAGAAACTGTTCCACAATCATTAGGTCCTCCAGGGCCTTGTAGGTGGTGACTTGCAGGCCCCCAGTCCATTGCTGGAATGTGGTTCTGAGCTGCCCAGCATATTCTGTGCATCTGTCCGATGTACCTTGCTGCATATTCCTGAACATTTTACGATAAAATTCAGGGGTTAGAGTAAAGCTTTTGAGCAGGGCCTTTTTTATGACGTCATAGTCCTTGTCACTCTCCTCTGGAAGGAAAGCAAACATATCCAGGGCCTTTTTGTAACGTTGGGGGCTTCCAGCCCTACCTGTGTGCTTGAGGACAGCAAGTCTGATGCTGCTCGCTGACCACTGCCTGGTTTAAATGGAGACAGGCAGGGAGGTGATTGCATGAGGTGTGGCTTGAGTGGGGGGCGTGGTCTGGTGAAGGTCTTTAAAAACCCTCAGTATAGTTTCAGAAGTTGCCAGATCGTGGTTATCCATACCTGAGCTCCTTGTACCTGACTGCTATATTGATTTAACCTGTTATTGACCTCTGCTTGTGTTCTGACCATTCTGCCTTCTGTTGCCCTAGACTATATACTTGTACTACGCTACTGCTCTGATACCGACCCGGCTATTCCATTTGACCATTCTGAACTCTGTATTCCTGATTCTGGCTCGGCTGACTCCTCTCCGTATTGTTAACCCTTTTCTGTCTAGCTAGTTTACCTGGCCAATTCTAAGGACCAGACAGATAGGGATCATTCACAGCTACACTGTTGGTAGCTTCTGGGTTTTGTGGAGTGTTGGGGGTTAAGTACTGCGTGGTGGGATCCGGGAACCGTGACACTTTTCTTTCAAGCGTGGGGTTACATACTGCACCCACTGCTCCTTGGGAAACTGGTACTGCCGACACACCTTCTCAAACCCTCTCAGGAACTCATCCAGGTCAGTGTCTTTCCAGCCGGGGGGTGGAGTTCCTTTCTGACGTCATCGCACCAATGACATGAGTGGGCAGGGGGAGGTCCCCAATATCCAAGATGTCAGCCCTCACTGGGAGAACAGCGTGGTCGGTGCCAGATTGTCCCTGGCCGGGATGACGCGCAGAACGCGTCCTCTGCAACCAAGTGGGAAATCGGAGGACGCGCTTACCCCGTCGTCCGCAGCCAAGCAGTTAAACTGTAAAAAAGGTTGTTAGAAATCAGATATTTAATTTTGCTCTCATTTTGAGGCTTACAATTAAATATACCTCAGTCCCTTTGTAATTGTTCCATTGGCTGAGACACATATACTGTACATGAGTTTATATGTGAGTGTTTTATTTATAACTTGACACTCGTGTGTATTGGCATTTGGGGTTGGAAAATGCGTGTGGATTAGATGATCAGCTATGGGGAGGACTCGGACGAAATATAGGTTTACTGCACATGCATCACATTTTTTCCACATGCATGCGCGGTTACTTCTCACTATGGAGTAAAATGTGCTTGTGCTCCTGTCTTGTTAGCATGTGTGTGGTGGCTCGTAGTGACGTAGTGCTACGGCACAGAATCTCTGGCATCATTAATGGCGACCGCCAGCGCCCAAGTATTGGACGTGGTGAAGTTCTTCATTGGCGAAGCTCATTTACAGATTCATTACATACAGTTATATAGGCAGCACTCTTGGTAAGCCTTATTGTAACTTTAGAAGCTATTATGCTGAAACGTTGGGGTACTTGGTCTCTGCATGTGTTCAGTTTGCCTTGAGGCTCCTGGTATTTACTGACATTTGTTTCTTTTCTGTTTCTTTGGCTATTGCTGGTGGGTGTATTACAGTGGAATGTGAACATAATTTTTTTCTTTGTGGTATATATAAATGTTCTAGATTATTCTGGTAACTTTGATCCTCTGTTTTTTTTGGCATTCACTGATGTCTAATTTGTAAGGGACCTGTTCTGGTACACAATTATTTTGGAGGCAATGGTCTAGTTTTAATTATTTAACCCCATAAGGACCAATGACGTACAGGGTACTTCTGGAGAGAAAGTCCACTTAAGGACCAAGGGCGTACCCTGTAAGTCATGGTCCTCTAATCCCCCTCCCTCCCTACTTATCGCTCAGGCTGGGGTCCCGCGGTGGTCTGACTGCCTTGAGGTCACACTGACGTCAATCGCCAGGTGTGATGACGTCAGATTCAGGCGCCTCCCTCCCTTTCAGGCACTCTCCCGGCTCCTGGTCCTGAACAGCAGGGAATTAAAAAAAAAGAGAAGCATCGGTAGGGAATAAAAAAAAACCTTACATGCCAGTCCACGATCATGGACTTGTTCTGGAGGTGACTGACATCTTGGATTTCAGCCAAACCTCTGGGGCCATCCCCTGCCCAATGACATTGCCATATGCAAGATGGTATCAGTTGGCCAGTTAACCCCCCCAGTTGACAAGTGGAGATAGGGGGTCCAAAAGACCCCCTATCTCCCGACCAGTGGCAGCTATAGGGTTATGTTTGGTATCATTGGAAAGGCCCGAGCATGACAAGGTTTGGTGTAAAAAAAAATATTATTTTTTTTAATTTTTTCTAGGTTGTATAATAAAAACAGGACTTCAAATCACATTTAAACATGAGCACAAAACGGTCAAAATGAGCTCAGCACATGAAATGGCTCAGCAGTGAAGGGGTTAAAAAAACATGTAAACATTGGGTATTTCTAAAATCAGGACAAAATTTAGAAATTATTCATCCAGGGTCTTTATTTGGCGGTTGTAGATTTTAGGGGTCAGAGTCAAAGTTCGAAAAGGTGTTTTTTTTTCTCATCATATTTCATAATTTTTTTCATAGTAAATCATAGGATAGGGCGAAAATTATGGTATCTTTAGAAAGTCCATTTAATGCCGAGAAAAATAGTATATAATATGTGTGGGTTGCACAAACGAGTAAGAGGAAAATTAGAGCTAAACAAACACTGTAGAAATGTAAAAGCAGCAGTGGGAACTTTCGGAATGACAATGGTAAAGCTGCCTGGTCACTATGGGGTTAAATAAATATTATATTTTACCATATAGGGGTACATCTCATTTTCTATATTTTGTTCTCAAGGTCCTTCCATTCACAGAGAGAAGCTCTGAGTCACGCATGATTCATTATTCACCATCTCCCAGTGTATTTGTACTTCCTGCACAAAGTACACAAAACTTGTATAACCATTATCACCATGAATTGAGACTGCATGTAGAGGTCAAAATCAGAACTTTATTGCAGCCAGGCAGAGCGATTTATACCAGACGGGGGTCATTAGCATACAAAACCACATTCCTAGTAAATGCAGTTCCACATCAACTCTGGCTCCAATAACTAGGGATGTACTGATACCATGTTTTTAGAAGTACGAGTACCAATATTTTTTTTTCCCCCAGGTACTCCCTGAAGCATTTTATTTAATGTCAAGCGACCCCTTTCTCATAAATAACTTAGGATTTTGCTGAAAGCCTGTCGAATTTATGTTATTATTGAAATGTATGGCCAGACACTCCATTTACCCATTGCACAGGCCTGCACTCCCCCAGTGTTCATTTTAACCCCTTCACGGCTGAGGCATTTCACCGCTGTGTGCTGAGCTCATTTTTACCGCTTTTGCTCATCATGTTTAAACGCGATTTGAAGCCACATTTTATTATATGACCCAGACATATTATATATCGTTCTTTCTGGCACACTCAGCAGATTCATAATATATCATTATTATATGTATACGTCATGTCCTGCCTGTATATTATAACAAAAAATGCAATAAAATTAGCTTTTTTTTTTTTTTAAAATTCAGAATTTATTCAGAAAACACAAAATACAGATATACATATTGTATCCATAGAAACAAAGAAATATACAGTGTACACATAAAATTAAAGGTGAAACTTATAAAGTATAAGAAAAGGTATGTAGCCTTAAAGGGAGGGGAAAGAAAAAAAAATTAAAAAAAAAAATTCTCCATGTCTCAGAGTATCCCCTACATCGAGGACATCAGCCTTGGTGCAATCACACACCAGAAATGTGGAAAGAGAGAGTGCGAAGTATGACAGAGAAGTTGGGGAGGGAGATCAAGTCGAGAAAAAGAGGAGAGAAAGGAGAGAAGAGTTGGAGGGGAATGGGGACGGGGAAGCCGCCTTAAATAAGAGATAGGAAGGGGAGGGGGGGAAAGAAAAACAAAAGTGGAAAAAGAGAGGCAAGGAGAAAGAGGAAGGGGGGGGGAAAAAGGAAGGGGGGGAGAGGGAGGACAGAGTAAGTCTAGTTAGGTGGGGTAATGTTGTCATATGGCTCCACCTCGAGGGACCCCAGACGCAGTCGCCGTACTAGGAAGCAGAGCGAGGAGCTCGGTTACTTGCGGCGTATCGGTCCCAGTAAAACCACTTTGTGGCCGAGTCATCAGTCAGCCCACGACGCCTTGCATCCAGCAAATCAATAGAACGATATTCCTCGACCCGAGCAATCCATTCCTGAACAGTGGGTGTCCTTGTCGACTTCCAGAGAGCAGGGATCAGAGCCTGGGCAGCAAAAATCATAAGAAGGAGGACCGAGCGTTTAAGGGTTTTGAGGGGGAACGGAAGATGCAGGAGGAGGAAACACTCAGGGGTCAGAGGGAGATCCTCATCCGTTATTTGAAGTATCGCATCTCGAACCCGAGTCCAGAACGGTTTCAGGTTGGGGCATGTCCACCATGTATGGAGATATGTACCGCTGTCTGTTTCACATCGCCAGCATTGAGGCGGGTGTGATGGGTAGACATGGTGTAAAAAGCTAGGAGAACGATACCAAAACGTGACTATTTTATACGAAGTCTCTTGGATACGCGTTGCGCTGCTACCTTTGTGGATCAAGGCAAACGAGTTAGACCACTGTTCCTCTGATATGGTCGCATCCAGCTCATGATCCCATCGAGAAACAAAGGAGGGGACCGTAGAGTCACTGGTCTGTAGTAGGCCATGTAGGGTAGATACTCCGTGAATTAGGGCTTCCCCTGCATGACAGAGTGATTCAAATGGAAGCAAGTGGCGGCTTAAGCTGTAGCCGCAGTTGAGGCTTCTCAAGTACGACTTCAATTGGAAGTAATTAAATCTATCCAGCACAGAGAGAGGCCCTCTCGGAGATGCAAGCGGCAAAACCTCTAGGTTGCCATCGGCAGGGAGATCCATCGCACGTAGTCTGTTCCCATCCGTCAGGCGGGTCCTCAAGGACGATCGTATCCCAACCTTTAGGGCCGGGTTATGAACCAAGGGCAGAAGTGGGGAGATGGCCGTGGAGAGGCCGTACGTCAGTTTAAGCTTATGCCATATACTCAATGTCAACGACACCGGATCTGGATCAGCGCCTCGTGCTCCAATCGGGTGAGGTGGGAGCCACGGAAGCGTCCAGAGCGGATGGCCTGCCAGGGCAAGCTCCAGGTCCAGCCACTGTTTATCGGGGTTCACCAAAGACCAGTCCACCAGCCTCAGTAAATGACTGGCTTGATAATAACGTCGGGGATCTGGAAGGGCCAATCCCCCCTTGTGTTTTGGGCGGCTCAGAATCACAAAGCTGACCCTGGGTCTGCATTTTGGCCAGATGAATTTGAGGAGCGCCGTCCGCAGGGCGGTAAAGAAAGAGAGAGGGATCAAAATCAGGAGGGCCCCGAAGAGATAAAGGAGCCTCGGCAGTAAGTTCATCTTGATGGCTGCTATTCTGCCCATCCAGGATATCATACGGCTATTCCAATCCGCCATGTCTGCTCGAAACGTAGTCAGAATAGTCGTGAAGTTGAATTCCAACATTTGTTTGGCTGATGGTGCCAGCCACACTCCCAGATATTTCATCTTGTGAACGCAGTGCCGAAAGGGGTAGTTCCTGCAGACGGCACCCAGATCGGCCTGCTCCAGTGAGATATTAAGAAACTCTGACTTGTCTCGGTTGATCTTGAATCCAGACACCTCCCCATAGGCTTCTAATTCTCTCGTAATTGCCGGCAGGGTAGAGTCCGGGTCCGTGATGAGGAATAAGAGGTCATCGGCATAAGCCGAGACCTTGTGAGTCGACTCACAGCCCTGTAGACCCCCGATGGCCACATTACGACGGATCGCGTCCAGAAGCGGCTCCAGTGTCATGGCAAATAAAAGGGGAGACAGCGGGCATCCCTGGCGTGTTCCATTGTGGATGTTGAATGGTGCAGACAGCACACCGTTAGCGCGAACCCGGGTCGTGGGATGGTCGTATATCGCCCGCAGCCAACTCAGAAAGGAGTCCCCAACCCCGACACGACGCAATACAGCAAACATGAAGCTCCACCTCATCCTGTCGAAGGCCTTCTCCGCGTCCGTTGAGAGCAAGAGAAGGCCCTCATGTCGGTGGCGAGCCAGCCCGATCGCGCCAAGGGCACGCGTCGTCGCGTCTCGTGCCTCTCGACCGGGCACAAAGCCCACTTGGTCCGAATGAATCAGGGACGGGAGGAGAGGCGCGAGTCTGACTGCCAATATCTTCGCTAAGATTTTAAGGTCAGAGTTTAAAAGAGATATAGGTCGGTAGCTGCGGACATCTGTTCCATCTTTGCCTGGCTTACAGATAACAGCAACTGTAGCAGCGAGCGCATGTGGGTGGAATCTGTTCCCGTCTCGGAGAGCCGCAAAAAGGGCCAAAAGATGCGGCATCAGGGCTGAGGTGAAAGTCTTGTAGTATTCGGCAGGGAGGCCGTCCGGCCCCGGACTCTTGCCATTTTTAAGGCCCTGTAGGACGGACGCAACCTCCTCTCCCGATATTGGGTCGTCTAGAAGAGAAGCCATGGACAAGGCAAGGGTACCAGTAGTCTTATCCGCTAAGTAAGTCTCAATTGCCTCTTGGGAGGGCCCCGAGCTAGAGGTCCGGTCTAAATCATAAAGGTCACCATAGAAGCGTTGGAATTCATCCAGGATGAGATCTGGATGGGGTGTAATATCCCCATCAGGGAGTTTAATCCGTGAGATGTAAGATGCATGTTGACGTTTCCGCAGGATATGGGCAAGGAGCCTGCCAGGCTTATTTTCCAGAAGGGCGAATCGGCATTTAGCTTTTTGAGCAGCAAACCTGACATCTTCATTGAGCAACCCATTGAGTTCTTGTCGTTTTGCTAACAATTGCTCGTAATCCGAGCTCAGAGCCGAAGTGTGGTGCTGTAGTTCAAGGTCCCGAATTACATTCAACAAGCCCTGTATCTGATCCAATCTGGCCCGTTTGCGGGCCGTAGCCCGACTTATGAGAACCCCTCGGATCACTGCCTTATGTGCCTCCCAAAGGGTAGGTGCAGTCACATCAGGCGTGTCGTTTTCCGCAAAATATGCCTGGAGACATGTGTTGATATCCGCCACAAGGAGCGGGTCTGTTAGTAAAGAGGTATTAAGCCGCCATTGTCGCTCAGAGGGACGGAAAAGCGGTGAGGACATAACCGCCAGCAGGGGGCAATGGTCTGACCATGTCTGCGCCATGATAGAAGCTTCTTCTGTCAGGAGAATATTTCTTTGCTGCACAAAAAAATAGTCAAGTCGAGAATATGAGGTATGCACATGGGAGTAGAAGGAGTAATCCCGTTCTCCAGCATGGAAAGCTCTCCACACATCAACTAGTTGTAGGTTATCAAGCGAGCGACGCATATGACGCAAGACCCCAGGAGGCACCGAGGAACGACCCGTCGAGGTGTCGAAACGAGGGTCTAATGGTACGTTCAAGTCTCCTGCTACAATCAATGTACCTGCCATAAAGGAGGAAAGGCGTCTCAGTGTGGATCTCAAGCAACGGTGTTGGTTGACATTCGGGAGATATAATGAAGCAAACGTATATTGCTGTTCCGCTATTTTGCATTTCACAAACAAAAAGCGGCCCTCTTGGTCTTCCATGATTTCATCCATAACCATAGGGACGGATCTGGAGAAAAGGATCGCCACTCCGCGGCTTTTCCCGCCATGAAAGTTGCTAAAGTAGCCAGTGGGGAAGTCAGAGTTGCAGAGCAATGGAGCCGACCCTTGTCGGAAGTGCGTCTCTTGCAGAAAGAGTACAGAAGCGTGAAGCGCCCTAGCCTCACGAAGGAGACGACGGCGTTTTTCATGGATATTAAGTCCTTTTGTATTGTATGTAAGTAATTGAAGCGAGCTATGCGTGAGTCCCCCAGGCGGAGCCATATCCGTGAAACAAAAGAAGGCAGTGGGAGATGAGTGGAGGAGAGAGGGGGAGTAGAAAGAGAGAAGAGAGAGAAAAAAAAAAAAAAGGGGGGGGAGGCACACACAGGAGAGGAGAAGGGAGATGGGGTAGGGTGATAGTAAAGGAGACAGAGGTAGGTGTAGAAAGGTAAGAAGAGGTAACAGTAAGAGAAGTAAATAGAACAAGACTATGGATACGTGTAGACTCACCCTTGGGACGCCACATACCTCAATCTATAGGGATCGTGTGCCACCCCCGAGCAAAGAGAAACGACGCCTGGGCCTCGTGGGTAAGTACGACCTGAGTCCAAAACAACCAACTGAAAAGGATATCAGTAACAATATGTACAAGAAAAACAAATCACTATAGTAAGAGCAAAACAAAACAGAGCCCCCTCCGAATACAGGAGCTGTAGCGGAGAAAACGTAGAAAAAAGTGTGGAAGGGTAGAGAAAAAAAGAAAAAAAAAAAGGGGAAGGGGGGTTAGCAACACTTCCCTCTGCCGCCCTCCCTCCCGATCACTACACAATCTTCCCTCCCGCCCCCTCCCCCAAGACATCCCCTTCACCCTCCAAACCTATATATTATACAGGCTCCCAATAAAGTCATATCGGTAAAGGATTAACAAGAATTTTTAGTAGGCACATCGGTTAGCAAAAAGGCGAGGAAGAACAAAAACTATCAGACCCCCACCCTCTCCGCCTCGGATTTCCTTCCTCAACACCCATCCCCCACCCAGTATGATCAGCCCCCCGACATATCTAATAGATTCCAAGCCGGAGTCCCAACGCTGGAGCAGGGTGGATCTCCACTATGTCGTCCACTCTCTGGTAGTCTCTGTTCGGTCTGGAAAAATGGGAGCGGAGGTAAAAAACAAGTATGTCGTAGGTCGAGCAGTGGCCATGAGATGCAGCAAACAACAATGGGGGGTGAAGAACTCACGTCCCGCAAAGCCCTCGGGTCCTCCATCTTGTGTCCACAAATTATAACTAAAGAGGTCACGTAGGTCATTCAGCATCAACCTTGACGAGGTTGCAGGGATGGGAGGGGGTGGAAGAGCTATGCCTCGCAAAACGGCAAGACGCAAAAATTATCAGGAAATATAAAGGGGTAACTGTCCAGCTGAGGCATGTCCCGGAAGGAGAAGGGAGTCAACGTCCCGAGTGACCAGACAAATATTTGAAGGCAAGCAACCCCCAGCCACAGAAATTGCCACGAAAAATTAAGGGGTTGGATATCCAACTGAGGCACGCCGTGGAGGAAGGAGGGGAGCTGCATCCCGACTGGAAAAGCATTTAACGGAGGGCAAAGCAGTCCCCAGCTCTAAAATTTACGGCAAAAATTTGAGAGGTTGGCTGTTCAATCGTGATAAGCCGTGGAGGAGGGAGGGGAGCAGCATCCCAACTGGCAAAACAGTTAACAGAGGGTAAAACAGACCCCATCTACAAAAATTAGTACGAGAAATTATGAGGCTGACTGTGCAACGTGGTAAGCTGTGGCGGGGGAAGGGGATCCGCGTCTCATCAGGGAGAACAATATAGCCGAGAGCATAGCGATCCGCGGCCACAAAAATTACCGCAAAAAATTCAGGGGTGGGCCGTCCAACTGCGATGAGCCGTGGAAGCAGAAGAGGGTCAGCCTTCCGACCGGTCGAATTTAGGAGGACATCTCCCTGGTAGAGGTGAGCCAAGGAGGAGGAAGAGGACCTGTGTCTCATACCCCACAGTAATTCATGGAAGGCAGGTTAATCCTCCACTTGACGCGGGGGTCGCTCCATTGGGTCTTCCGCGGCGGGATCATGTAACGGCGAGGGCCTCTGTCGTCTGCGAGGTCGTCGTGGGCGGAGCTGCGAGGAGGATGCAGGACCGTCTTTGCGTTGGTCGGACTCCCAGTTTCGCACATTCATTCCGGGCAGGTCCATCTCATGCAAAAAATCTCTCACATCAGCGGGGCGTTGAATCACATGACGAATCCCATTGCGCTCAGCCGACAGAGCGAAGGGGAACCCCCAACGGTATTGGATGCCCGCTTGTCGCAGTGCCTGCGTGACTGGCAGCAGACATCTTCTGGCCGCAAGGGTAAAGGGTGAAAGGTCATGAAAGAGTTCCAGGCGATGCTCGTGGTAATCCCAGTACCGGGAGGTGCGGGCGCGCTTCATGATCTCCTCTTTTAGAGAATAGTCAACTAAGTGACAAATTACATCTCGCGGAGGGGCCGTAGATGGAGGTCGGGGTCGCAGAGCTCGATGTGCTCTGTCCATAGGGACGGGGGCATCAGTGTCGCGGTTTAAAATCAGGTTAAATACCTCCCGCAGCGTGGTACGAAGGTCTTCAGGATCATCGGTCTCAGCAAGCCCTCGGACACGAATATTGTGTCGACGGCCTCTATTATCGAGGTCATCTACCCGACGTTGGAGGTCCGAGAACTCGTCCCGGTTATGTGTCTGGGCTGGTTGGAGTGGGTGGCGCGCTGTTTTCTCCAGAAGGCCCACTCTGCTTGATAAGGCCTCCATGTCCACTCGTACCTCTCTGACTTCGCGGCCAAAGCCCTCTCGCAGGTCTGCTATGATGTCGGAGAGGTCCGATTTCGTGGGGAGAGCTGAGATCATCCGCTCCAGACGGCGTATCGCATCCATAGAGTCCAGAGCGTGGGACTGGGACGGAGGAGCGTCCGCCATTTTGGGAGACTCCTCGTGCGGGGAGCGCGGCGGGACAGTGTTAATAAAAGTGTCCAGCGGGCCCGTTCTTCGGGTGGCGCGGTGTGCGGGCGTCTTGGGGGTATGCAGCATCCCCTTACCTCGTACCATGACCCGACGATGAGCAGTAAAGCGGAGGTGTATCGGAGGGGGCTCAGGAGCTCGGCTAACATGCGGCCATCTTGGTCAGAGGTCAGGACACGCCCCCAAAATTAGCATTTTTAATCATCTACAGAGTGTAAAGTGTTTTTTTTTTTCACATTTTATCACGAGTGTTTGCGGTTATAGTTTCTATGGGGTGCACTTGTAGAAAAATTAGAAACATTTTGGGGGGGAATTACACGATTTTTAGCAAACGCACCCCATACAAAAAAATCATTAGTGCAGCATCATTGTTCACATTATGATTGAAATGTGAACAATGTTGCTGCATTAATAAAAACAACACACAAAAAGTTTTTATTTATTTTTTTATATATATATATATTTTTTTTTATTTTGAACCTGGTCATGTTTGGTATCATTCGAAATGCCATGCTCACTGCCACGATTTTGGAGATATCGGGGTTCAAAGGAACCCTGTATCTCCACCAGGGGATTTCCTTGGGAAAAATCGGGATTTCCCCAGGCAGCTAGGGGTTCCCTGGCTATCTGACATCATTGCGCTATGCACGATACGTCAGGAGGCGAGGGGGAACCGGGAGGTGGAGCCGCCATCCAAGATGGTGGCCCCCACCGGAGCTATATCGTGATCTGATACGTAAGGGGTTAAAAAAAGGCACCGCTTTAAAGGGCAGATACTGCCCTTCAAAGCGGTGCCTTTTTTTTTACTTTAAACCCTCCCGATCGGGAGGGAGAGGGATCCAAAAGGATCCCCCCTCCTTTTCAGGCGATCTCCCGGCATTGCCTGGGGGTCGCCTGGAAATGATGTTATGGCGCAATAACGTCAGACGTCGGGGGCTGGCCTATATTCAGCATCTTCCCTGAAGCCAGAATGCCGCGGGACCCTGGACAGAGAGGTGAGTATCTCCGCCGGGGCTCCCACTTGTGAGTGACGTGTGGGGAACGTCCTCCGCATATAGCGGGAGTCAATGAGGACGTTCCCCACACGTCATCCGCAGCGAAGGGGTTAAGTTAAAAAAAAAATTACATCCAACAAAACAAAGAAAATAGTTGGCCAACTCATAATTATGGAAATAATTGTTACTTGCAACCCTATTAAAACCATTACTACTTTGATGTTTCTAGCCTTGCCGGTCCCTCTTATAGCAGCGGATATCATATCCCTGCAATGCTTGATAGACCACTTTGTATGGGCCGGAAAGAGGCGCCGAGTTGTGAGACACGCTTTATCTCCCGGACGCTGGGCGGGCTGGGTCTCCCATCCCTCTTCACATATTATTATGCGGCTCAATTAGGCCAAGTTGTAGCCTGGCATGCTCCAGCAGGATCTCGCAGATGGGTCGACCTGGAGGCGACTCTCATGCTACCCAATAAGATACAGCATTGGATTTGGTTGAACTCGGAACACCGCACTCTGATCACCACTGCATACCCGGTCATATTGAATTCGCTACGCATCTGGCACAGTCTGGCAGTGGAATGTGATTTGACCTCGCTACCATCTCCTATGTCTCCGATTTTTGGTAATAGGGGTTTTGCGCCAGGCCTGTCTCCTGGCGACACCTACTGGAATCAGGTGTGTGCAAGATACATCAGCTATATCACAAAGGCCCTTTAATACCTTTACATGATGTTGTGGGACTTTATTACCTACACATCTTTCAATTGAAATCATATGCGACACAGGCTTATATCAAACAAGCAGCATTGGCCCTATTGACACGTTTTGAACGTTTATGCAGGGCCGGTACATATCCGCAAGGACTTATGTCCTTGCTATATCGGGAGCCGACTTCACTCTTGGAGATTTATCTTATATACACGCATGGGAAAGGGATATTGGCGAAACCCTGGAAGCGGAAGACTGGCAAGATATTTGGGAGATGTCGCGCTCGGTGTCGGTGTGCGCCTCGTTACAGGAGCAGTCTATTAAAATGGTGATGAGATGGTATGTCACACCATCCCAACTGGCCCACATGAACCGGAATTTGCCGGACGTATGCTAGAGAATGTGCACATCTCGAGGCTCGTTTTTCCACTTGTGGTGGTCGTGCCTCGCATTGTCCCCTTATGGAGAGAAGTCCAGGAACTATTGATTCTGGTGTTGTCCAAACCTATTCCGATGGACCCTTGGGCATTCTTGCTATTCAGGTCACTTCCTGAGTTTACTTTTTACGAAAATAAATTAATGGCCAAGATCGCTTTGGCAGCTAGACGAGCAGTAGCGGAAGTCTGGAGACAACCCCTCCCTCCACGTATGGCTAAGATCAGAAACACTCAGGTTATGGACGAACTGACGGCTATAGTCCATTTCACCCTACCATCTTACAATAAAACCTGGGGGCCTTGGCTGGACGCTGGCTTGTAGGTCTCAGGGGAGAAACACGTTTTATGTATACACATAGGGCATTACTGTGCCATTACCTTTCTTTAACCCCCCTTCTTCCGTTTTTACAGGTTTGAGTCGGATTTACTTTTCCATACACTGGCCCGGGCCACAACCCCCCCCCCCCCCCGTTCTTCCTCTCCTCGCACTCACCCTTTCTATTTTTTTATGACAAAATATGGATGTTGATTGGATACTGAAATTCAAGCGGCTGCATATATTGTGGAATTCTTGTGCATTAGCGGCGCTGCAACACCGCTACCCTCTTACTGCATTCCCTTCCGTGCCAACATCCAATAAAATTTTGTTTAAATAAAAATAATTACTATTTTGTGTCAAATGTACAAGACAAGGTGCTATAAACAGTGTCTTCAACTTGTAACACTATAATCACAAGCATTCCCAATATATAAATGGTACAATTGTGTGTTAATGCATACGATGGACCAGTTGTTGATCAAAGTGCAGGTTTTAAGCATGATTTCCATATCCACAGCTGTCAGAGCTCAAGGAAACCTTTGCAGTTTACAACCTTGGCCCGGTGAGGCATAACCCATGCACCAACAGATTAGGTTTCTGAAATGACGATACCTAAAATAGGTGGGCACTGGCTGTACAGTTGTCTTTCACTGGGAGAAAGATATTTGCAAAGAGAACCAAGATTGAAAACACTGTTTCAGACACCTCTTTGACTTGATTATGACAGTGAAAGTTTACAAAAAAAAAAATGAACATAAATGACAAGTCAAAAAAGTTCTATGTATATGCAGACGCATCCTGAAAAGGCCTGGACCGTAGTATACATTACATTAAATACACATGCACACTTACTTTTGGTTCCCAAAACAAGTTCTCCTGCAACTCTCCATTACTTTTGTGCGGTGGATATTTGGTTCAATCATTTCATAGATTTAAGAAAAACCACGTGCCCGATTCCAACCAGGACGATAAGCTAACAACTGTGGCAGTGAGTGGTGGTGGTCGCAGACAGCCTAAAAGAATCCTAAGCTATCAGAGACACTAGCCCTGCTTGCATCTCGGTTGTTGCGGGAGTTTACTGTAAATTCACGTCTCCTGCATGTTGTATTTGAGACGTGTATTTGCGCTTCAATAGAGAATAAGCTGTTACAACCTAGCTTGCTCTCAAGGCCGCAATCAGCACTTTAATAGTCTCCAAAACCCTGGTGTTAATTCAACCCCCCCCCCCAATTCCCATACGCACCTGGGATCTGGCAGTGCAGAGGGCAGCGCTATCTATCGCTTCCTCTGGCCCCAAGCAGCGTGACAATGTTAACCCCTTAGGGATCGGGTGGTTTTACACAAATCCGTCCTTTACTGCCCGCTGCTGTTTTTACATTTCTGCGCTGTTCAGGTTTAGGTCTAATTTTCCTCTTACTCGTTTATGCAACCCACACATATTATACACCGTTTTCCCCACCATTATATGAACTTTCTAAAAATACCTTTATTATTTCCAAAAAATATGATGAAAAATAACTTTTTCGTAATTTAATCCCCAAAATCTACAACCACCAAAAAAGACCCTGGCTGAATAGTTTCAGAATTTTGTCCCGAGAATAGAAATACCCAATTTTTACATGTTTTTGCTTTTAAACCTCTTAACTGATAAGCTCATTCTGACCATTTCATGCTCATTATTTTTAGATGACAGCCTAGGTCCTATTTAACTAAACCCCCCCCCGACAATATACATTTTTTCTTCTTTTACAGCAAACCTCGTCATGTAGCATCGTCAATGGTATCATTGGAAAGGTCATGATCAGGCCTTTCCAATGCTGTCAAATATGACCCTCTGACACGGATCAGGCGATAAGGGGATCCTTTGGATCCCCTTAACTGGCCGACTGACATCCTCACACATATGGTGGGGATGTCAGTGGGTGGGGGGGTATCTGGAGGCTTGGCTGACATCAAAGATGTCAGACACCTTCAGGTTTCAAATTGCGATCCGGCTCTCCCCTTTCCAGCGATGCAAAAAGCATCGCTGTAGGGTGAATGGTTGGGGAGATAGAGGGCTGAAAGGAGCACCCCCTTCATTGATTTCAATGCAGGAGCCGGTGACGTCACCACGCAGCGTGGTGATGTCTTTGTGCTCGCCGCCCCTCTAAAACAGAGGAGCAGGCTTCCTCCCTGCCAGAACTCCGTGGGAGCCGGTGAGGGAGGTTAGTAGCCCCATAACGTACCATGTACATCCGCGGGTCTAAGGGAGACCTGTGGGCAGGAGCAGGACGTACATGGTATGTCAGCAGTCGGGAAGGGGTTAAAGAATTCCCAAGTCGTCTTCCACAGCCTCTGGTCATACAAACTCACGCAGGGCTCTATGGAGTCCTATGGACTGCAGGAGCGGATACTCCCGGTGGTGCTGGGAGCAACTGGAAGTATCAGTCTGCATCTCAATAAATTAGATTGTCATGGAAACGTTAATTTAGTTCATTAATTCAACTCAAATTGTGAAACGTGTGTATTAAATAAATTCAATGCACACAGACTGAAGTAGTTGAATTCTTTGGCTCTTTTAATTGTGACAATTTGGCTCACATTTAACAAAAACCCACCAATTCACTACATCAAAAAATTTGAATACTTCATAAGACCAATAAAAAAAAAAAAATCATTTTTAGTGAATTGTTGGCCTTCTGGAAAGTATGTTCATTTACTGTAAATGTACTCAATACTTGGTATGGGCTCATTTTGCTTTAATTACTGCCTCAGTTCGGCGTGGCATGGAGGTGATCAGTCCGTGGCACTGCTGAGGTGCTATGGAAGCCCAGCTTTCTTTGACCGTGGCCTTCAACTCCTCTGCATTTTTTGTTTCTCATTTTCCTCCAGACAATACCCCCATAGATTCTCTATGGGGTTCAGGTCTGTTAAGTTTGCTGGCCAGTCATGCACACCAACACCATGGTCATTTAACAAACCTTTAATGCTTTTGGCAGTGTGGGCAGGTGCTAAATCCTGCTCGAAAATGAAATCAGAATCTTTAAAAAGCTGGTCAGCAGAAGGAAGCATGAAGTGCTATAAAATTTCTTGGTAAACGGGTGAAGTGACTGGATTTCAAGAAACACGGTAGACCAACACCAGCAGATGACATTGCACCCCAAATCAGAGACTGGAAACTTAACACTGGACTTCAAGCACTTTGGGCTATGAGCTTCTCCACCCTTTCGCCAGACTCTCGGACCTTGGTTTCCAAATGAAATACAAAACGTGCTCTCATCTGAAAAGAGGACTTTGGACCACTGGGCAACAGTCCAGTTCTTCTCCTTAGTCCAGATAAGATGCCTCTGATGTTGTCTGTGGTTCAGGAGTGACTTAACAAGAGGAATACGACAACTGTAGCCACATTCTCTGACACGCCGGTGTGTGGTGGCTCTTGATGCCTTGACCCCAGCCTCAGTCCATTCCTTGTGACGGTCACCTAAATTCTTCAATAGATTTTGCTTGACACGTCTCTCAATGCTGAGATTCTCTCGGTTGGTTGTGCATTTTTTTTTTTCCACTGAACTTTAACATGCTTGGATACAGCACTCGGAATAGCCAGCTTCTTTGGTAATGGATGTTTGTGGCTTACTCTCATTGTGAAGGGTGTCAATTATTGTCTTCTGGACAACTGTCAGATCAGCATGATCTGTGATTGTGTAGCCTAGTGAACCAAAACGGAGAGAGCATTTTGAAGGCTCAGGAAACCTTTGCAGGTGTTTTGAGTTGATTAGAATATGTTGACATGCCAATTTTTTGAGAGTGAATTGGTGGGTTTTTGTTAAAAGATCCAAAGACCTAAACTACTTCAGTCTGTGTGCATTCAATTTATTTAATACACAAGTTTAACAATTTGAGTTGAATTAATGAAATAAATTAACTTTTCCACGACATTCTAATTTATTGAGATGCACCTGTACATGGTGTGCCTGAGTCAGAAGATAGTGTAAGGGAAATGTGCGCTCGCAGATTTTCTCCTACAGTTTGATAACAGCATATTTGGAATCAGGCCCCACATGGTGTTTGAGAAGCACCCCTAAATAAAAGTTAAAAATATATGTAGATGTTTATTACAGTGGCTCTCATGGACTTGGTTTTGAAGGAACTCTCCTAAAGTAAAAATGTACATCTACTAGTCACAACACATGAAGAAAAAAAAATTATATAGGGCAACAGACTTAAATAAGGTACACCCCTGCTTAGGTAAATCCAGTAACTCAGTTCCTGGATTTGATATCTACCAGATCTTTTGAAACGCCAAATAAAAGCTTTATTTTTTTTTTTTTAGAATTCTTTTCACAAGGTTTAAATTCATATTGCATCAACCCAAAAGCTTTGATATTGCAAACACACAGTCATTTCCAGAACCTTGAGTGGCAGCTGGATCCCTGATGTATGCATGTGCATATTCCATGACAGCAAGACAGGCTTGGTGCTGGTAGGGTTATTCATAAGAAAAAACCTGTATCCCCTGGGTTCTGACAAGTCAATTTGCTGAGAGTTTAGCAGAGAACCTCTTTGTTCACAAAGCGACTGATAAAATCTATGCCATTTTGAAGCCAGAAAGAGAGATGGGGGTGGTTCCAATATTCCAGGTTTCCGTTTACTTTTTGCTGTTAGTGGGATTGAGGTCACAGCCATCCGGAGAAGATAAATAAGGAGGTTACCTTAAATGAACATCAAGAACTTAAAATTGCACGGTGCTGGTCTGAAAAGGTCCTTTTTTTTTTTAAATATATTCACATGAAAACAAATTTATAGAAGGGGGGGGGGGGATTTGTTGCGGCTTCAGTGTTCCAATGGAAAATATGAAACATTTGTTTGCCCCTCCACACTTCAGGGTTTAGATTTCCTCTGTACGCTTTCCAAATAAGATATAAACCTCCTCAAATTTGTCCTCACATTGTCCAGGACACACAACTGGTCTGTGCTATATTTCTCTTTGCCTTCCTTTCGTATCTGTTGGAGAAACAAATGTATATATAAAAAAAAAAAAAAAAAGATCAGAAAAGAATATCTAAAACACATACATGTATTCTTCTACGAAAAGAGCACTTTGGTCCACCGTGTAATTAAAAAAAAAAAAAAAATATGTTGGTCCAGAAAGTACAGTAACTAGTGTTAGAAAAATTAGCAGGAGAAGAGAACAATCTAGACCAAATAGCCGATTTGGAAAGGGAGATAAATGGGAGAATTTTTCTGGTTTGGCTATTTTGACCTAGATTGGTGATCTGGGATCCTGCATGTGAAGTGAACATTTTACAGACAAAGTACACTGGGTAAGGTACAGCGTATTGCTAGAACAACAAAGTACAGGCTTCGTGGAATTAAAATTCCATACTAATACGAATACTAAGATTACGTAGCACTGCACAATGGGGGTGACAGAATAATAAATACATACATGTTAAAACACACACAACGGTAGGAGAGAGGACCCAGCTTGAGAGCTACCAATCCAAGAGGAGAGGAGTGACACACTAGGAGAGGGTAAAGAGCTGGACATGTGAAGTAGCGGGTGCATAGGAAGACGTGCAAGAAATGACAGTGGGAAGATCATGGAGCAAGCTATTCCAAGGTAGCTTGTGCTTCCATCCAGACCGTATCTCACTGAGAAGTACCATCTCCTTAAAAGCTGGTGTTAAGGGATTATTCAAATGCAAAAATTACTCCCCCCCCCCCCCCAATAAATCCCATACTCCTCTCTCAACACGCAGTGGAGATGACGGAGCGATCCGCCATTTCCTTTCGCAAGAGCAGAGGGAGACTGGGAACAAGTAGCTCCTAGTCTCCATCTGCGACGAGATCTCGTGAGAGTGAGATCACACACACTCACACACACACACACTCCTATGGACTCCATGAGACGGTACTCAAGGCAGCATTCAGTGCCGCTGCAGGCATCAAGCGGTCTTGTGCTTTGTTTTGGGGCCAGGAGATAAAGCACCTACCCTGGAATAGCAGAGCTAAAAATGTAGATCGTAAGGAAAAGCTGCAGGTGCAGATTTTCTTACAATCTCCATTTTAACGAAAAGCATTGAGTAGGGCCCTTAGTGTTTAGATGCACTGCCTAGAATCCAATGCTCTCACCATTTATAGCGATTAAGGCCGGGTGCACACTAGGCGTTTATTTGTGCGCACTAACACGCGTTATGAGCCTCTTCATGACGTGCGTTGTAGCATATAATTACGTGGAGGGGAACACACACATAACGCACGCAACGCATAACGCGCACTGAACACATCCGTCATGGAAACACCAAGGCTGTTGCGCTAGCATTGACGCGACATTGGCCGTGTCCTGAACGTCAAATGCAGCACGCCTGCGCACTTGAATGGCCGCGTACAGTCAAATTAGCGCACCTGCGCACTAGCGACGCCAGCTTTTTTTTTTTCCATTTCAACGCAAGTTCAGTTTTCACGACTTGCGTCAAATAGAACGCATCGTCTGGCGTCTACCATATCTGCTCTCATTTTTAACGCACGGGCGTGTCGTTTTTAAACGCAAGCTAGTGCGCGCACAAAAAAAAAAAAAAAAAAACCCCTAATGTGCACCTGGCCTAGTATTCAAAAATTGTATATCAGAATCAGGGCAAAAACTATACCATATGCACAGGGCTGTAACTAGAATTCTTGGGCCACTTCGTGAACCATTGGTTCCACCCACCCCCACTTCCTTCAGCTCCCCATTTCAGATATAACATTTTGCCTCTTCGGCATACCTGATTTTAGAGGCAGTAGGCCAAATCCCTGGTGGTCCAGCATGGACATAAAACGTGTTCCCTGGGAGAGAGAGAGATTCTGTCTGCATCTCTAACTGGTGTAGACCATACTAAATCGCTCTCCTTCAGCGATGAGTCATATTGCGCTTAAGTACCCCAAATGCCACAGCTGTGGGGCTAATTTTTGGCATCTTTCAGGCGCCAGTCCTGGGTGGCATAAAGGAACCCGACTGTGTCACAAGGTTGTACAAGGTTTGGAAAGGTCCAGCACCCACTGGGCCCTTGAACATATCACAGGAGATCACACCTCCAATGGCAGCCCTGCATATGCATCACAACAACTTCAGCAGACAGATGTGCAATATAATCCAAAAACAGTAGTACACAAATCATTGAGGGAATAAAGGGTTAGTATTTTGGGGCTTCCATAGAGTTACACAAAAAAAAATTAAAACAAAGTATTGAATTAAAAAAAAACCCAAAAAAAACCAGATTGAATGGATTTCCGAGCATGAAGATATGTACCAATGGGAACATTCAGCCTTGTCAAACAAGGAATGTCAATGCCAGTCACTTTAAGCATGGCTGTACCTTTGTTTTGAAAGCACTTTGGATCTTCTTCAGGTTTTGGAGCAACTTTATTTCTACAGCCGCCTTCTCTGCCTCATCACCATCCGCAAAAACGTCGAAAATAGCATCCAATGCAGCACCCGACACAACCAGAGAGGGGTCATTAGAAGACACACCGAGGAGGAAGTTTCCAATAGACTGAATAGAAGAGGAAAAATAGATTTTCATAAGAGAAATTTGGAGCAATTTCCATTATGACTCACGATATTCTATGCAGCAGCAGAAACTAACTGAAATTAAAGTGGATGATAAAAGCCCAAGATACATAGGTTAATATAGGTTTCTCCTGAATGAGCAGGCATTACTGTACCTATATTGAAGGGTTAAACTATATAAACATCTGAGTCAAATTAAAAAGTGTCACTTTACCCGATTATCAATATGTAATTCACATCATGTCAAACACTGCAAAGAAGTTAGACTCACATACAATTACTGCGCGAGTCAAATCATACCCATAAGCATAAAGCAGACATGTGTAGAGATTAGCTGTGAGACAACCAGGATGGATGTTTAAGAGTGTTTTAGCTTTTGTATAGGGGTTTAAACGCAAAATGTAAAAAGAAAAAAAAAAAAAGGATTTAATGACCGGTCTACTCAATTAGGATATATGAAACATGAAATTTCTCAAAGATCTTAAAAATGCTTATGACTGGGCACTGACGTACAACAGAGTGAAAAGAAGTAAGCCAAGGCATTTATTTCTACTCCAATTACGAAAACCTTCTCTAACCAATGTCCTGTCAATCATGCAGTCAAACCTTCAGTAGCACAAATATCATTGCGATAACACAGATTTTACCTTCAGTGTGTCCTCGGCATTCCCAGATTTAGCCAGCACACTTCCAGTAATACCGATAATACTGACGGCATTCACTCTTGCGCTGCTGTTGCTGCTTTGAACACAAGCTTCACTGAGACTCATTATCTGATCTGGTGTTATACACTGAAAGAAAAAAACCCCAGTGGTTAGTTACTGCCCTTACAGATAAACCCCCACCCCAAGAAAGTATATCCAAACATGAAGTCATATCTAACCAAAATCACAAACGCAATAATAAATGGTTGAATACAAACTAGTAGTTGGGTGTCTAGAGTGGTTAAACAAGAGGGCCTTGTGCGTAATGTACCAGGCATTTAAAATGTCTCCCATTTAAATGATTGATGCCTCCTAAATCATTAGACATGTGCATTTCGCATCGTCAAAATTTTGTTTGATTCAAAAAAAAAAAAAAAAAAAAAAGGAATAGCGGACGTCCGATATTAAAAATTGCCAATATTACGATTCGAAGTCTATCCGAAAGGGTAAATGAATCGAAAATTACCCAAAATTATAAAACGGAACGAGAATGATCCGAAGAGAAAAAGGTTATGAAAATGCCCCCCCCCCCCCCAAAAAAAAATGGAACAAAAGGATTTCAGAGTAATAAAAACAGGGATTTTCTTTTTAACATTGCAAGTTATAGGATTTAAAGGAACACTCTACTCAAAAATCCCCCCCCCCCTGGTTTTTTTATCCTAATCTATCCCTATTCCCTTAATGAAATTTTTTTTGTGTAACTAATACTTACCCTAAAATCCACTTCTTTCCAGCGGCTTTTTTTTTTTTTTTTTTTTTTTTATATACCTCACCTCCCTCATCTTCCGCTCCCGTCCTTCTTGCATCGGACTTGCCTTCTGGTTTACGTGAGAAGCGCGCATGCGCGCCTCTCACGTAAGCCAGCCAATCGGCAGGCTTCCTCCCGGCTCCCTCTGAGGATCAGTGTTGCGCACAAGAGGATGCGCGCAACACTAACCCTCAGCTGTTGCCGCCAGCTACTGCGGCGAGTTGGAGACGTCATCGCACTGAAAACACGATGACGTCTCCTACTTGGCAAAAGTCGGCAGAAGCGGGAAATATGATTCCCGCTCTGCTGACTGACAGCTGGGAGGGCGGAGTAAACTCCTCCACCTCTCAGCTGTTTTCAGCTTTTTCTGCTGAACTGCCAAGCGGAGGGAGGGGGGACAGAGAGCGGCATACTCCGAGCATCATGACCACCTAAAAAAGCTTAGATGGTCATGTTGCCTAGAGTATCACTTTAATGCTAAGGGAAAACAAATACCTGTTTTTATTAAATATTTCTTAGTTTATTTTTTTTTCCCCACTTCCAGCAATAAGTCAGTTTGTTTATACTTTTAGGATTTGGCATTTTTTGGGAGAAATTTTTGGTTTCCTAACTTTTTTTTTCTTTAAAGAAACGAGACCCCCCCCCCATAGGTTTCAATGTAAAAGTAAAAAAAGGAAAAAAGTTTCTCCTAATTCTGCCATGATAATACAGAAAGCACGTTTGTTGCTGCACTCATTTACAGACATACCTGTGATAATCCTTTGGCCGCCATAGTCTGAAGCAAGGCACGCACAGCGCTACTTGCAGCTTCTAAAAAGTCATCCTTTTTTGGAATATCTAAATGAAAAATAATTTACTGTTATCAGACAAGGAGAAATCCACCCTTAGTCAGCACTGCGCATTGGTTTGGGGACTAAAAGAAGCCCCATTTACATTAAATGTACATTGCTTATATTATGGGCTTTAAATTTTGCCTAAAAGTAACCCGTACAAAGAAGACATAGTTCTGCAGGATTTGCTAACGGTGACATAATTTTTCATGCAACATTGTCCACAAAGCATGTTGGTTTTTTACATTATGTCCTGTGCTACAATTATCGTGTGGTTCTAGAGCCAGGCTGGACAGATCCAAAACTCCAACGGTCATGAGGCTCTGCCAGTCTTAAGCTTGATACTTCTATTCAGTCTTGTACGTCTATACAATACTTGATCTTCAATACAGTCCCACTACAGATGTGAGCCCCAAAAATCTGGCATTTGCTGAGGATGTAACACACCCAGCAAATGCCATATTTATCAAGGTTTGTCTAGATTAGTTTTCCTCAACCTTGTGCAGAACCCCAGAACAGGCCAGATTTTAAGGGGTACCGTGGGGAAATGTGGAGCACTGCAGCCACTGAGCAGCAAATCATATCCCTGTGCTATGCTTTAAATATCTTGGCAACTTGACCTGTTATGTTTGGGAAACACTGGTCTAGATCGTGAGGAAGTCTAACCCTTTTTGCGAATTATACTTTGGCCACACACCTGACTCGTACCAAACCATAATAATATATATATATTTTTTTTACTTATGTGGTTATCTACTCAGTACAGATGTTACTTTGATACAAAAGACAAGGGAATATTCATTTACCTACTGCACAAAAATGGGTAGGCCACGCTCGCCAGCCCTGCTCTAGAAACAAAATAATTGTAACTTTAAACAAAAGCGGTTTGTGGAAATTTTACATGTGACACATCCTACAGAACTAGACACAGTCTTATTAATTAACCTGCCTTCATACGCTGATCGGTTTGGTCCCAGATCCCCCTAAAAAAAGTTACATTAAAAAAAAGGTTTTTTAACCCGTAACCATGCAGGTCTGAAAAAAAGTATTCATATGAATAGGCTCTATATCCAGCCATTACGTCTTCACTAATGAAGAAAAGGAAAGATTGTGCTACATGGCATGTGTACTGAGAAATTACACAAGACCCCATTTTCAAGTATCACATGGATATAATGTTCATCCCATTGCCAATAGAAAAGTAAAAAAGAATGGCGGACAGCCTAGTGGTTTGTGTGACACGATGTATTTTAGCTGCTGCTTTTCATTAGCCAGTAACAGTATTCTCACAAAGACATCGTTGCACAAGAAAAATCAGTAACTGGAGCAGCTGTGGATTTTGACCTTGGATATTTTTATCTTTGAGGTTCCCTAAACGGTGTAATGTTTGTAGCTGAACGAAAAAAATTACATATCAAGTGAAGGAAAGGAGAACTGTTATTCTGCAAAGTCTGCCAAGTCTGCCTACTAACCATTCCTGGGAGTGAGACAGATATAAAACTGTTCCTTTAACAATGCACTATGTACAATGAATACTATGGCAATAGACCAGTGTTAATTTCGGCGACAAATAATTTTCGTCTAAGACTTGGGCTAATGTCAGGCGAACACAGTCTGAGCGCTCTCTGCGTGCGTGCATAATTGACAGACATACTGACTGAAGATACTGTAGACACCACACGGGCCATGTTTTTTTGACAGACGTAGAAAGAAAAGAAAAAAGGAATTATGAGAAACAAAATGAATATGAAAAATGATATGAAAAGCCATTTTGTGCGTCAAGGTGCTGGACGTTGCAAATGCTCTGCATCTGACATCTCACTCACACAGAACGCTACGTGGACATGGCGCACTCTGCACTTCCGTCTAGCGGTTTTACGTTCTTGCCTAACTTGCGTCCGTTTGCCACATGCATCGTGCACGCACAGTTCGGTGCACACGTACTTCGTGTGTGGGCCTCTATTGCTCATGATTTTATGCCACGACAGACAAACTGTGCGGCAACACGACGTGATCACTGCGTTCACCTGACGCCGATCTTAGACTAAGGTCAGACGAACGCAGTATTAATGTGCATTTAGCCGCACTAAATCACGGCCGCGCTAGCAAATTACATCCAATGCCAGGCAGCATACCAAAGTGCGGCTGCGCAACGCAAGTGGCAAACAAATACATTTTTTTGAGAACGTCAAACCGCTAGTACTGACGTACAGAATGTGCTGCGTCCGCTAGCGGCGTGTGATTAGAAGACGTCAGACGCTGCTAATGTCCGGCCAACATAACGTCCAGACGCAAGAAGTGTTTTATTGATAACCGTACAAAATCACGGATGAAAATGCACATCGTATGACCGCTATCGCGTATTCTGTGATAAAAATACATCAATTCGTTCAAACGCACTTTTTCACAGACAACGCGAAAAGACAAAAAAAAAAAAGTTATGACTATGGTGTAAATCCATTGCCATTTTAGTAGACGAATAAAAGCTAGACTAAAAAGGTTAGGGAGGGACCAATCTCAAGTAAGAGAAATAATAGAAAAATCTATGTTCAGATACAAGGTTACTTCAGGAGTATAGAAGGAGTGAGTGTGGAAATTCTTGAGAAATGCTTAAAGTTCAACATTTCAAAAGGATCAAAATTAACATTGCAAAGAACACACAATTTTGGGCTGAACGTAGATTAAAAAGTCAGCGGCATTCAGTAACTGCTGGCCAGGAGAGATTGTGCTAAAGGTTAATGTATAATGCTGTTAAGGGCAATCTTTCTAATGGCGCCCATGAACGTAAAACTCATTCAAGGACAGCCAAGTCCCTGAGCCTTAGATGACAAATTTACAAGGAGAAAAACATGAAACAATGTTTAAACATATCGAGAATATTCTTTTAAATGCCTGGAATAACAAAGAGTAAACAAGTCTATACTGCTATTAACATATACTTCCAAGTATGTATTGTGAGGCATACCCACCTGACTGCGTAAACACTACCCCAGAGAGATGCTGCGCCAACTCATGTAGTGCAGGAGCTCCCCCCAAAGCTTCTACATCCAGCACAGACAGGATATTATGCAGGCAGGTCAGTGCTCGGTGTTGGACAGTATACAACCTAAAGCAGGATTATGTGGGAATTCAGTATCCAGTACAACACACATTTACGAATAAAACTTTTGAAGAACACCAGCGTCTTACACACAACGTTCACCACCTCTATTTATAACCAAGCTGTCCTGCCGCATAAATGTTAAAATTTGGATTATTCTTTATGTAGAGGGATTGTAAGAGAAACTCTAAAAAAAAAAAAAAAAAGAAGGTATAGAAAATCAAACTGACAGATTTTAGGAGGGGAAAAAAACAAAGAACACAAGACTAGAAAATCACTGAAAAAGAAAGAAAAGAAAGTCATACAAAATCCTGTCTGCTCGTAACACCCTGTTAATTTACTACAGAATAAAAAGAATGAATAATCCTTTATATAAAACGCCAGTAGATGTTGTGCAGATACGAAGATGTGAATTCCAAAAGCATAATTTTACTTTGCAATTAATGGTTTCCATGTCGAAGCCTGTCTGCAGGTCTCAATAGCAGAGCTATTTGGAAAAGCAGTCTTTTCGAAAACCTGAAAAGACAACAGTAACAAATAATGAATAGAATAAAATCAGAAGATTATATATTACACTTTAATACAGTGTTCACAAATCGTGGTAGCTCTGAGCAGAACAGGAAGTTTCTCAGCCAATCAGAAGCATCTCATTCTGCTTTGCAACTGCTGTGTAAGTGGAGAAATGCTATACAGGTCTATTCACTAAAAAGGTGAACGGGAGAATTTTTCTGGTTTGGCTATTTTGTCCTAGATTTTTCACTTCTGCAAATTCTCCTATTTAGCACTTTCCAAGTCAGCTAATTGGTCTAGAGTTTCTCCAGAGTTTCACCTTTAGCGAATAGACCTGATAGTGTCCTCACCAGTTTACAGACTCCAGATTTACCATCAAGCTGTCGTGTACTAAAAGAGTCTGTCACGCGTGTTAGAGATTTGTAAAATCACTGCAGTAAGGAGACTGTTCGTGCAAGAATACAGGAAGAAGTGAGCTCTCAAAAACCAAACCGCAAAAGTGCTCATAGTACTTTGAGTCACAGAAGCAAATTGCAAGTATTTGTTACAAAATATCCAAGTGGGAAAAGACAGGTTATTGATTGATAACAATAGTCCTGTATTGATAGATTTAAGCACTTTCAAATTGGGTTTCTGAATTTCTTTTTTAAAGCCTGGATGTTGAAACATTTTAATAGAAATTTACCTTCTTGGGAATGAGGTGTGTTAGAAGAGCAGAATGAACTTCATCAGAGAGACACAATGGTGTTAGCAGCTGGCCTCCCGCATCAGTCATAGAATTTTCCATGCACATCTCACTCTCATCGCTGCTTGACAGGGCTTCCCACTCATCATCTGACGGGTCTAGGGATGAACAAACAATTCTCAGTACGTGCCAAGATTTCTAGTGTAAGATCATCATTTTTTTCTGTTTCTACAGGATACAGAATGAGTAACAAAAAAGGGACACGAACCACCAAGACCATTTAAAAGGGTCATCAGTAGCTGCGGATCCCCACTCCACATTGGGAGTCCTAACAGCTTTTTTAACCGGAGTGCTCCCTTACACCTGAAAGGTTGTTAGACTGAACTGGAGAGCTTTAGGTCAGGAACGAACAGCTTTGCATTGGTGACCATTGACCAATTTATGCTTTTCCAAACATGTGGAGTGAGAGTCAGTGGCTTGGCTGGACACTAGAATTGGCATCCAGCTCTTGGATAGCCACGCGACAGGAAGCAGCAGCATTTTACAGCAAAAGGAGAAAGGTCGACCCATGTGCTGGATTTAGAGTGAATGTTACAAAATACTCCAGAAGGAAAAAACAGTGGGAGGGTCCATGAGGGATTACCATTTAAACTGGTCAATTTTTAGCTTAGAGTATCATTTTAACTTTTTCTTCCCATACAGATTTACAGCCGCTATGTAGGGCCATATGCACAATGCTAGCATGACACTGCGTGGAGAAGCTCACAAACTACATGAACACCACCCTGCCAGTCGGTTCTTACAAGAATTACCAAGTAGTAACTACACTCACCTGGCTTCCTTCCCCTAAGGAGGAGGTTTCCTTAGACGACGATATGGTGCTCGATTGTCTAGTGAGGCTTCATGCATGCGCTCACTGCCACAAGGAAACACCCCATCACTGGCCTATACTTTTCAGAAATGCTCTAGTGTCAGGCCAGCACATGACTTTGCAATACTACATTTGTAGCTATAAAAAGCAAACTTACAGAATATGGACTGTATTATTGTTAAAGGAACGAAGAAAAATATTTTAACAGTAGAATGCAGTGAGCCGTGGAGGGAAAATAATGCCGGTGCTAGAAATAAATCACACATTAATATGACAAAAGGCAATGAGAAATAGGGTAGGTTATTCCACTTTAAGAAATAGCAGTGAAATGCAGTACTCCAACAACGTAACAGGGGGAAAAAAAATAAAAAAATATATATTAGATCCCATGTACGGCCACTCACATAATTTAGAGACCAAAGTGATTTGACTTAGGGAATGTGGTGACATTCACAATGGTGCTCCTGATCGTTAGACCAATAAAAAAGATGCCGATGAGGTATATTTATTGAGTAACGGGGCCTAGCGGACTGGTACACCACACTGTATAGTCATTAGTTGAGTGGATAGTAACAAAGTTTGCAAACAGGGGAATAAAAATAGATTTTCCTTTCCCAGTGCTTCAATACAACCTTGCCTCTAAACGGGAATACGGGAGTGCAGCATAGAGATTAGACCAAATTACCTCATTGCATAAATCTGACTAAAAAGCAACCAATGCAATTTTGCTGTACCTAAATTATCCATTTAAGAAACTCCAAGACAACGCTGATGTGTTTCTCTGTAATAGCAAAGATGAACATAAGTCGGCTGCTAGCTGACATTTAGTAGATGGGATGACAGCAGTCTGCAAGCCCTGTTTTTACAAACTGTAGTGCTCCATATTTAATGGAATACTAAATTATCTTTGAATTACACCAGGATTCTCTTTAAATCTTTGCAAAGGCTTTCCAAATATTGAACCCACTACAATTTCCCCTTTAAATGTTACATTAACCCCTTAGTGACCAGGCGGTTTTACACAAATCCGTCTTTTAGTGACCGCTGCTGTTTTTACGTTTCTGCACCGTTAGTGTTTAGGTCAAATTTTCCTCTTACTCGTTTATTCAACCCACACATATTATACACCCTTTATCCCGCCATTAAATGGACTTTCTAGAAATACCATTATTTCCATCATATCCAATAACTTACTGTAAAAAAAATATGAAAGGTGATGAAAAAAAAAAAAAAAAAATGGTAAAACACTTTTTCGTAATTTAATCCCCAAAATCTACAACCACCCAAAAAGACCCCGGCTAAATAGGTTCAAAATTTTGTCCGAGACTAGAAATACCCAATTTTTACATGCGTTTGCTTTTTAACCGCTTCACTGCTGAGACAGTTCACCTATGTGCGCTGCGCTCATTCTGACCATTTTGTGCTAATTATTTTTAGATGACAGCCTAGGTCCTATTTAATTAAACCCCCCCCCCAGACAAAAAAAAAAAAAAAAAAAATAATTATTTAATTTTTTTATTTTATTATTATTATTTTTATATATTTTTTTTTTTTTAAACCAAACCCGGTCATATTGGAAATGGTATCATTGGAAAGGCCATAATCAGGCCTTTCAAATGATGTCAAATATGACCATCTAGCTGCCATGGATCGGGAGATAAGGGGATCCATAGGATCCCCTTATCTCTACATGGCAGCTAGATGGTTAACTGGCCCACTGACATCCTCACACATATGGTGAGGTTGTCAGTGGGTGGGGGGGGGGGACCTGGAGGCTTGGCCCTCCAGGTTCGAATCGCGTTTTGGCGCCGAAACGTGATCCGGCGGCGAAACAGTTAATGCTATACACCGCTGAAAAGGGGAGACTCTCCCCTTTTCAGCGGTGTAAAAAGCATCTCCCTAGCTGCAATGGTTGGGGAGATATAGGGCTCCGAAGGAGCCCCCCCTCCCCTCCATTGCTTTGCATGGGGACGCCTGCTGATGACATCACCACGCAGCATGGCGACGTCAGCCTCGCCTGCCCATGTAAACCACATGGGCAGGCTTCCTCCCTGCCAGATCGCCGAGGGATCCAGCGAGGGAGGCGAGTATCGGGCGGGAGGGGGATTAGGCGCCGCTGACGTACCCTGTACGTCCGCGGGTCTAAGGGAGACCCGAGGACAGGACGTACAGGGTACGTCAGCGGTCCTTAAAGGGGTTAAATAAGAAAAGGATTACATATATACAGTTGTGTTCAAAATTATTCAACCCCCAATGCTGTAAAGGGTTTTAGGGAATTTAGTGTACATTTGTAATTGTATTCAGAATGAAATCCTACAAGGACTTTTTAAAGAACCATATGCAACTAAAATGACATCAATTGGTTTTGTAATACAGTAGTAAATGTTTCTTTTGCGAATTCTTCATTGACACAATTATTCAACCCCTTAAAGACTACCACTCTGAAGAACAGAGGTTCATTCAAGTGTTTTTAATCAGGTATTGAAAACACCTGTGGATGTCACGGAGCAGCAATAAAGCATAATAAGCACCAATTAGGCAGCTTTAAAATGACTGATACTCAGCTCCTTCTAGACATTTACTGGTGTGGTTACAAACATGGTGAAGTCAAGAGAATGGTCCAGGAAGACAAGAGAAGAGGTGATTACTCTTCACAGGAAGGGCAATGGCTATAAGAAGATTGCAAAGATGTTAAACATACCAAGAGAGACCATAGGAAGCATCATTCGCAAATTCAAGGCAAAGGGCACTGTTGAAACGCTACCTGGTCGTGGCAGAAAGAAGATGCTGACTTCGACTGCTGTGCGCTACCTGAAGCGTAGAGTGGAGAAAAGTCCCCATGTGACTGCTGAGGAACTGAGAAAAGATTTGTCAGATGTGGGTACTGAAGTTTCAGCTCAGACAATACGGCCCACACTGCGTAATGAAGGCCTCCATGCCAGAACTCCCAGGCGCACCCCCTTGCTGTCTCCAAAGAATAAGAAGAGTCGACTGCAGTATGTCAAAAGTCATGTTGACAAACCACAGAAGTTTTGGGATAGTGTTCTGTGGACTGATGAAACTAAATTAGAACTGTTTGGGCCCATGGATCAACTCTATGTTTGGAGGAGGAAGAACAAGGCCTATGAAGAAAAGAACACCTTGCCTACTGTGAAGCATGGCGGGGGGGGGGGGGGTCAATCATGCTTTGGGGCTGTTTTGCTTCTGCAGGTACAGGGAAGCTTCAGCGTGTGCAAGGTACCATGAATTCTCTTCAGTACCAGGAGATATTGGATGACAATGTGATGCAGTCTTTCACAAACCTGAGGCTTGGGAGACGTTGGACCTTTCAACAGGACAATGATCCCAAGCATACCTCCAAGTCCACTAGAGCAGCCCTCGAAATTTCCACTCGCCTGCTCGCATTTGGCGAGTGGAAATTAAATGTGTGCGAGTGGGGAGGACCGAGACAATGTGTGCGCGAGTAGGGACAGGCGTTTTTATTTTTTAACTGCCGCAGCAGTCATATCGGCGGCGTGGCAGCGTTAGGCTTAGGCTCCGCCCCCTCCAGCGTGATTTGGTATAGCCACGTGCGGCAGGTCACCTGACCCACCACGTTATGCGTCACAGGACAGGGCAGCATTCTCCTCGCGTTCTCCACGCAGAAGAGCCATCAGAGCCAGAAGATTCATCGGGAGCCAGCGGAGTCAGAAGAGTCAGCGGGAGACAGAAGAGATAGCGGAGACAGCGGGACCCATCCAAAAATGAATGTAGAGCAGCGGAGGCCCAATCTGCTGCCTGGGAGTTGCCTGGTAAGTGCCAAACTTAGGGGACCTGTGCCAGGGGCGGACTGGGCCGGGGGGGGGGGGGGGGGGGGGCGGCTGGGAGGCAAATAGCCCCTGGGCCGGTCTTCAGCCTAATAAAATGCCCGGTGAGGCCGCTGCTGTGTGTGTCTCTGTTTATAATGAGACCAGCCGGCTGCTACACACTGCAGCCAGCTGGTCTATTTACCAGGAGCCGCAGGGTGGGTCTTAAGAGTGTGCACCCTGTGCAATGCGATCGCACAGGGGGCTCGCTCTCATTCATCGTCCCCTAGTTTCCTCAGCGGTTCCCTCCTCCTCTGCTGCAGCAGCAACTCTGGGAGGAAGTGACTGAGTGTTTTGTCACTTCCTGCAGCTGCCCAGGTGGGAAGTAGAGACTCAGCACTGGCTCCTCATGTGGACAGGGAATGGAGCTGCGGAGGATTTGCTGTGGGCGGTCACATGGCACTGCTTTCCCTGCCTGATCTCTTGCAAGTGCTGTGTAAAGCTGCTGCTGGTAGGGGATCCACAGATCCAGTACAGCCTCCATGTTTCATGCATTGGTAAGATTGCTTGCAGGTACAATATGCCATTATATTCACAGTCTGCCACTCCCTCTATAACTTCATGGACCTAGTCATATCAGAAGCATATTCTGAACACTCAGTGTATTCTTTCAGAGACAAGGCCAGCTTTACAATGTCATTTACAAACTGTACATCTACCCATATACCAATTTATACCACTTAAGACAAGCTCTCCAGCTCTTTCCCACACAAGTGATTAGCTCTATAATAGCATCTGCTCTGATCCCTGCTATGATTTTATTACTGATCTGTCTCTGTATCCATAGACCTCTCTCCTTCATATGAATGCATGAGATTAGTTTCAGCTCAGCAACTTTCACTGCAATGCTTAAAAGATCCCCCCAAAATTCACATAGATTTGATAAGGCACCTCAGTCACTTTGTAGGATGTCCCCAGGCTGCTGCTTTGTGCACTGTGCATGGTGTCCTCTTAGGCTAGGGTCAGACGAACGTGATTTCTACGGACTGTGTGTCCGTGCAGTACGGACGTACGTTAGTACGGAAGACGCAGTAGTGGCCACACAGTCCGTTTTTTTTCACTGACGTTATTTTTTGACGGATGTAGCAGGGAAAATAAATTAAAAAGCAAAACCATTTTGTCCGTCAAAAATTGCTGGACGTATAAATGCAGTCTGACCTTGTTGCATCACTCACACACAAAGCTATGCGGACGTTGTTGAGGTGGCGCACTCCACACGTCCGTTCTAGCAGTATTACGTTCTTGCCTAACCTGCGTCCGTCATGCGTCCGCACTTCTGTGTGACGTACTTTGTGTGTGGGGCTCCATTTAACACAATTGTATGCTATCACGGACGTACTTATGTGCGGCAACACGGACGTTAACATTTTATTCTGAATAAAACATTTAACAGTGTCATTTCGTAGATAATTTAAGAGGGTGTGTTTAGGGGCGGAGTTAAGGGCAGGTAGGTGGGGCAACTGGTGGCGAGTAACTCTTAAGGCCTGGCTAGTAGCTCAGGACTTGAAATTTTGAGCCCTGCACTAGAGCATGGTTGCAGATTAAAGGCTGGAACATTTTGGAGTGGCCATCGCAGTCACCTGACTTAAATCCGATTGAGAACCTCTGGTGGGACTTAAAGAAAGCAGTTGCAGTGCGCAAGCCTAAGAATGTGACTGAACTGGAGGCTTTTGCCCGTGACGAATGGGCGAAGATACCCGTAGATCGCTGCAAGACACTTGTGTCAAGCTATGCTTCACGTTTAAAAGCTGTTATAACTGTAAAAGGATGTTGTACTAAGTAGTAAGATTGAATAAAACTGATAATGATGTGAGCACAGAAAAGACATTTGTGGTTATTTCGTTATAAATGTTATATTTGTCTGACCTACACGTGCCTCTTTGATTTAATTGTAAGCAAGATGACTGAATGATCAAAATCAATGTCAAACTGGCCAAAACACTCAATTTCAGTGGGGGTTGAATAATTTTGAACACAACTGTATATAGATTGCTGCACTTATTGATGTAAAAACCAGGTGAATGCACATTGCAAGCACAAAAAAGGTACTGACCAAAGAAGGAAGGGGCACTTTAAATACTGCACCTCTCCAGTAAGTGTCCTTGGGCAAGACACCTAGCAGCACACACTCGCCACCCAGGACATACTTGAAAACGAGAGAAACATAGAAAATGTCGGCAGATAAGAACCTTTCGGCCCATCTAGTCTGCCCAATTACAGAATGTATCCTTCCTGGTAAAATCGTTTCTCAAAATAAATACATAGAAAGGTTGCTAAACCCAGATATAGATGGCAGATGATGTAAGTTCAGTAGAAAAACCATCGAACTTATCTAACTTTCTGAGACATGCATCCCACTGATACCGTAAGGCAGCAATGTATACAAACCTTCACTGCAGCACATATTGACGATCATTTCCAATGCAATTCTTTGAGCTACCAGCAAGGCAGCAACTTGCCTCAGCTCTTCATTTGCAGGCTTAAATAAGGATGGAGAAAAGAGGGGGGAGGGGAGAATAATTAGCAACTGCTACAAACATGGACAGATCAATGATCTCACATTATCCAAAATGGAGCAACGTCACAACACAGAAAAGGAATAGAAATATATACAGGACAGGTTAAATTAAAAAAAGGGGGGGGGGTCTTTAGACTGTTCCATTAATGATCTTCCAAAAAGGTAAAAAAAGAGGTGGCTCCACTTGCAAACCCAAAAGCAGAAAAAGGCCCAATTGGACCAGGAAAAATGCAAGAGTTTTATTTAAGAAACCGCTAGAAAAGTTACCGACACAGAATTTACATTATTCTCATCTTAAAACTACCGCAAGACTTTACAGGCCAAAATGTGCCACGTTTACACTCTGCCAAATGTACAAAACAGAAAGGATACAGCAACAGGGTCAACAATTCATGAGGACAGCCTTTGCAGACCGAAATGTCAGCCCTGTTGCAGCATATCGCTTTTTTAGTTTTAAAGTTGACTATTACGAAACAGAAAAAAGTAAAATAACTTAAGATCAGTAAGATGTAGGTCTTGTTTAACATGATCTGTTAATGGTTTCTGGTGAAGGCAAGAAACAATAAAAACATTTTAGAAAATAAATAATTCATTTTGTTAACAGTCAGCACCAAAAAGTATTACTCACTGGAATGAAGTCAACACAGTCTTTTCGGTTAGTTCCTTTGACACAGCCATCTACCATTCCATTTTCTTCACTCAACGTGGCCTCTTCAAGGATAGCTGCTGCCTCTTCTGTTTCAGCTTCTGCCTCAGCAGCGCTTACACGCTGCTTTTCCACCCCTTTCATCTCTAGGATGTATAGCCCAGCATCCACTGACAGGGCTTCAGAAAGAATCCTTAAAATAGCATTCATTGTGTCAGCTTGACTGGAGGATGGAATCATCGCTTTCAAATTCCAAACAGAACCTGGGAATTTTAGGATATACCAAAAATTACGTACATAAACAATTTCTAGCAAATCATATGATTACTAGGTTGCTCTGAATGAAAGAAAATAAAAATACCACCACCAGAACAAATTAGAAACTTAAAAAAAAATAATAAAAAAAAAAAAAAGTACACCCTAGGGTAAAAGATTAAATGTTAACCCCGTTTCACCTATCAGTGCCCACCCTCTCATTTTAACCCTGGAGTGTACTCATCTTTAATCCAAGGAAACATTGAGTTTCCCTTGGAGTTGCTCTGATCTGGTAAGCCACCGTTACCTCCTGTAGCAAACATGGGGCCGGCAACTCCCATAAACATCCTTCCAACCCAATGTCTCCCAAAGCAAGCATTGAGAGCCATTGGCCATGCAAGAATGTACTAACTGTTCATTCCAGACCCAAATCACTGATCAGTTCAGTTTGAGTGACAGCTTTCTGGGTGGGAATTCCTCTGAGACTGTTAAGGCACTCAGGTCACTATTACCTCAGACTACAATGAATCCTAGAGTTTTCCTTTACGTTTTCAAACCAAAATTAGCTTTATCTCACATATATCCACCCTAATTTGTCAGTATCTCCACTGCCAAGTGTGCCGTCGTAATGCCCAGACCCCTCCTAAATGAATATTCCTGTATTGGAAGAAATCTAAGCAGATCAGACCGTACCTGGGAAGACACCACACTGGTTACTTTAACATTTTTCTCTCTGCACTGTGGGTGTGAACTTGTTAAAGGCCAACACATGATTGTCACAAGAATAGTGCTCTGTCTGCATAGATCTATATTCAAATGAATGTTCCTATCCAACACGCAGGGGTGGAGAAACTGACAGATTTACTTTAATAATACATGTTACCCTAACACAGTATTTCATTGTCAATTGTAGCAATGACTGACTGTCAGAGGAGAACATTTCTTTCACAGTACACAAGAGGTGGTTGACATGGGCCAAACCTTAGAGAATGCATGCACTTTACCTGCTACCATTGTCTGCAATTGTCTCATTTCCATGGTACTGGCAGGAACCAACATCACAGACTCCAACGTCTGCAAAGATGAAGCATCAAAGGAGTTCAGCAGATCTGTGTTATCTTCTGTTACCGTGTGCAAACAATATGCTGTGGAAGACAAAAAGCAACCAAAACTGATGTGAAGTGGCCATAATCTGAATTAGCGCATCTCAGCATAAAACAAATGAATGCACGGTTAACCAGCAAAGGGTTAAGCACACAGCTATGCTATTCATTTGAAGGGACAAAAAAAAAAAAAAAAAAGTGGGTCATTGACTGGGAGAAAATGGTATGTTCAAATACAAATTATTTAACTTCGGCGCAGTTTGGGAAGCAGAAGTTTGCTGAGCTCATTTTGACCGTTTTTAAGACACGTATTATTATACCACCCAGACAAATTATATAAATAAAAAAAGCGATCTTTCCGGCAGACTCGGAAGATTAATAATATATCATCAGATGTATACATCCACAAGCGCCACAATCCTCAGTATCGGGAGCCCACCGAATCTAGCGGCGAGTCACCGTGTGCGGGGGGTGCCGAAAACCCCCCCTCCCTCATACAGTAAACAAAGCAATCCAGGTCTCCGGCAGCTAGAAAATGAGATTTATTCACGGAAGTGAAATCTCCCCAAAGAAAAATGTGACGTTTCGGCCACAATGGGCCTTAATCATACAAGATATGATTAAGGCCCATTGTGGCCAAAACGTCACGTTTTTCTTTGGGGAGATTTCACTCCCGTGAATAAATCTCATTTTCTAGCTGCCTGAGACCTGGATTGCTTTGTTTATTATATGTTTACGTCATGCCCTGCAAGAATGCTATAACAAATAATGTAAAAAAAAAAGTGAATTTTCAATAAAATTTCAATCATCCACCGTGTGTAAAGTATTCCCCCCCCCCTCACATTTTAATTAACAGGGAACCCATCTTTTTTTTGGAGAAATTACGTGATTTTAGCTAAACCCCCCCCCCCCAAAAAAAAAAAAAAACACTAGTGAAGCATCATTGTTCACATAATTGAAATGTGAACAATAGTGCTGCATAAAAAAAAAAAAAAAAAAGATTATTTTATCATAATTTTTTTTTTTTTTACACTTTAAAATTTACTTGTAACATGGTCATGTTTGCTATCATTCAAAAGGCCATGACCAGGCCTTTCAAACGCTACCCCCTAGCGGCCACCGATCAGGAGATAATTGGGTTCAAAGAACCCCCCCTATCTCCACCATGGATTTCCTTAGGAAATCCCTTGGCAGCTAGGGGTTCCCTGGTTAACTGACGTCATCGTGCCACGCCCGATGACGTCAGAGGACGTGGGGTGTCCCGGAGGTGGGGCTGCCATCCAAGATGGCGGCCCCCACCAGAAAAAGGCTGTGAAATGGAACCGATTGGTTCTGGATCACGGCTTATCACTAAGGGGTTAATGACATACATCCCTGGAAAGGCCAGGCTGTGACCTTTTCAAGGATGCCTGGCATTTACCGCTAGCCCCCAGAGATGGGGAGATAGAGGGATCCAAATGATCCACCCTCCCCTTCAGGCACTGCCCCTGATCCGGAGGAGGGGACGACGACGCCTGAAACTGAGGTCATCGCGCCCTGCGTGATGTCAGTGTGCCGGGAGGAGCCAAAACCGGCGATCTGACTCCGCTGAAGTCAGATCAGCGAGGGAACCGCTGGAGGAGGGGAGTATTGGCCGCTGGGGGGGGGGGCTGCAGAGGCCGGGGACGTATTGTTACATCCTGCGGCGTTAAAGCCTGCCTAATGCAGGACGTAATGGTACGTCCTGCGGCATTTAAAGGCCCTTACTTGTTCGAATAAAGCCAAGTAAATTTGAATGTACCACCTCTCATCACTTTCACTTGGTAATTCAATAAAAGGATTAATGATGTGTTGATTTAACTATGAAGAGCTTTTCAATAAGCAATAACTTCAGCTCATCTGACAAATGGTAACAAATATAGGGTAAAATAGTTAAAACAAAGAAGGATTACAAGAATGTAAATTTGTTAATTGTTTTTATTTGCTCATGTAATCATTTATTCTTTAAATAAATATTCCTGGGATGGAAGATTCTAAACTATACGGTGTCCATCTCGTAATTTCACATTGTGGTTAGTACACAGGCAAATGGCCTGTGTCAAATATAGTAAATATGATAAACGTTTGATTAATTTTTTTTTAAAAAAGGTCAAGGTTAGAAGACATCCTGCTTATAGGGATTTGGGGTGACTATTTTAAAAATAACAGCTTCCAGAAATGACCAGTATAATAGAATATCTGTACGTGGACAGCATGTGTCAGGACAAAAATCAAATGGCACGCTGACCACAGTCACTTCTCTCAAATATCTAGGTATGTGGTTAGACCCAAATCTATCCTTTGGCCCCCACATCGAAAAAACTCCTCTAAACTTTACCCTAAACTAGGTGCCCTGTACAGAAACAAATCCTGCCTGAGCCCCGTGGTAAGAAAGCAGATTGTACAAATGCTTATGCCGGCTATTGAATATGGAGATGTAGTGTATGCAGCTGCCCCGCAAACACACCTCCAGAAACTTACTACATTGTAGAACTCATTCTGCCGCTTTGTGCTACAATGTACCTACATGACCCACCACTGTGACATGTTAAAAGAGCTTAACTGGCTGTCACTGGAATCTAGACGCACTTTTCACCTTTCCAACCTGGGGTTTAAGAGGTTTTCTGGAAAGCTACCACCCTACCTGAATAGGCTGCTTCCCCTTGCAGTTCCCTCATCCTATAACCTCCGATCCAGCACCTTACTTGCAATACCACAATACAAAAATAAAGTGGCTCGTTGCTCATTTTCCTACAGAGCACCACAATTATGGAATAACCTCCCAGACGCCATCAAATCTTCCAGTCTTAAGTCACTCAAGAGATCTCTAGGAATATACCTCAATACAGAATGCACCTGTAAACATGTAACATAGTGACTATATTACTTACATATTTATTGTCGGTGTTAATATTTTTCTTTTTAATATCTTGCATTTATTACTTTGTAATTCTGTAACGACTGTTAAATTTCAAGGTTCTTGAACCCAGGACATACTTGAAAACGAGAGAAATCTCAATGTATCCTTCCTGGTAAAATACTTTATAGATAAATATGGAAGTTACAGTAACCTTGTGTCTGTACAGAGACCGTCTGCAATTATAACCCCCTGAATCTTCTCTCTGTACAGTAATAAGCGACCCCAGAGCTCTGCCTGATTGTTGTATGGCAGCAGTAATGTTTGTTGAACTTTTTGTTACAGTTCAGGTAGGGGCTGTTCCTTGTAGATTATTCACAGTAATAGAGGGTGACAGGTGATCTCTGAATCTAGTTTCTTCCCAGGAAAACATGTTCCATGAGTAGCAGACTGAAACGTGGAATTAAAAAGCATTTTTTTAGAGCCAACATTGGGAAGGCCCCGGAGTGCGGTCTTTTTTCTCAAATATATCCCAATCTTCCAGCACAAGGATTTATGGGATCCATAAAGCTGCATAACAACCAGAAATGGCTCAGATCTCATGTATTCCCTGCTTCATGCAGACTAATCCTATGGTAAAGCAACAGAGGAAATGGTGTGTTCTTTATCCTATGCACTCAAAGAAAAAAACCCATAGTAAATCATCCTTAGGATGTCACTGGATTGTATAATAGGAGCCTATAAAATTAAGTAGAGCTCAAAACGGGAAAAAAGTCAGTTTTGGCAACCCCAATTAAAATAAGATTTAAAAAGTATATATGAAGTGGAATATTATACTGGATTGGCCATGATCATCCTGGAGCATGTGTCCTGGTGGAGATTCTCACCTGCAGAAATGGCCAGCTCCATGTTACTGGGGAACTTGCTCAGACACTGCAGAACAACATCCACACAGCTTTCCTTGTTGAAGATTGATAATGCTGTGCTGCTGCTTTCACTGCACAAGGCAAAAACAGAATTAATGGCATCTAGGTTCAGATCTTAAGCATTTTAGTTTGTTTCATTTGCATGCAAGACAGTAGAGGTTATTCAGTTTAGTGAAACATTGCTTTAGTGGCACGGTTTGAGAAACCTGTTCAATAGGCTTATCGTTTAAGATGATACTCTACCAGCGGATTATTTATTTTATCTAAATCTGGCGCAAGCATGGAAGGGGTTTCTAATGAAGATGAAACTATAAATACCAGTAAAAGGGCCAATGTTTGGAGGACGTTAGGTCGATCTGTAATGCAGCCACCTCCTTGTATGAAACAAATCAAATCATATATAAATATGAAAGAAAAAAGAAAGCATTGGATACTTTGCTAATAAGCTTCTTGTTAAATCCAACATTTAAATTGTGCAGTATTTCTGCAATAGACAAGTTCGAGGAATACTATATTCTAGAGTGGCCCTGCTTTTTCCCCCTCAATTGTGGAGGTTTTTTTTTTTTTTTTTTACATTTAGCCCAATTTTACGTCCCTTCTGTCCCTCAGCACGTGCAGTTCCTCTTTTTCTACTACTCATGGACTCCCAAACGTGGAAGTCCCGAGGCTTTTCTGAGCAATTTGCGTAGCTTAGGAAACACAAATTGTGCACTGCCATCGGACTAGCGAACTTTATGTAGGCAAGTCCCGTAGTGCCCGCGCAGAACGATAGGCCGGAGTTGCACGCATGCGCAGCTCCTATCCATCCGGCCTCTCTGAGACTGATCGCTAACACGATTGGTTGCAGAGACAGCGACGTTGGCACGCTAAACAGATTCAAATTTTTTTCTGGCTGCTGTTGACCCTGGTGTGATGAAACGGCCGCCCCAAGGTTTATTTGCAGTTATTTTGTTTGCATTGTCTCTATATAGGGTAGAGTGTTTGTGTTTGGTTTGTTACCTGATGTCTGTGTTTATTCGGGTTGCACCGATACCGATACTAGTATCAGCGGGAGTACGCGGTATTTGTGCAGTGCCCCCTATGTCGGAAGCCAGCATTGAGCTGGCTTGCAGGCATCCGAGGGGCTGTCCGAATGCTCTAACGGCATTCGGAAAGGCCCCTGCAGCTCACAACATTTATACTTACCTTCCACCTGCGCCGCCGGCAAAGTTTCCGTACGTCCGCTCGATGGAAAGCCCCCAGCCTCGATCTCGCGAACAGGGGGCTTTCCAGCGAGCGCACGCGCAAGACTTTGCCGGCGGCGCACGTGGAAGGTAAGTATGAACCCGATAGAGCATTCGGACAGCGCCCCAAGTCTGGTCTGGGGTCTGAAAGTTGGGGGGGGGGGTGGTGTGTGTTAGTTATATACACAGACACAGAGCTGGGGGCAATATCCATGCGAGCTGGGGGCATTCTGTATATATATTTCTCAGGGGGGGGGATATATACATGTGAGCTGGGGCAAGCTACATGTGAGCTGGGGGCATTCTGTATATATATTTCTCGGGGGGGGTATATACATGTGAGCTGGGGGCATTTTTATATGAGGTCTGTTCTTATTGAAAAGCAGTCACATGACATAAGAGGTATCGGTGCATCCCTATGGTTTATTATAGAGTATTGTTTGTGTACCTTCTCTCTGTATTAGCCGCCTTCTGTATAGTGCACATTTCTGTAGCTACCCCCCACTCTGCATATTGTATACTTCCTGCTGTTAGGACTAGAGGGAAACAAAGGAGTCGTCTAACAGACGGTTTAGATAATACATGTGTAAACACTCCATTGTGTTGAAGGTCTTTTCTATAGTCTAGTGGCTGGAGTCTGTTATCTAATGTATTCTGGAAGGGAGGGGGTTATCTCAACTGTGCTTTACCTGTGTGTATTTGAAAATAAAGCAAGTCCCCATTTGGATTTTGACTCTGCAAGAACTCCTCACAGTTTATTTGTCGTCTATTCTGTGTGTGTGTGGGTACGAATATCTCCTGTGTACAGTGGAAAGAGGCACCCAGACGGAGTGTACCCCGATCCGTAACACCTGGGTATATGGGATGGGGGCGACCTCCTCCACTTCACCTAGCTTTTTAAGCAAAAAATAATGGGGGTCTGGGAGGGCACTCCGCACATCCCGATCATTTTAAAAATATAAAGTCAAGTGATCAGGATGTGTAGAGTGTTCCTATAAAAGTATCTGTATTGTTTTCCATTGCCCAGTGTAATCTGTATATACACCAATTCATTAGCTGACCTATGTTAGGACTGAAAACACAAAAACCAAAGACCTCTTACCATACATTCCATAGTACATTGATAGCCTGGGTTGCAATGTCTTCGACACAATCCTTAGACAGACTTTTGGTTTTCATTGTAGGCTCCATGTTCACATCCAGGCCTGTGGTGCACTATTTAAAAACACCAATATAAAAAGAGATAAAGTCTCCCGACTTCATTTTTCCAGCATTATTTTGCATTAACACAGTATGCTACTGAATAAGGACATACAAGTAGCAAACATTCTTGTGCTGTGTTAGGTTTCTATTCCAAATCCCCTGTTTGTACACAAGGGGTACCATTGTGTGGCTTGGGGAAATGTTACATTGGAAATCTAATAAGCATGGGGAGAGATTAGCAGTTCTCCAGTTAAACAGAGTCCAGTACATTAAAAGCCGGAGTAGATTAAGCAGTATTCATAGTGCCGAGAGGAGCACTGGTTCCCCCTACTCTCCAAATGCACCATCGTCATGGAATTTGGTTGGAGACCCGATGGCTGACCCCGTTACATCTCCCTGGCAGCATAAACACCCACCATATGCAGTCGCTGCACTGTCACAGCTTCCCCTTACAGTAATATTTACTTACTTCCTCTGAAAGCCCGGCACAAAAGTCTAGCTTGCAGGAGTCAGACCCGTAGCAAGAATAGAGCATTACAATTTGCAGCAGGAGGCAACATAAAGAGCCCGACAGGATACTAAGGACAGGTTTTAAGTCACAGCTGGCTACCTGGCACCTGTGTTTGTCAACATTGGCACACAAATAAATTTGTACAATTTTGGCAAGTAAAGAAAAAAAAAAAAGAAAAAGAAAAAAAACACCCACAAAATTAAAATGAGCCGAACACTTTAAAACGTGCCAAGGTAGATGAAATCATGCGTTCACACGCACCTCTCTTAACAATGCCACTAATGGAGTCATGATGTCTCTGGTCACCATATCATCACATACATCAAATCCACCACAGGTGCTCAGGTTCCTAAAGATAAAAAAAGGTAAAGAAATATCACTTGAGACAGATCACATATCCAATCTGCACCTGACAGAATTTTGCAGTATTTACCGTAAGGCACCGGCAGCCGTCTCGCGGACAGACATGCACTTGTCCAGTAAGAGTGGTCCGAGGCAGCGTACGACATCTCTCTGTAGGAAAGCCGGGATAATCTGCTTCTGTTGAACTAGTGTGGAAATGCTGGCACAGGCAAATTCCCTTACTTCAGCAGAAGGACTCTGGAGCTGAGGACAGAAGTATAATGGATGTTAACACGCGAGAGTGTGTGTGCGGCCAGCCTGTGTGAGAACGGACTGTGTTAATAATTTACTATTACCGACATCACCAACCAATATGGAGAGCACAACCGACATAACAACAGCACTACAATCCAATAGGGGGTTCATGGCCAGCAACTTTGCTTGACATTTTCAAACCAGTCCCTGCAGCAGCATCCCTTCATTTCCGCTCCAAAACATACTGGCAACCAATATTTTGCACCTGGCACCTCTTTTTTTTTATTATGCCACACAAATTTGTATGCAAACTTAACCCCTTCACTACCATGATTACCTTAACACAGTCTCACCTCCATTTCTACCCTCTGCGGCCCTGAACCAAGCATTCAAGGTATCCACCATTTCAACAAGGCGTCCAACATAATCTTGCAATTGTATTTTCATGTCTGCATTTATTATTCCCTGACTAGTCTTAAAATATTTTGAATCTCCCTCCATTTCTGCTAGAAAACAAATCTGTGTCTCCCTCCTCCTCCTCCCCCCACATGTTTGTTAATTGGGGCTATCTGCATTGTCACCAACCTCACTTTCCACAGCATACTCCATTTCTTCCCTCTTCGGCCCCAACCCACCCAGGACCGGTCTCTAATTTCAGGCATCCTTTCCAGCCGTCTCACCTTCTCTCACTAATTACCCTTACTAAGCCCAAAAATCTGGTCCATTTCATGCAATCCCTATGATATTCTACTGGCCACCAGTTTCACCTTCCCTCTGCTCCCATTTGTTTCAGTTACCCTAGTCCCTTAGAGTGTAAGCTCATGGGATGTCTGCCTGAGCTTTTGGTTTAAAGTGATGTATAACCTGGACAGTTATCCTACGACCAGGGTTGTATTTCCTCTTGTATCTTGTAAGTCTGCTGTTTGTGCTTCCCCATTGTAAAGCGCTATGCACTGTTTAAGTACTTGTAACTGTAACTTTGTATTTCTGTAACAATTCAATGTTATTGAACACAGGACATACTTGAAAACAAGAGAGATCTCAATGTATCCTTCCTGGTAAAATCCTAAATAAATAAACTCAATGTGAAAAAGCACCAGCAGGGACCCAAGATAGAGTTAGCGCAAACAGGTCTTATTCTGGAGCAGTGCAAGTGAAATTTGTTTGCATACGGGCTCCAAATTGTGCCCTTAAAATTCTAGCATATAGGTCAGGACCCATGGCCCTCCAGATGGCACTACATTTCTCATGAGGCTCAATAAACCGAAGGAGTACTTGACCACCTGGTCACTGGTGATTAGTCACTAGCCGGTGGGGAAGCCCCCAACCAGCAGTGAAGCTGTCACTAGTCTGGTCGTCGGCAGGGTTAAAGGCTTCCGGCCCAGTGACATTCTCCCATGACCAGCACCTGTGACACGTGCTAGGTGCGCAAGGGGAGCGTGAAGGACGACTGCGCCGGAAGAGCTCGGAGGCCGAAATTTGTGAATGTAGGCAAGTATGTAATTCGAATGTAGGCACGTTTGGGAATGTAGCTGTAGCCCCCTCCCCCAATCAGTCATCCGAACCTGAGCCTTTGAGCCCCCAGATCGGCTGGGCCTGGAGGCCTGGCTGAACTAAGAGCTCGCCTAGGCCTGGGGGCAAGCCTAGCCCCCGGATGAGCCAGCCTTTAGGCTCAGTCAGGCCTCCGTGCCCAGGTTGAGCCGGGAGCTTGCCTAAGCCTCCAGACCCGAGTTCAGGTGACTGATTTTCTTTCCTTTTTTCGGGCGAAAGAACCATTTTCAGTCAATGACTGCTGCCCGAAATTTCGTTCAATCCCTAGAAAAAATACCTGGTAATGAATGGGTCTAGATGGCTCTTAAACATCCTGCAATGAGCATCAAAAGAATACTGGAGTTAAGAATAAGGAGTTGTAGTGCAGCAAGGTCTGGGTTTAGCGCCTGGGTTTGACAGCTCTGTCCTAGAGTGTTCCCAAAACATGTTTTGCTAAAAACTGCATCACAATTCTCTTTCAATGTTTGGAAAGGTTTGCCAAGTTATGACATTCATCAACCTTTTTATCCAGCATTTTAGATTTTATTGCAAATATGTCCCACACCCTGCCGTATACATGAAGACATAGAACAGAAAGCTGGAAAAAAGTCAGAAGGCTAATGAATGATTCTGAATGCACAGGATTAAGTCCATGTAGATGGAAAAAGATTTTCAGTTGCAAAAAAAAAAAAAAAAAAAAAAGGGAATTTCAGCCCCAAAAAAATTCAAAGACATTCACCTGCAGCCACACATTACACCTTGCCTAGCTTCCCCCCCCCCCCCCGACACAAATTATATACCCTGCAAGGCACCTCCCCTCTCCGCCTGAAGCAAATTATATACCCTGCCCGGCACCCCCCCCCCGATTACGAATTATATACCCTGCCCGCACACCCCCCCCCCGATGAGAATTATATACCCTGCTCGGCAACCCCGCTCCACCTGACACAAATTATATATCCTGCCCGGCACCCCCCCCCCCCGACGAATTATATACCCTGCCCGGCACACACACCCCCGACAAATTATATACCCTGCCCGGCACCCCCCCTCCCACGAATTATATACCCTGCCTGTCACCCCCCCCTCCGCCTGACACATATTATATACCCTGCCCGTCACCCCCCCTCCGCCTGACACATATTATATACCCTGCCCGGTACCACCCCCCCCTCCGCCTGGCACGAATTATATACCCTGCCCGTCACCCCCCCCTCCGCCTGACACAAATTATATACCCTGCCCGTCACCACACCCCCCTCCGCTTGACACGAGTTATATACCCTGCTCGTCACCCCCCCCCTCCGCCTGACACGAATTATATACCCTGCCCGGCACCACCCCCCCGACACGAATTATATACCCTGCCCGGCACCACCCCCCCCCCGACACGAATTATATACCCTGCCGGCAACACCCCCCCCCCGACACGAATTATATACCCTGCCCGGCAACACCCCCCCCGACACGAATTATATACCCTGCCCGGCAACACCCCCCCCGACACGAATTATATACCCTGCCCGGCACCACCCCCCCCTCCACTGACACGAATTATATACCCTGCCGGCACCACCCCCCCCTCCGCTTGACACGAATATATACCCTGCCCGGCACCACCCCCCCCACTTGACACGAATATATACCCTGCCCGCACCACCCCCCCTCCGCTTGACACGAATATATACCCTGCCCGGCACCACCCCCCCCTCCGCTTGACACAAATTATATTACCCTGCCCGGCACCACCCCCCCCCTCCGCTTGACACAAATTATATACCCTGCCCGGCACCCCACTCCCACGAATTATATACCCTGCCTGTCACCCCCCCTCCGCCTGACACATACTATATACCCTGCCCGTCACCCCCCCCTCCGCCTGACACATATTATATACCCTGCCCGGCACCACCCCCCCCCCTCCGCCTGACACGAATTATATACCCTGCCCGTCACCCCCCCTCCGCCTGACACGAATTATATTACCCTGCCCGTCACCACCCCCCCCCCCGCTTGACACGAATTATATACCCTGCCCGGCACCACCCCCCCCCTCCGCCTGACACAAATTATATACCCTGCCCGTCACCACCCCCCCCCCGCTTGACACGAATTATATACCCTGCCCGGCACCACCGCCCCCCCCCTCCGCCTGACACAAATTATATACCCTGCCCGGCACCACCCCCCCCCCCGCCTGACACGAATTATATACCCTGCCCGGCACCACCCCCCCCCCTCCGCCTGACACGAATTATATACCCTGCCCGGCACCCCCCCCCCCCCTCCGCCTGACACGAATTATATACCCTGCCCGGCACCCCCCCTCCGCCTGCACAAATTATATACCCTGCCCGTCACCACCCCCCCCCCTCCGCTTGACACGAATTATATACCCTGCCAGGCGCTCCCCGACTAAACTTCACATGATGGCAAGGAATGCATTAGGCAGCCGAATCTTGACGGTGAGTTTGCAGCCGGATGTCCAGTGAGTGAGGGCCGGCGCCCTCATGCTGAGCTATTCACACACATGGCTTCCAACACGCTCCCTCTCTCTATCCCCAGCCGGCACACGTGGACAGGGCACTCACATTCTGCACTAGGTCCTCGGCCTGTACGTTCTTGCAGTCCCCGTTCTCCTCGGTTCCTTCCGGCTGCTTGACGAGCGCAGTGGGAGAGAATGCAGCAGCCTTAAACTTCCGAGCCCGGCTCTTCCCCATGGTTTTTTCCGTAAGGGGCAACCTCACTAAACTTTATTGATATAGCACAAAGGAACAGAGCTGCGTTTTTTTGTTTGAGCTTTATTAATCAAGCACAGCTCGGGATACAGCGCTACATGTGGCTGAACTGCAGAACACACACCAGTGAGAAATGGCCGGTGATTCGCGCCCCCTGGCTGGAGCACACTAAAAAAGACTAACAGGGATATTCATAAAGAGGTGAAAACCTTGAGAATGACGGGAGAATTGAACATTCTAGGTCAAATTAGTCAAACCAGAAAAATTCTCCATTTTTAGCTCACTTTCCAAATTGGCTATTTGGTCTAGATTGTTAATACTCCTGGCAATTCACAAGATTTTCACCTCTCTCTGAATAGCCCTGTGTGGCTGTCAGACGAACGCAGTCCGAGCGCACTCTGCGTGCGTGCATAACGGACAGATGTACTGACGGAAGATACTGTAGACCCCGCATGGTCCGTTTTTGTTGACGGACGTAGGAAAAAAAAAGGGGAAATATGGGAATCAAAATTAATTATAATTAAAATACAGGTACAGACAGCCAGACCAAAAAAAATTCTGAGCGTCAACGTGATGGACGTTGCAAATGCACTGCGTCTGACGTTGCGTCATCATGCACACTTGGCGTCCGTCGTAGCGCTTTTACGTCAAGGCCTAAATGGCGTCCGTTGCCACCTGCGTGGTGCGTACGTACTTCGTGTGTGGGTCTCTATTGATTGCAAATCAATGCTACAACAGACGTTAAACTGTGCGGCGACACTGACATGATGACTGCATTCGTCTGACGCTTGCCTAAGGCCCGCGTCAGACGAACGCAGTGATCACGTCCGTGTCGCCGCACAGTTTATTGTCCGTCGTAGCATAGAATCATGATCAATAGAGACCCACAAACGAAGTACGTGCGCACCGAACTGCACACGCACAATGCACGCGGCAAATGGATGCAAATTAGGCAAGAACGTAAAACCGCTAAAACAGAAGCGCAGAATGCGCCATGTCAGCGTAGCGGCCTGTGTGCGTTATGCTGCGACGTCAGACGCAGTGCAGTTGTGATGTCCATAACGTTGATGCTCAGAGGTTTTTATGGTCTGGCTGACTGTACCTTTATTTTAATTAGAATTAATTTTGATTCCCATATTTCCCTTTTTTGTTCTACATCCGTTAAAAAAAACGGACCGTGTGGTGTCTACAGTATCCTCCGTCAGTACATCCGTCCGTTATGCACGCACACAGAGTGCGCTCAGACTGCGTTCATCTGACATTAGCCTTAGACCTGTCTAGAAATGTAAGAAATTCCACATCAACAAATCATGAGTAAAGAAAAAGAACCAAATCACCAACTTTCCCCCAACTTGAGCAATTTCACTCAATTTTACTGAATTTGGGTTTAAAACCCAGTGTTTAGTGAATAATCCCTTTTATATAAAACACAATAAGGAGATATAAAAATGGAAACAGGAGGAATGAATAGGACCATTAACTATCAATAACTTTATGGAATTCGTGCAAATGAACAATTTGATACAAATAATAAATCTGTACTCCCTGCACAGAACTCACACAACAGCACCCAATCACAGCAGCCATAACAACCAGCAGCTACTCTTGTTCTAGGTTATTATTATTATTCTTTATTTATATAGCGCCAGCATATTCTGCAGTGCTGTACAATCGGCAACAATATGGACAGGGTTACAATACATTGAAAAACATTTGGCAAACCGGTACAACAGGAAGCGAGGGCCCTATTTCCGGGGGAGCACACAATCTAGAAGTTTTGGGGGTGGAAACAGGAGGAGAGGACTGCAAGGTGAGAGTGATGGGCTGCAAGGTGAGAGTGATGGGCTGCAAGGTGAGAGTGATGGGCTGGTTGCGTCAGTGAGTTGGGAGGTAGGCTTTCCTAAACAGGAATGTCTCTAGGGGAAAGTCTGACAGTACGAGGGAGCGCGTTCCAGAGGATGGGGGCTGCGCGTGAGAAATCCTGCAGTCTATCATGGGAAGAGGTGATGCAGGGAGAAGCTAGGCGCCGGTCACTCTTTGATCTCAGGGAGCGGGCTTGGGTGTATTTGGTGGTTAGTGAGGACAGGTAGTGGGGATTGGGAGCAGAGTTAGTGAGAGCTTTGTAGGTCAGGGTAAGGATTTTGAATTTAATTCTGCAGTGGATGGGGAGCCTGTGAAGAATTAAATTCAAAGTGATTCACAGAGAGGAGCAGCAGACACCGAGCGGCGGGTGAGGTGGATGAGCCTGGCAGAGCCATTCAAAATGGATTGTAGGGGGGGGGGGAGAGGCGGGAGAGAGGGAGGCCAGCATGAAGATTATTACAATAATCAAATCGGGAGATTATAAGGGCGTGAATGTGAATGAGTTGCTTTGTGGTGTCAGCAGTAAGAAATGGCCGAATTCTGGAAATATTACGTAGTTGGTTGCGACAGGAGGAGGAATGAGACTGGATGTGGGGGATGAAGGAAAGAGCCGAGTCAACTGTAATTTTGAGACAGGGAACCTGGTTAGATGGGGTGATAGTGATACCATCAACCATGATGGAGAAGTCAGGGGGTGGGGAGGCATTAGAGGGAGGAATTAGTAGGAGCTCAGTCTTGGACATGTTAATTTTTAGGTGGGGAGAGGCCATCCAGGAGGAGATGCCAGATAAACAGACGCTGACTTTGGAAAGGACAGGGGGAGAGAGATCAGGGGTAGAGAGGTAGATCTGAGTATCATCAGCATAGAGGTGGTAATTAAAGCCAAAGCTGTTAATGATTTTTCCCAGGTAGGAGGTATAGAGAAGAGCAGAGGACCTAGGACAGAGCCATGGGGTACACCAACTGATAAAAGGCATTGCAGAGGAGGAGTTACCAGCAAATGAGACAGAAGGACCTGTTAGACAGATAAGAGTGTATCCAAGAGAGTGCAGTGTTACAGAGGCCAAGAAAGCCAAGAGTCTGTAGAAGGAGGGGGTGGTCGACAGTGTCAAAATCAGCCGAGAGGTCAAGCAGGATGAGAATAGACTAGTGGCTGTGTATTTTAGCAGTTAGGAGGTCGTTGGTGACTTTGGTGAGGGCAGTTTCAGTTGAGTGTAGGAAACGAAAGCCTGATTGCAGGGGGTCGAGTAGGGAATTACAAGACAGGGAGAGGCAGTGAAAACTAGTTTTTCCAAGAGATAAGATGTGAACGGAAGCAGGGATTCAGGACTGTAGTTGGATGGAGAGTTGGGATCGAGGTAGGGTTTCTTTAGTATAGCCGGTGGAGAGAGATAGGTTGAAGATGTGTGTAAGAGCAGGGGTGAGGAATGAGGAGAGTGGAGGTATTAGATGATCATGCGAGGGAATGGGGTCAAGCGGGCACGTGGGGAGATGAGAGGAGGACAGTAAGGAAATTACTTCCTCTTCAGTGGTTGGGGAAGCGGCAGAGGGGGCTTCTGGGATTGGAGGTGGTGGATTATTGGTTTGTGTTGGGATGTTGCTTCTGATAGTGAGAGTTTTAGTTAAGAAGTAATCTGCCAGTTCCTGAGCGCTAAAGGCAGATGAGGGGGGAGGTGCAGGTGGGTAGAGGAGAGAGTTGAAAGTGGACCATAGTCGTTTAGGGTTGGAGGACAGAGTGGATATAAGAGATGAGAAGAAGCCCTTCACTTGGCCAAACAAGCCGAGGTGTATGAACGCAGAATGAACTTGAAATTAATGAAATCAGCTTCAGAGTGGGATTTCCTCCAGGCACGCTATGCAGTGCAGGAGCATCTTTGCAGGTAGCATGTCTGGAGGGTGTGCCAAGGCTGAAGCTGTCGTTGTGGGGCTTTAAAGAGTCAAGGAGGAGCAAGGGTGTCTAGAGCAGTGTCAGGGGTCAGCACCGGTGGTGTGTGGTGGTGTGAGCCCGGTATGCAGTGGATCCTGCTGGCTGGTAGTGATGAGAGGCACAGTGAGGCTGAAGCACACAGCAAGATGTCAGATGCAGGAGGCTTAGAGTATGGCAGGTCTTCAGGTGGTACCAGAGTCTGAAGCAGTTCTGGGGAAAGGGGTACTGGGATCTTGGAGGACACACGGGTCCAGGAGAGGGTACTGAGGGAGGAATAGGCAGGTATAGAGGATCAGAATTATACAGGTCTTGACAAAGCAAGAACGCTTCAATAATGGAGCAATGTCAGGAGGGGGGCGTGGGGCCTTTTATTCTTGATTGTGTAGCGCTCACTCCCGGAGGAGCCGCTGAAAATGAACCACGGGTCAGTCTCCCCGCACTAGGGAATAAATATACTCCAACACAGTTGTGGGTTTTTATCATTTAAATAGTTTACTAAAATAATAGGCAGATGTTGAGATACGGTATTCACAGATATTATTACAGTACTTTCGTATTACGGTAAAACGCGTAGCAGAAAAGAACCGAAACACGAGGCGTCGTATTTCGGAAAATAAAATATTCGTAACCGAACATAAAAGAAATGCAATTTCACGAATATTCGGGAAAGGGACACGTAGCGGAACCCCAGAATATACAATCTCTTCGTATCACGGTAAACGCGCAGCGGAAAGAGAAAAATATATTTCGGAACGTATCTTTAACCCCCGTTCCGATTCGTAACAAAATTGAGTCCTGCACAGGTTAAGTCCCGGAATATAAAAGGTGTGTATGTGTGTGTATGGTACCCAGGTACTGTTCAACTGGCCAGTGAATTTACTTAAGGAATGTCTTTGACTAGTCAAGTTGGGGCCCTGTGGACTTTAAAGAGAAAAACAGCAGCGTGTTCTTTGTATTACAAACGGCCTTGGAGGCCTCTCACCCATCCACCGGTTGCTTTAGGCTCCGCTGACCCAGGACGTCTCTCCGCTCGATTTTGACTGGGGATACTAGCGGCTGGATCCGTTGTCTGACTTCCCGTAGCTTGTCCACAACTTTTCCCAGCTCACCGCCTGCTCTCTGTACCCGATCAACTTGCGGTGACTCCTTACTCGAGGTCTTCGGTTGGTTCAATCTGCAGCAACTCTGGAACCTTGGAGGGCTCCTTCTCCTTAGGCTCACTTGCTCTCAGGCCTAGGCCCTCTTACGATCTATGGCACTGCGTCTGCTCTCTCTCGTTCCCTGGCGCGCTCTGGCGCGTTCTCCACGAGGCGGAGGATGTAAGTGTCCAGTCCCCACCCACTTCCTGTCTCCTTGCAAAGCATGCCGGGAATTGTAGTCCCAATGTCCAGTGTCTCTGATCGCGATAGTCTCCATCTTGTGGCCAAAAATAGGTACTGCCACAGCAAGATTTTAACACAGCGCTACACTCTCCCCCTCCTAGAACTCTGGGTCTCTCCAAGGAGGTACAACAGTCACATTACATTTCCACAATATTTGAATACAGTTTACATAACATGCACAGGTTCAGCAGCATACATGCAGTGGGTTAGGAATACTTCCTCAAGTTGACTCATATTTGGGCTACCTCAGCTAGCATAGCAGACACTTCGGGCAACCTCTGCACTGTGGTGATGGCCTCTTCAGTGCTATGTCCTGGTGAGTCGTAGGTGAGTCGTTGGGGTGGTCGAACAGAGCGTTTTGGTTCTGGCTCAATCAGTTCCTCTTCAGGTGGAAGTACTATAGGTGTTGGCTCAATCCTTCTCTCTATCACTGGAGCAGACGTTTCTTCAGAGTAGATCCCTCCAGCGAAGGCATAGAACTATAATCACCTGAATAAGCTTCCGGAGCTACCGGGATCCCCACAGCCTCAGGGACTTCCAACTGAAATTCAAGAGGCTCAGAGATTTCAACAGTCTCAGGGACTTCTAGCAGAAATTCAGGAGCTTCAGGCCTCAAGTTACTCCCCACCGTTCAGGGACAACGACAACCTCTTCAGGCTCCGGCGAGCGCATCCAATCTAGACAATAACTCTCTTCTTCACTGTCTCTTTCGCTCTCTTCGGCAACCCGGGTCTGTTGAGACCGAGTAACAGGAGGCAAACATGGAACAGGCGGATTTGGTCGAGGCAATTCATCCCCAACTGGCATCCTCACAGCCTCTCTCAAAGGTAACAAATGATTCCGGTGCCAGTTCTTGAGAGGCCCAGCCTTTCCATCCGGGCGAATCTGATACACTGGTAGACCCGGCAGTTGTTTGCAGACCATGTAAACCTGGGAACTCCACCTATCCGCCAACTTGTGTCTTGCAGCAGCACCCAAGTTCTTCAATAGAACCCTATCACCGGGTTGTAGATCTTGTATTCGGACTTTCAAGTCATAGTTCCTTTTGTTTCTTTGTTCCCTGTTTCCTGAGGTCAATCGGGCCAGTTCAAATGCAGAAGCCAAATTCTTTCGAAGTCTATCCACATAGTTTCTATGGGAAGCTACTGATGTCTGGTCTAGAGATAACCCAAAGGCCAAATCAACTGGCAGTCGAGCCTCTCTTCCGAACATAAGACGGTACGGTGAGTATCCAGTGGCATCACTCTCCGTACTGTTATATGCATGCACCAGAGTAGCTATGTGCCGACTCCAACTCTGCTTCTCCACATTCGACAAGGTCCCCAGCATGTTTAGCAGTGTGCGATTAAACCTTTCAGGCTGAGCATCACCTTGAGGGTGGTATGGTGTAGTTCGGGTCTTTTGGATCCCAACAACTCTAACAATTGCCCCACCAGTCTGCTTTCAAAGTCTCTACCCTGATCAGTGTGTATCCTCCTTGGCAGTCCATAATGAACAAAGAACTTTTCCATCAACACCTTGGCCACTGTCGGAGCGCGTTGATCTTGGTGGAAAATGCTTGGGCGTAACGAGTGAAATGATCAGTCACTATTAGAATGTTTCTTTGCCCACTAGCATCCGGCTCTAAGCACAAGAAGTCAATGCACACCAAATCCATGGGTCCCTGACTCTGCAGATGGCTCATTGGAGCAGTTCGGGTCGGTAGAGTCTTTCTCTGAATACACCTCAAACAGGAATGACAATAACTTTCTACTTCAGCCCTCATACAAGGCCAATAAAACCTATCTCGCACCAGCTTAAAAGTTCTCTCTGCACCCAAATGTCCATGCTCATCATGTAGTGATCGCAACACACTCTCCTATGTTTAGTAGGGAGGAATAACTGTTGAATCTCTTCAGAGTTGGTTGAGGGGCCCCTTCGGTAGACCACCCCATCCAGCATCTTTAACCGCTCCCACTCTTTATAGACCAATCTGGCTCCACTCGGGGAATTAGTTAACAAAATCTCTCGCTGGTTTGCAGTCAGGGCCTTTTATGGTCAAGGCAATTAAAGGGTCTCTGGCCTGATCCGCTTTCAGGTCCTGTCTCGAAAAGGTAGGTAAATTTTCATCCCTTAACTGCGTAGGGTTGCAGTAAAACTCAGGAACAGCCGCAGCCATGACTCCTATGGCCTCCGCTTCAATCCCTCCCTTGACTCGGCGCTCCGTTGCTTGACACAAAGCTTGCACCCTGTCTGGAGTCAACTGAGTCCATTCTGTAGTGTAGGGTCTTCTCGATAACGCATCAGCATCTCGATTATTCACCCCAGGGCGGTACTTCAGGCTGAACCGAAACCCTGACAGAGCGGCCAACCACGATGTCCCGTTGCGTCCAGTTTTGCAGTAGTAAGGATGTAGGTAAGAGGATTGTTATCCGTCTTGATCACAAACTCGGCTCCATACAGATAGTCTTTTAACTTGTCTACCACTGCCCACTTCAAGGCTAGGAACTCCAGCTTGTGAGTAGGATAGTTCTTCTCTGAAGGCGTAAGGCTCCGGCTCACGTACGCTACAGGCCTCAGCAATCCACCATACTCCTGATATAGGACTCCTCCCAGACCTTCTCGGCTGGCATCCACATGTAGTTCATACGGCTTGTGAGGGTCCGCATAGGCCAAAACAGGAGCTCGGGTTAGACTCTCTTTCAGCTTTACGAAAGCTCCTTCACATTGACTGGTCCATTCACCTTGTATAGACTCTCGAGCTTTCCTTGGCCCCGGAGCTGACGGGTTTTTGTCAGAGACCTTGCAGCCTTCTTCTGTGGTTTCCTTCTGCAGGAGTTTGTTCAGTGGTTGAGCTATTTTCGCGAATCCTCCCACAAATCTTCGATAGTACGAACAGAATCCCAGAAAAGATCTAAGTTCAGTGACGTTCCGGGGTCTAGGCCAAGAAGCTACGGCCTCCAACTTCCGAGGATCTGTCGAAACACCTTCTGCTGAGACCACATGTCCTAGATACGTAACAGACGGTAGACAGAATTGGCATTTCTCCAGAGACAGTTTCAACCCCTCTTCATGGAGCCTCTTCAAGACCTTCTCCAGACGTTGTTCATGTTCTTCCAGAGTCTTCCCAAACACAATTATGTCATCCAGGTACACTAATACTTCGATTAAATTCATATCCCCGACTGTCTTCTCCATCAACCGTTGGAACGTAGCTGGAGCCCCCGTAAGGCCTTGAGGCATTCTGTTGAATTCAAAGAACCCTAGTGGACAGATGAACGCAGTTTTCTCCTTGTCTTCAGGATGCATGGGTATCTGGTGATATCCGCTTCGCAGGTCTAGTACACTAAACCACTTTGCTCCAGACAAACACTGTAGGGCATCCTCTATCCGAGGAGTGGCATATTGGTCGGGATGGTTCTCCGGTTCAATGTGCGGTAGTCTATACATAGGCGGACAGAACCATTTTTTCTTCCGGACCAACACTATGGGAGATGCATATGGACTCCTGGACTCTTGAATCACCTTGGTTTTGCAATTCATTCAGTTGTTCTCGCAGATCATCCAAGTCTCCCAGCGGAACTCGCCTTGATCTTTCACGAAACGGCTTGTCTTCTTGTAACCGAATACGGTGCTCAGTACTCTTAGCTAGGCCCACATCAAAACTCCTCGTCTTTCGAGAACAATTCTTCCACTTTAGGACTTGAGAACTGAAGACGTTTCTTCCACTCAGGTGAAATGGGAGCGTCTTTGGGGTAGAATCTTTCATCTGGAATCTCTTTATCCACTCCCCCTCCTAACTCGGTGAAGGGGTGTAGCAGACTCTACTTGCCGGTGTGCATTCGGTGCTTTAAGACTACTGATTCTGCTGTTACAGCACATACTGGACGATAACTGTGCACCGGAGAAATTCACATACACCTGATCGCATGTCATGAATTAAGCCTATGCCCGCACTTAAACCGTGGCAAACCCTTATTCACTTGTCCTAGGTTTGTATGCAGGTTCGATTCCCCTATTCTGGCTGTTAAGCTTCTGTTGTCATATACCTACAGGTGTATACTACTTCACCTAAATGAAGGCCTGCTTAAAAGAGGGATCCACCCTTCCATCAGGGCTTCACACATAACGTCCCTTGGAAGTGCAGACAACCAGACCTGTCCCTGAAGCTCCCTACCGTGTTACCTGATTCCCTCCAGTGATACTCCCACCAGAAACCCTGGCTACCAAGAGACTCTCCCCACAAGGTACCCCGCTCCGCTCTCACAGAGAACCCTCGTTCTTCGAGTGTACCCCACTTCCAAGAATCCTCGTTTGTCAAGCATACCCTGCTTTCAAGAATCCCTGTTGTCAAGCTGAATCCTGCATCCTCACAGTCTGTTGCCTGCTCCTGCTAGTGCTGCTATTATTTACTATTTGTTTTTTGTTATTTAATAAACCTAATCCTGCAATACCCAGCAATCTGTGTGACCTCCTATGATCACTGCATCCTGGGCTCACTTCACCCACCACCGCCGCACTCCCATACCTGACCGATGAATGTTGAAGCCTTCACACAGTGAGTCCGCGGTGATCCAAATCGTTATGAGAGTACCTCAGAAAAGCCATTCAAGACATCCTGCAACATTTGGACTCCGTTTTTGCAAGTATGCAGCAGGGTTTAAATGACACCTCTACTAAGGTGTGCACTCCAGCTCCAAAGAAAGTGGGTAGAGGACCCCTAACATCCGAAAAATTGCTAGGAGAAGGTCCCAGAAGCTCTGCTTCTACTGCGGGGAACCGTCCCATTCCATCTCGGAATGTTTAGTGCGGCCCCCCAAGCTGCCCCGCACTTTCCCTGGAGTTTCAAACGAAACCCTGCAATCCCCAGTGCTACCTGGTGCTACTCCCAAGTCTACACCTGTTAAATCAAAAAGGACTTTTTCTATCAAGGCCAGAGAACCCTTTTCTACTCCGCCTGTGTTCCCAATGCCTAGTGAAGCACTGCCCACCAAGTTCAAGAAGGCAGTGCCTGTCAAGTCTGCTTCACCAGACCAAAAAGGGAAATTGTTCCTACCAAGTCCTTGTCCAGAAAACCCACACCTGCTAAAACAAGGACTGTGTATAAAAAGTCTATGGAGGCCTACTCGGATAAGCTCCAAAGGTGCCAGCCAAATAGGATGGTGTCACTGGACACCTATCCTGAGGTCACGGACCTTGAAGACCCCTATCCTGCCGAAACCATGGAGTTCGAGTCCACCCTACCTTCAGAATATGAACCTGAAATTCCCATGGAGTTAGCTGCTGCCTCCCCTTCTCAGACACCCACCACTCTCAACCAGCATTCCAGGTACCTTGGTGTCGCTGTCTACGCCCCAGCAACCGTCTTCAAGTCATCGGTGAAACCAGGACCCCGAAATCTGGAAGCCAACTCCTGTCTCCATGACCTAGAAGAATCACTGTTGCTGCAGAGTCCAGCTGCCTCCATACTAAGGAGGGCTCTTGGATTCAAAAAGGTTGAGACTCCCACTCCCCACAGCCGCGAATCCGGGCTGGTTTCTGGACAACCATGCCAAGCATATATCGGTACCACTGTCTCTACCCCTGAAGGCACCATTACTATGGAACCGCCCCCCTGGGTTCACGTATGGTTCCAATGGGACTGTGGTCAGATACGCAGACCTGCAGGTGTTTCAGAACCCCAAAAGCGCTTGGAGATCACTCCACAATAATGTTGTCACTGCCCTGCAACCCGCAGGTTCTCCAGCCGTTGCTGCCCTGCACCCTGCAGGATCTCAGAATATCACTGCCCTGCAACCCGCAGGATTCCAAGAGCCGTGCCGTACCCAGGTCCAGGTCCAAGAGCCGTGCCGTACCGAGGTCCAGGTTCAAGAGCCGTGCCGTACCGAGGTCCAGGTCCAAGAGCCGTGCCGTACCGAGGTCCAGGTCCAGGTCCAAGAGCCGTGCCGTACCGAGGTCCAGGTCCAGGTCCAAGAGCCGTGCCGTACCGAGGTCCAGGTCCAGGTCCAAGAGCCGTGCCGTACTGAGGTCCAGGTCCAGGTCCAAGAGCCGTGCCATACCGAGGTCCAGGTCCAGGTCCAAGAGCCGTGCTGTACCGAGGTCCGGGTCCAAGAGCCGTGCTGTACCGAGGTCCAAGAGCGTGCTGTACCGAGGTCCAGGTCCAAGAGCCGTGCTGTACCGAGGTCCAGGTCCAAGAGCCGTGCTGTACCGAGGTCCAGGTCCAAGAGCCGTGCTGTACCGAGGTCCAGGTCCAAGAGCCGTGCTGTACCGAGGTCCAGGTCCAAGAGCCGTGCTGTACCGAGGTCCAGGTCCAAGAGCCGTGCTGTACCGAGGTCCAGGTCCAAGAGCCGTGCTGTACCGAGGTCCAGGTCCAAGAGCCGTGCTGTACCGAGGTCCAGGTCCAAGAGCCGTGCTGTACCGAGGTCCAGGTCCAAGAGCCGTGCTGTACCGAGGTCCAGGTCCAGGAGCCGTGCTGTACCGAGGTCCAGGTCCAGGAGCCGCGCTGTACCGAGGTCCAGGTCCAGGAGCCGCGCTGTACCGAGGTCCAGATCCAGGAGCCGTGCTGTACCGAGGTCCAAGCCCAGACTGCTGCCACTAAAACAACATTTGTGGACACTGATACCGCTGCAGCTACCCTGCCAACTCCTGGTAAAGCCAGTCCGTCTAGTGAAGTCCTGGTACTTGTCTCTGCCATGGCAGCTCCGGTGAATACCCTTACCCGTACCATACAGGACATGCAGCTGAACCACAAATACCTGCAGTCTCAGGTACAGGTTGCATTAGCCAGTGGACATTTCACTACTCCCGATCTGGTTGCCACCAGCAACCCCATACATCAGGACGACTCCGAACCCACTGTGCTCGCTAGCACCTCAGATATGGATCCCACGATACCCTACAGTGTCCAAGGTATCGTGATACGCCGAACAGACCTTGAAAACCCTGTGACCATCTTGACCACCCAAACCTCATCCTTGGAGGTGACGGGTCCTGGCCCCAACCGACGGCGGCGCAGGAAAAAATAGGTGGCCCCCTTGCTATATATATCTGATTGTTCGCGCCCGGAAGGCGCTCCTTGGGTTGGGGTACTGTCATGAATTAAGCCTATGCCCGCACCTAAACCGTGGCAAACCCTTATTCACCTGTCTAGGTTTGTATGCAGGTTCGATTCCCCTATCTGGCTGTTAAGCTTCTGTTGTGATACCTACAGGTGTATACTACTTCACCTAAATGAAGCCTGCTTAAAAGAGGGATCCACCCTTCCATCAGGGCTTCAACATAACGTCCCTGAAAGTGCAGACAACCAGACCTGTCCCTGAAGCTCCCTACCGTGTTACCTGAATCCCTCCAGTGATACTCCCAAGTGGAACCCTGCTACCAAGGAGACTCTCCCCACCAAGGTACCCCGCTCTCAAGAACCCTCGTTCTTCGAGTGTACCCCACTTCCAAGAATCCTCGTTTGTCAAGCATACCCTGCTTTCAAGAATCCCTGTTGTCAAGCTGAATCCTGCATACAGTCTGTTGCCTGCCTGCTAGTGCGGCTATTATTTACTATTTGTTTTGTTTATTATTTAATAAACCTTCAATACCCAGCAACCTGTGTGACTCCTATGATCACTGCATCCTGGGCTCACTTCACCCACCGCCGCACTCCCATACCTGACACCGAGACTCTTCCTCGTGTTCTCTTCAGGGCTTTGGTGGAGATTATTTCAGGAATTACTTCGACTCCGGTTTCACTCCCATGATTGACATCGGTTCCCAGCACCACATAGGGACCTGGTTGCGATCCGTTCAACTTGACTGAAACCCGGAAGCTCGCTACTTCTCCTGCTTGCAGAACCTTCTCTGTCCCACCCAGTCTCCACAGTCTTACCACCTCAGCAGGTGCCTTTCGTTCTTCGACCATCCACTGATAGACCGGACGTAACATTGGATGTACTCCTTGAGTCGAACCTTCTTCCAATACAATAGGTGTCAGGAGACGCCGCACTAGGTCAGTATTCGTTCCCACTATGAGGGAGCTTCTGTTCGCACCCGAGGGTCGAGGACACACAATGGCCAATGCATCACAGCCTCCAGACTGTCCGATGACTTCAGATCCGATCTCCAACTTCACTTGCAGGTACCCGTCATAAGGGAGTTTCTCAGTGCCGATACCCCATATTTCCAAATCCTTCAATTCTTGCAGAGGAATGTGCTTTAAGTGTTTCTCATAGAAGTCTCTGTAGATCAATGTCACTTGAGCCCCTGAATCTAACAGGGCTTTGGTGTAGACTCCTTCCACTTGCATTGGCACAATAGGAGAAGGACCTATCAGTTGGTCAGGAAACTTGGTGGCGGTATCCGGACGCTTAGACCCAGTTTGCTGTACCCTGGCCCTTTTCTTGGCCCGTGTAGGTTTTGGGTGTGCATTGCTTCCCCATGACGTAGACCCGGATGCTAAGGGAGTGACTCTTTCAGTCCTGGCAGGCTCAGCAGTTGGCTCAGCTTTGGGCCTTCCCGCCCTCTTAGTCTTGACTTGGTTTCTGGAGCGGGGTTCAACCTTCGGGCACTTAGGTTGCTCCTTCACTTGTGTCCTCTGGCGTTTCCCGCCGGTGAGGTAGATAACAGTCCTTCTAGGGCTTTCAACAGTCCCTCGACTCTATCCTTCTCAGACTTTTGGCCTTTGCACTGTGCGCGGAAATGGCCCATTTCTCCACAACCAAAACATCTCTTCTTAGAGAGCGGAGACGTAGTTGCTTGTTGGGATTTTGTTAACGGACTTGGACCAGACGCCACAGCGGCTCCCGTCGTCTGCATGTCTGTGAGGATTTCTGCATTTCTGCCTGCATTTCGGTCACCTTCATCAACACTCGGCACAATTCCGCGTGCGCTTGTTGCAATTCAGCTTGAGCTTCCTGTACTTTCTTGACGGTCTTGGACAATTCACCATGTTCAGAGGGGTTCGATTCTTTGGCAGCCCTCTCTGTAGATTTAAAAACGACTAGGTGCTCTTGTTCGTCCTCGTCCGATCCATAAGTATCTAGGGAGTCGCTTTCAGGCTGCAGACCGTCGCTATGTCTCACAGGTTGTGCATAAGCCCTTTCCCCCCGCCTGAAGATTTCTCTTCCAGTAAAGCCTCTTCTTCTCGTACAACTCGGATCAGTTCCAGGTACTTCAATTCTTGGTTACCTGCTCTGCTTCTCAGCTGCATCATTACTGGATCTAGAGGTTGAGAGCCCCTCAGGATCTGTTTTATTCGGATCTTATCTACTTCGACCGGTTCGGCCCCTTTCTTAAGGAGTATCTGGTGTAGAATCTTATCTAGGCGCCTCATGTACTCGGTCATCCTTTCACCTTTTCTCTGATAGGTGTGTTCGTACTGATATACCAGTTCGGCCGCCTTTTCGGTTCGCCCAAAACTTCTTCAAGAACGTTTAAGTAATCTAAAGCAGTACAATCTTTTCTGCTCAGTTCAGGTTTCTCACCGCTTCTGACGCAGGTCCCTTTAAACTCTCGGTGATCCTTTGCTTTTTCTGGGCCTCAGGGACGTCCCACTCATCCAGAGCCTGCATCGCCTGTTCCACCCATTCTTCAAAGGTTTCTTCTCCCGCCGGAGTTGGTACGTTTCCTGTAAAATTTCTTAACCGTCGATAACCGAAATTAGTGTGAGGAGGGCTTGTTTTCTGACATTTAGCCAGTAGATCTCCAATAGCCACTATAAATTCCGGCCCGATCATGGCCAACGGACTAGGCGCGGGAACACTTGCGGATTCGCCACGTGGCGCACTTGGCTGAATTAGTTGGACTTCCACCTCATCGGCCAGTTTCACGCTCGCGCCCTGAAAACATGGTGGAACACCCTTTCTCCACTCGAGAAGAACATACGTGTGAGAAGTATCTGGGTTTTTCTTAATGTCCAGTATTAACCCCCGATGATCTGGTGCTAGCGTGGCCACGGCCTGGCGGATCTGCTCTTCGGCCCAAGTGTCTGCGGGAATATCCATGACTATACAACATTCTAACTGACTACTGTGCTCCTCACACCATTCGGCAACAGTGTCTGGATCCATATTTAACCCTTTAGATGCGGTTTTTCCAGAGACTGAATCCCGGAAACGAGCCCCCACGTGTAGCGCTCACTCCCGGAGGAGCCGCTGAAAATGAACCACGGGTCAGTCTCCCCGCACTAGGGAATAAATATACTCCAACACAGTTGTGGGTTTTTATCATTTAAATAGTTTACTAAAATAATAGGCAGATGTTGAGATACGGTATTCACAGATATTATTACAGTACTTTCGTATTACGGTAAAACGCGTAGCAGAAAAGAACCGAAACACGAGGCGTCGTATTTCGGAAAATAAAATATTCGTAACCGAACATAAAAGAAATGCAATTTCACGAATATTCGGGAAAGGGACACGTAGCGGAACCCCAGAATATACAATCTCTTCGTATCACGGTAAACGCGCAGCGGAAAGAGAAAAATATATTTCAGAACGTATCTTTAACCCCCGTTCCGATTCGTAACAAAATTGAGTCCTGCACAGGTTAAGTCCCGGAATATAAAAGGTGTGTATGTGTGTGTATGGTACCCGGGTACTGTTCAACTGGCCAGTGAATTTACTTAAGGAATGTCTTCAACTAGTCAAGTTGGGGCCCTGTGGACTTTAAAGAGAAAAACAGCAGCGTGTTCTTTGTATTACAAACGGCCTTGGAGGCCTCTCACCCATCCACCGGTTGCTTTAGGCTCCGCTGACCCAGGACGTCTCTCCGCTCGATTTTGACTGGGGATACTAGCGGCTGGATCCGTTGTCTGACTTCCCGTAGCTTGTCCACGACTTTTCCCAGCTCACCGCCTGCTCTCTGTACCCGATCAACTTGCGGTGACTCCTTACTCGAGGTCTTCGGTTGGTTCAATCTGCATCAACTCTGGAACCTTAGAGGGCTCCTTCTCCTTAGGCTGAATGACCCGGTAAAAGAACTGACAGGCTCACTTGCTCTCAGGCCTAGGCCCTCTTACGATCTATGGCACTGCGTCTGCTCTCTCTCGTTCCCTGGCGCGCTCTGGCGCGTTCTCCACGAGGCGGAGGATGTAAGTGTCCAGTCCCCACCCACTTCCTGTCTCCTTGCAAAGCATGCCGGGAATTGTAGTCCCAATGTCCAGTGTCTCTGATCGCGATAGTCTCCATCTTGTGGCCAAAAATAGGTACTGCCACAGCAAGATTTTAACACAGCGCTACAATTGTATCATGTGAACTGAGGTGTGTGCTTTTAACTGTTTCACTGAATACTAGTGCTGAGTAGGAGGGCAGTACTTTTCATGCAGCTGCCTGAGCATAGATGGTGCGCACAGCAGCATAGATATTACACACAGCAGCATAGATAGCAACGTGGACAGGACAGTATGGAACAGGAGGGGCGTGGGCATGACAAGCAGAGATAAGTGTACCAATTATAGTGGTCAGTGGCAGCGTCAGGGCAGGTGAAGGTTGAGGCGTGTTGGCACACTAGCAAACATTTTGCGTCCGTCTGACCGTACTGATTGACGTCCACCATAGCTTTAAAAAGGAGTCACTGAAACTCACCACACGAAGCACCTGTGCACTTTTTCACGGACGGGCAATGCATATAGCTACGGACGCAAAAGCAACATTGACGTGAAAAAGCTAAATGGTTGGACGCAGAAACAACGCCGCCATGTATTTTCCTAGGGTGTGGAGACATCACAAAATCTCCCGTCAAAAAAGTACATCCGTAACGGAAGCAGTATAGTATGCTCGTGTGCCACCTCCCTAAACAGGCAAATCCCATAGGATTCAATGTAAAAAAAAAAAAATACTGTATTACCATTTTTATTATTTTTTTTATTCAACTGCTTCTTCTTTAAATTTCACCAAAAATCCTTTTTATTTATGTAGCGCTGCTTTAAAAACACTGTATTCTGGTGCATTGAACTATTGCCGCCACCAGAGGGAGACAGAGACCTTGTTAGACTATGTTGGACAAAACCTGAACTACACCTACCATCATCCTTTGCGTGAGGACAGGAAGGGGGTGGTACAGGAAAAGGAAAGAGTTCAGCAGCCTGGTGCAGGGGAGAGGCAGAGTGAGTGGAGCAGTGAAAGGTGGAGGACGCACGTTGGAGCTGTCAGGGATCGCAACCAGGCCGGAGTACAGACGTTGTCTTACTGGTGCTGGAGATCGGGACAGTGATCGTGTTAAGACCTACCTGCGCAGCGCTGAGAGGTCTGGAGGAAGAGTTAGATCCGGCAGGACCCTGAGTTAGGAGATCGCGCTGATTGATTGGGAGTGCAGGCGGTGGATCGTTGTTCCAGTTGCGGAGATTAGGCAAGCAGGGAGCAGATTCAGTGGCACGGAGTCCTAGTGTACAGCGGAGAAGATCCTTTGATTGAGGCATCGGATGCTGGACAGTCTCGTTCATCGGATGGGTGAGAGGCCTCCCAGGCCGCAGTTCCCAAATAAGAAACGCACGCTGCAATACTGTTTAAATTCACAGGGCCCAACGGTGACTAGTCGAAGATTGTTTTGTTTCATTCACTGGCCAGTTGAATACAGTACCCGGGTACCCGAGACAACACACATACACATTTTTGAGCTATTATTCGTGGGACTTACACTCCAGAACTGAGGGGGGTTAACCGTTTCTTTTGCCGCCGCGTGTTTTTCCTGCGTTACGAATTCTTGTCATTCAAATACCGTATATGCGTATTATATGCTGCTTTATTGGGATCAGTAAAGAATATAATATATAAAAATCCACAACAGTGCTGGTGTATAGTTCTTCCCTAGTGCGGTGAGACTAACCCGAGGTTTATTCAGCGGCTCCTCCGGGAGTGAACGCTACATTTATTTTGTAGAAATTTTTTTTAGGCATTTTTCAAGCAAAATTTTTGATTCCTATTTTTTTATTCTGTAACAGACCTTTTTATTATTTTATAGGACTTTTTTTATTATTTCCACACATTTTCATTATTTAAAAATGCCTTTTAAAACCACAGGATTGTGTGTTCTGAGTTTTAATGTAAAATAGTGTATTTTACATTGCGAGATTTTCTGTACATACATTGTGAGTTATATGTTTTTATGCAAAAAGGTTTTATAGTAAAAAAAATGAAAATTATTTTTTTGTATTAAGACAAGTTTTTTTTAATATAAAATTTGTGTTTTATGTAAATATGATCTTTACACTGTAAACTCTTTTTTACTGTTGAGGCATTGTGAGTAGGGATGAGCGAACGCCCCCGTGTTCGGTTCGCATTCGAACTCGAACAATTTCAAAAGTTCGAGTTCGAACACGAACCGAACTCAATGTAAGTCAATGGGATTTTTAGAGTGCCCTGCAAGAGGGCATATATGCAAGATATTTGCCATAAAAGGTGTATGGGGGTCCGGGTAGTGCCCTGGGGGACAGGAAACAAGGACAAAAAGTTTTAAAAAAAAGTTTTTAAAGGAACAGTGAGTTTTCCATGAAATAAGGTTTAAAATTAAAAACAAAAAATTCCTTCAAATATCGTGCGTAGGAGGTCCCCATAATCTGCCCGTGAAGTGGCGGATTTGTAGGATGTATAGAAACATTTAAAAACAAAAAAATGACATTTCAAATGACAGTAAACAGTTTTCCTTTAATCTATTCATAAACAACTGCATGGGACGGCAGTCTGTATTAAAAGAGGAGACTTTTTAGGACACACAGAACAAGTTTAGTGATTTTTTTGGCTAAATTATGGTGACACTTATGCAGGCTTTGGATAAAAGTAACAATAGGTGCTTTAAAATTGTGCCTTTAGTGTCGGCAACAGTGCCATCACACCGTAACCCCTCTGTGGTATTGTGGAAGAGTTCAGGGTTGGACCCTGCGGTCCAATAGTAAAATTATATGAATCTGGTACAGGCGTCAGTGCACCCAAATATTGTGCCTTTGGTGGCAGCAAGTGCCTTCACACCGTAACCCTTTTGTGGTATTGTGGAAGAGTGCAGGGTTGGACCATGCGGTCCTATATTAAAAAGATATGAATCTGATAAAGGCGTCAGTGCACCCAAATATTGTGCCTTCACACCGTAACCCTTTTGTGGTATTGTGGAAGAGTGCAGTGGTGGAGGTTTTGTGAATGCAGAAGAGATCCCCGATCTATTCCGTTACGTCAGCATCAGGGGATTGATAGCTGCTGATCCAGGACTGATTCATTTTTATAAATGTCAGCCGGTCTACAGAGTCGGTGGACAGATGCACTCTTTTGTCTGTGACAAAACCTCCAGCGGGACTGAACATCCTTTCAGAAAGCACGCTGGCTGAAGGGCAACCTAGTAGCTGCATAGCATATTGGCTAAATTCTGGCCAGTGATCCAATCTCAACACCCAGTAAGCCAGTGGATCATCTGCTGTAAAGGTATCCAAGTCTGCCCTTGCCCCTAGGTAGTCCTGCACCATAAGGTGAAGACGCTGGCAATGAGTGCCTATATTTGACGTCCCTGGGCGTCGTGGACTAAAAAAATGTAAAAAGGCATAAGTCAAGTGGCCCGGCCTTCACCGCTCTTCCTCTGATCATCCGCAGCCTCAGAAGCACCTGTGTCATCACTTGGTAACCTACCAGTGCCTGGAAAGGTGTTACACAAGTGTCGCTTTAGAGCGTCCTCAAGTTTTTTCATCCTGTGCTCCCTCTGTGCGGGCAGGATGAGCTCTGCAACTTTACCCTTGTATTGTGGATCAAGAAGGCTTGCCAACCAGTAATGATCCCTCTCCTTGATAGCACGAATCCTGGGGTCCTTTAGCAGGCTTTGCAGAATAAGGGAGCCCATGCAGCATAGGTTGGAGGTGGCATTAGCTTCCGAGTCTTCCTGGTCAATGAGGATGACCCCATCGTGCACTTCCTCCTCCCAGCCACGTACTAGTCCTTGGGTTTCTGGGCACACAAAACCCTCCCTTGAGGAATCCCCACCTTCAATGCCCCCACTACTTAAATATTCCTCCTCATCCTCCTCCTGTCTGATCTGATGACCAGCAGGAATGCTGTCTGCGTAAAGACTGGGGCCTTGAGAGCTAGGGAAGGCCTCCTCTTCCTCCCGCTGCTCTGCCTCTAGTGCCACATCTATAATTCCCCGCAGAGTGAGCTCCAGCAGGAACACTAAAGGAATTGTGTCAATGATGCATGCACTGTCCCTGCTCACCATCCTCGTTGCCTCCTCAAATGGTGACAGTATAGTGCATGCATCCTTGATCATCAGCCACTGCGGGGGGGAAAAAAAACAAGTTGACCTGAACCTGTCCTTGTGCCATACTCACACAGGTACTCGTTGATGGCCCTCTGCTGCTTGTGCAGATGCTGCAGCATTGCTAATGTCGAGTTCCACCTGGTGGGCATGTCATAGATCAGACAGTTTGTGGGAAGGTGGAATTCTCTTTGTATTTCTGCCAGGCGAACACTTGCTGGGAATGACCGTCTGAAGTGGCTGCAGACTTTTCTGGCCTGGCTGAGAAGCTCTGCCAGCCCTGGGTACCTGGTTAGGAAACGCTGTACCACCAGATTTAGGACGTGTGCTAGGCATGGTACATGCGTCAACTTACCCAGGTGTGGGGCGGAGAGAAAGGTTGCTGCCATTATCACAGACGACCATTCCCAGCTCAAGCTGGCGTGGTGTTAACCATCTCTGCACCTGCCCCTGCAGAGCTGACAGAATTTCTGGCGTGGTGTGGCTCCTGTCCCCTAAATAAACCAGCTCAAGCACAGTATGGCATCTTTTTGCTTGAGCCATTGCATAGCCCCTGTCACGCATCGGTTTAACTGCCACTTCGCCAGAGACAGAGAAGGAGGAGGAGGAAGAGGGAGAGGTGCTGGTGGAGCAGACAGACCTCATACAAGCAGCTTTCTGGAGGCGTGGTGGATGAACAAGCTCCTGCACAGAGCCCCATCTTGGATCCCTCCCAGCTGCAATCAGAGTTACCCAGTGTGCCATGAAGGAAATGTAACGGCCCTGTCCATGCTTGCTGGACCACGTGTCTAAAGTCACATGCACCTTGCTGCTAACTGCCTTTCCCAATGACTCCATAACATTGTGTTCCATGTGCTGGTATAGTGCTGGAATGGCCTTCCGTGAAAAGTAATGGAATTTTGGAACCTGCCACTGTGGTACAGCACATTCAGAAAATTCATGGAAGGGAGCAGAGTCCACCAGCTGGAAAGGCAGCAGCTGCAATGCGAGTAATTTTGCTAAGCTGGCATTTAGATGCTGTTCTTGGGGATGGTTGGGACTATATTTTTTCTTACGCTGCAGCAGCTGGGGCAACGTAATCTGACTGCGTAAATCTTCAGCTGATGGGATGCTGTCACATTGTGAGGAAGGACCTGGTACATCCATTACTGTAGCATCATCCCTGTCAGTGGAGGTTGGAGTCAATGACATGGCAGGACATCTAGTGGGGGTAGAGACAGGTGAGGAGGACCTACGCAAAGTTTTGCGCCAACGGCATGCGTGGCAGGTGGTCATATGTCGCCTCAAGCACATGGTACCCAAGCGTCCGGTGTCTTTCCCACACTTGAGCCTCATCTGACACAGATTACAAATAGCAACGGTGCGGTCTGCTGCACATTTCTTAAAGAACTCCCAGACAGCAGAGTTCCTGGATGTGTGCTTTGAGACAACAGCGCTCTGCACTTGAGCAGCTCTGACATCTGAGGCCTTGGACTGGCTAGTGCTACGGTTGGTCATAGAGGACGTTGTGCCTCGTGTTTGTTGTGCCTCCTCCTCACTTGACTCCTCTGTTCGATCAAGCACCCAGGTGGAGTCAGTGACCTCATCATCATCACCCCCTATCTCCTCGTCACTGGAGCCAACTTGGTAGTATGCTGCAGCTGCTGGGGCAACATGAGTGCCAGTTATTTGTGTGTCATCATTGGCACCCCCTTCCTCTAGGTTGATTATATTCCCTTCCTCAACCTCGGAGATTGAATCAGAGCACTGTAGTTGCTGCGCATCCTCAAGCAGCATGTCACTGTCATTGTAGTCAAACAATTCAGCCGACTCCTCCGTGTGTGATAGTGAGGCTACGTCAGGAGTAGCTGTGGACATGGAGGCTGCATTAGATGCTTTGGCAGCTGAGGTGGAATGTAAAGCACTACAAGCCTGGCTGGCAGAGGACTTGGAGGACTCGGATGGCCTGGTTAGCCAATCCACCAAATCCTCTGTATGTTGCTGCTGCTTAAGACGACCAGCACCAGTTAGAAAGGACAAGCGTGCCCCTGCAGAGGATGCACCATGTCCACCACGACCAGAGGCACAGCCTCTCGTCACAGAGGCTGCTTGCCCTGTTATGTGTCTGGGAGCGTCTGCCTGTCCTTTTTGGTCTTTCTGACATGGTGAGTGATACATAGATTAAAGATATACAGAACTCTGATTCAACTCTGTTATAAAGATTAAAGATTTCCAGAACTCTGGTATAACTCAGTGAGACACCCTGATACTGGCAACAGTGACAAGACACAAATTACAATTCCGAGAAACCACCTACAAGTCCGTGAGACCCCCTGATAGGACCCCCTGATAGCTGGCAACAGTGACCAGACACAGATTACAATTCGCAGAAATCTGCTAGAAGTATGTGGGACCCCCGATAGCTGGCAGTGAAAAGACACAGATTACAATTCCCAGAAACCTCCTATACGCCAGTGAGACCCCCTGATGGGTGGCAGTGAGAACACAAAGATTAGAACAATTCCCAGATATTTTGTATAAATGAGACCCCCCCCAATAGCTGCTGACAGACTGGCAGTGAGAACACACACTAATACAGCAATCTCCTCTCAAAAAACACGTGTTGAAGGCTGTGTGAAGCCTTATATAGTGTGCTACGGGACTTAGCTCTGTGAGCCCATGATTGGGCAAAATTTGCCCAATCAGGACTCTGAGCCGTGATTGGCATAGTCTTGCACCTGACCTGTGGTCAGGTGCAAGGCTGAAGCCAATTACAAACTTCAGGCCAGTGGAAAAGTGCATTGTGGTCCATTGTGGGCGAACATGCGTCGAACACGCGGAAATGTTCGTAGTTCGCGAACAGGCGATGTTCGAATCGAACTCCGAACCGACCAGCTCATACGTAATTGTGAGTTACCGGTTAACTGTGTGGGTGCAGCATAGCACAAAACACTTTTTTTTAAAATTCATATTCATATAAAACACTCATTATGAAAAGATAGACGACTTGGAAAACAGGAGCCGCAGGAACAACCTGCGAATTGTGGGCTTACCGGAGTCGGTTAAGGGTCCGCAACTTCACCAGTTCGTTACTACCTGGCTCCCACAGGCCCTAGACGTGGCTCCGACTGAGTCGCCATTGATGGTTGAAAGAGTCCATAGACTGGGTCTGGACTTATCTCCTGCGCTGGACCGTCCACACACGGTTATTTTCAAATTGCGCAATTTTACTGACAAACTTAGAATCTTACAAGCTTACAGACGACTTAAGTCATTGACCTATCAGGAAACCACCTTGCGCATCTTTCAAGATTTCTCTGCCTCTCTGGCGGCCCGCCGTCGTGCTTTTGCTCCGGTCTGCTCTCGGCTGGCGGCGCAAACAATGTTCGTTTCACCTTACAATACCCGGCTCATTTACGGGTTCATATAAATGGTCAGAATAACTTCTTCGACACGCCTCAGGATGCCTCTTCACTCTTCGGAACTGTCCTGGAGGTTCTCCCAATGGCAGCTTCAACTTTCGCTTCGACCTCTCCTTCTCCTAAACCCAACTGAATTGGATTGTAAACCACCTTCTGACATTACCATAATGTTTTTTTTTCTTCTTGTTTTAATGTTTTTTGCAAACTTTCTGCGACAGTTCAGGACACCGGTCCTGATCACCATGTCTCCTGACTGTGGGACTATGGCTCTGTTGCCACAGACCCGGGAGTACACATTTGATGATGTGAGCGGGGCACTTTTGATGTCATCGCTCCTCTACCTTTGCCTCCAAGTTGATCCTCGGCGACTGGCTGAGTCTCTCCTCCTTGGTTTATTTTGGGTCTGCATCTGCCTACTGTTCTATGTTTTTGCTCTTCTATGTAGCCGTAACGGTTCTCATTGCGGGTTGTTTATATGTAAAAATGTAAGGTTCTCTTGTGTGATTGTATGGCAACGTGCTGTTTTATGTGGGGTTTTGTCGGAGGTATGGGGGCGGCTGCTGGGACAGCCCCTGTCCTCATCAAATATAGATTGTGTTAGGACACGTTTTTGCTTTACAATATGGTACCCCCCTTGACACCCCCACTCTCCTCCACCAACACCCCTTCGATACAGACTCCTCAAATCCTCACTTGTGTCTCCTACAAAGTGGTTTCATGGAATGTGGAGGGCCTTAACTCTCCCATTAAGAGGAAAAAAGTCCTTACCTATCTCAAACGCTTAGACCCAGATATAGTCTTTCTTCAAGAGACGCATTGGACGTCCCCGGACCAAGCCCTTAGTGCCTCGTGGATCGGCTTTCAGACTTCGTTGACTTATTCCCAGGCACTGCAATTCTACTTCATAAACGACTGCCAAACTCCGTTGTAGAAGCTGTCAATGATCCAGAGGGCAGATACTCCCTGCTTAATCTTATGGTAGATAGGGAACCCCTCCAACTCCTTAATGTCTGTGCCCCAAACTCCCCCAACTTAGGGTTTTACCAGACACTGCTTCCGCTACTACACCTACACAATGCCCCTCGTAGGATTGGGGGGGGGATTTAACAGTGTCATGGACTTTGTCCTGGACTGTTCCCCTGGTGACCCGGGGCTGCCACCGCCCCACTGGTCCTGCCTTCCTCCAATCTCATTTTCGTTTGCTAGATGCCTGGAGATCCTGTCATCCAATGGGCAGGGACTTTACCTTCTATTCTGACCCTCACAAAACCTTCTCCCGGTTAGATTTTTTCCTAATTTCTGACACACTCTCCCACAGGATTCGTCGAGCATTTATAGGCCCTATTGCCCTCACCAATCATGCTCCGGTAGCCCTGGAGCTGTCTCATAGTGCTCCTCTCCCTTATTCCAGGAATTGGCGTTTTCCTTCTCACTTACTCACGTCCGGATGGTTCCAATCTCATTTAGAACTCTCTTGGAACAATTACGCAGATGATAATATCGACCATGTTGATGATATCAATCTGTTTTGGCCGGCCTCGAAGGCGGTCATCAGGCAGAGGCGGCTCTCCAATTAGGCAGTTAAGGTGGCCGCCTAAGGCCTCACCTCCCTGGGGCCTCGCAAGGTTGCTCTTCCCCACAGTGACCTCAGACTCACTGGTCAAACTTATGTCAGCAGCTCCAGGCAGTGAAAGGAGCTGATGCCACCAGAGTTACTCCTCCCAGTCCTTCCAGGCAGCGTGTTCCTGGGGTCCTTCTCCTGCACTGTCAGATTAGCAGTGCACACACAGCCCCCAGTGAGTGGCTGCTCTCAGCTGCTGATGAGCTCCGGAAGCTGCAGGCTGTTACAGAGCAGCAGGAACATGGCATCCTGTCCTCTTGTCCCACATGCTGCTGAGTGAGGAGCAAAGATTCCATTCCACCAGCCTGCCAGGTGAGAAACTATCTGCTCTTTGCACTGTAAACTCTCATATCTCCGCACCCCCCCCCTACAGAGACCCCCCTCCCCCAGCCTCCCTCCAGTGTAAGCTGTAATGTGTGAGGGGTCTCCTGTGTCCAGGAGCAGACTTTCCTGCCATATTACAACACATGCTGGAAAGGACAGTTTTCATACCCTGTGGTCTTTAACCCCTGCAAGGCCATTGATCTGAGCAGCACAAATGGTTTTAATCATCCCCTTTGTTGTCCTGAAATAGTTTTGTATGTTTCCTGTAAGTGTGGTGGAATACACATATATATATATATATATATATATATCACACTTTCAATCCTCACTCTCAGCTTAAATTGTATTGTAGTCCATGTTCACTGACATGGTGCACAGTTCTTAGTTTCCCATTTACTGTTGATAAAAAAGATATTATATATATATATAGAGAGAGATTAGGTCGGCCGTGTTAGTCCAGATGCCAAAATCACGAGTATAGCAGTCTGTAGTGATACCTTTTTTATTGGACTAACGTTACATTTAAAGTACAAGCTTTCGAGAGGATTCCTCCCTTCCTCAGGTATAGAAGCTAACTGATCAGAATAATAGAATAAAACATAGGGACAGTCATAGGGCTCACAGTTGGGGGTGTTAGATGTAGTACATTGCCAAATGGCATGGTCAGAGGGGGAATAAAAAAAAAAAAAAGGGAAACCTTAATTGTCTCAGGCAAGATGCAATCATGTACACTTCAAAGGGAATGTGAAAGGACAGAACGAAAAAAATAAGAAAGAAAAAAAAAAAAAAAACACACACAAAAAGAAAACACAACACAGAGAGTATGGGGAAGACACAAAAATAGGAATGATGAATATTACGTGACGTTATTATAGTGGGTTAAAAAACCCGAATCTATATTAAGTCCTTGTATTGTTGAAATATGTGATCATTTTCATTTCATATGTTTTGCGTTCCCGGTGATCTTTAAAATGTCCTTTGAGGATTTTGATTCTGAGGTTTTGGATGGAGTGGCCTGCTAGATTGAAGTGATGTCCCACTGGGGTACAATATGTGTTTTCCTGGTGGTTCCTGATGGAGTGTCTGTGCTGGTTCATCCTGAGATTTAGTTTAAGGCTGGTTTCACCAATATAGCAGCCCTTATCACACGCCGTGCACTGGATCATATACACCACATTTTCTGACGTGCATAGGAATGATCCCTTGATGTTGTGAGTGGCGTTGTTGTGCTGCGCAGTGCTCATCCCAACCACACCCAAACAAGGCATCATCTATAGCCAGGCCATCAGGTACCACCGAATCTGCTCGGACACTGGGGACAGGGATAAACACCTGAGCAAACTGTCTGCATCATTCCAGCGGAAGGGCTACAAGGAAAGGACAATCTCTGAAAAAATCAAATCTGCCCTGAAAACACCGCGCGAACAGCTGTTGCGCTACAAAGAAAAGAAAAACACCACACGGATCCCTCTAGTTGTTTCCTACAACCCAACTCTAGAGGGAATTCGCAAAATCATCAAAGATCTGCAGCCACTGGTCACAGAGGACCCTGCGCTCAAAGAAATATTCCACAGCCCCCCTTACTGGCATTCAAGCAACCCCCAAACCTGAGGCGAAAACTGGTCCGCAGCAAACTCGCTCAGGAACAGGATGACATACAGAATGGGACCAAACGCTGTAACAAACCCCGCTGCAAACTGTGCCAACATATATGTGACAGCAGCACTGCGCAGCACAACAACGCCACTCACAACATCAAGGGATCATTCCTATGCACGTCAGAAAATGTGGTGTATATGATCCAGTGCACGGCGTGTGATAAGGGCTGCTATATTGGTGAAACCAGCCTTAAACTAAATCTCAGGATGAACCAGCACAGACACTCCATCAGGAACCACCAGGAAAACACATATTGTACCCCAGTGGGACATCACTTCAATCTAGCAGGCCACTCCATCCAAAACCTCAATCAAAATCCTCAAAGGACATTTTAAAGATCACCGGGAACGCAAAACATATGAAATGAAAATGATCACATATTTCAACAATATAAAACAAGGACTTAATATAGATTCGGGTTTTTTAACCCACTATAATAACGTCACGTAATATTCATCATTCCTATTTTTGTGTCTTCCCCATACTCTCTGTGTTGTGTTTTCTTTTTGTGTGTGTTTCTTATTTTTTTCGTTCTGTCCTTTCACATTCCCTTTGAAGTGGACATGATTGCATCTTGCCTGAGACAATTAAGGTTTCCCTTTTTTTTTATTCCCCCTCTGACCATGCCATTTGAAATGTACTACATCTAACACCCCCAACTGTGAGCCCTATGACTGTCCCTATGTTTTATTCTATTATTCTGATCAGTTAGCTTCTATACCTGAGGAAGGGAGGAATCCTCTCGAAAGCTTGTACTTTAAATGTAACGTTAGTCCAATAAAAAAGGTATCACTACAGACTGCTATACTCGTGATTTATATATATATATATATATATAAACGAAATAGGACGTAACTGGTGAGCGCGAATAAATGCTCTGGAGTCTGGATGTCTCATGCGAGTCCGCAACACATCATGTGGTTATGTGGAAGAAGCATATGCAAACCATCATAGTGCTAAACTGTAAATGATATGTTAGACCAGCCCTCAAAATTTCCACTCGCATACTCGCGTTTTGCGAGGGGAAATTGAGCGCTGGCGAGTAAAACTGCAGACACAGGCAGCATGATAAAGTCTATCATGCTGCCTGTGCTGTGTATTCAGCCGGCGGCCGTGTTGTGTATTTTTTCTCTTCGACGTGCTCAGGGTCAGCCTGTCTGCTTTTTTTTTTTTCCTTTCACCAAATGGGACTTGGCTGGAATCATTTCCTTCACGCTGGGCCCCTTATCTTCCGGGCACAGCGTGAAGGATAATCTCCGCCCCCTCATTCTACTCTCCAGGTCAGGTAAATGGAGGGGGGGAGAGAAGTAAACAGCAGGGGGTGAAATGGAGAGAAAGTGATGAATTGGGGGGGGGAGAAATTAAATGAAAGATGAATTGGGGGGGAGAAATGAAAGATTAATTGGGGGAGAAATGAAATGAAAGATGAATTGGGGGGGAGAAATGAAATGAAAGATGAATTGGGGGGAGAAATGAAATGAAAGATGAATTGGGGGGGAGAAATGAAATGAAAGATGAATTGGGGAAGAAATTAAATGAAAGATGAATTGGGGGGAGAAATTAAATGAAAGATTAATTGGGGGGGAAAAAATAAATGAAAGATTAATTGGGGGGGAGAAATTAAATGAAAGATCAATTGGGGGAGAAATGGAGACAGATGAATGAAGAGGATGAGATTAATGAAGAGGATGAGATGAATGGGGGGAGAGAAATTACATAAATGGGGAGAGAGAAATGAAATGGGGAAAGATGAATTAATTGGGGAAAGAGAAATTAAATAAATGGGGAGAGAGAAATTAATTGGGCAAAAGAAATTAAAGGGAGGGAGAAATTAATTAAAGTGGGGAGAGAAATTAATTAAAGGGTGCCCCTTGGCAGAAAAAAGGTTCCCCACCCCTGGTGTAAACTAAGGGAAAGTAAAAAGCTGCCAAGCTGTCAGCGCGCCGGAAGTGACGCCAGAACCAGCGCCGCTACTACAACTCCCACTAGAGGACATAATTGGTGAAATGGTGGTGTAGGCATTTGAGGTTATGCAAAATAAATCCTATTTATTAAGAAAGAGATGGGTGATACAAAAGGAGCAAAAAAAAGAGAAAATGGGGATGGAAGCATTGCAGACAAAAATTAATGGATTCATCTATATACAGTTGTGTTCAAAATTATTCAACCCCCAATGCTGTAAAGGGTTTTAGGGAATTTAGTGTACATTTGTAATTGTATTCAGAATAAAATCCTACAAGGACTTTTTAAAGAACCATATGCAACTAAAATGACATCAATTGGTTTTGTAATACAGTAGTAAATGTTTCTTTTGTGAATTCTTCATTGACACAATTATTCAACCCCTTAAAGACTACCACTCTGAAGAACAGAGGTTCATTCAAGTGTTTTCAATCAGGTATTGAAAACACCTGTGGATGTCACGGAGCAGCAATAAAGCATAATAAGCACCAATTAGGCAGCTTTAAAATGACTGTGATACTCAGCTCCTTCTAGACATTTACTGGTGTGGTTACAAACATGGTGAAGTCAAGAGAATGGTCCAGGAAGACAAGAGAAGAGGTAATTACTCTTCACAGGAAGGGCAATGGCTATAAGAAGATTGCAAAGATGTTAAACATACCAAGAGAGACAATAGGAAGCATCATTCGCAAATTCAAGGCAAAGGGCACTGTTGAAACGCTACCTGGTCGTGGCAGAAAGAAGATGCTGACTTCGATTGCTGTGCGCTACCTGAAGCGTAGAGTGGAGAAAAGTCCCCGTGTGACTGCTGAGGAACTGAGAAAAGATTTGTCAGATGTGGGTACTGAAGTTTCAGCTCAGACAATACGGCACACACTGCGTAATGAAGGCCTCCATGCCAGAACTCCCAGGCGCACCCCCTTGCTGTCTCCAAAGAATAAGAAGAGTCGACTGCAGTATGCCAAAAGTCATGTGGACAAACCACAGAAGTTTTGGATAGTGTTCTGTGGACTGATGAAACAAAATTAGAACTGTTTGGGCCCATGGATCAACGCTATGTTTGGAGGGGGAAGAACAAGGCCTATGAAGAAAAGAACACCTTGCCTACTGTGAAGCATGGCGGGGGGTCAATCATGCTTTGGGGCTGTTTTGCTTCTGCAGGTACAGGGAAGCTTCAACGTGTGCAAGGTACCATGAATTCTCTTCAGTACCAGGAGATATTGGATGACAATGTGATGCAGTCCGTCACAAACCTGAGGCTTGGGAGACGTTGGACCTTTCAACAGGACAATGATCCCTAGCATACCTCCAAGTCCACTAGAGCATGGTTGCAGATTAAAGGCTGGAACATTTTGGAGTGGCCATCGCAGTCACCTGACTTAAATGCAATTGAGAACCTCTGGTGGGACTTAAAGAAAGCAGTTGCAGTGCGCAAGCCTAAGAATGTGACTGAACTGGAGGCTTTTGCCCATGACGAATGGGCGAAGATACCCGTAGATCGCTGCAAGACACTTGTGTCAAGCTATGCTTCACGTTTAAAAGCTGTTATAACTGTAAAAGGATGTTGTACTAAGTACTAAGATTGAATGTCACTTGGGGGTTGAATAAAACTGATAATGATGTGAGCACAGAAAAGACATTTGTGGTTATTTCATTATAAATGTTATGTTATATTTGTCTGACCTACACGTGCCTCTTTGATTGAATTGTAAGCAAGATGACTGAATGATCAAAATCAATGTCAAACTGGCCAAAACACTCAATTTCAGTGGGGGTTGAATAATTTTGAACACAACTGTAAGCATCCAAGGGGGAAACTTGACTTTGGGGTCTTCTAACTTCTATTGATAACCTGGCATATGAATAATGTGAGTATTAGGTTCCACTTGATATATTGGATGCATAAACACCAAATTAATTTGGTCCTAAAAACTGTTGGAGAGGAGTCCTTAATGGATGAAACTACTTGTCTGGGTCTGGTGCTTGGGTATACAGTCAGGTCCAGAAATATTGGGACATCGACACAATTCTAACATCTTTGGCTCTATACGCCACCACAATGGAGTTGGGATGAAACAAACACAATGTGCTTTAACTGCAGACTGTCAGCTTTAATTTGAGGGTATGTACATCCAACTCAGGTGAATGGTGTAGGACTTACAGCAGTTTGCAGATGTGCCTCCCACTTGTTAAGGGACCAAAAGTAATGGGACAATTGACTTCTCAGCTGTTCCATGGCCAGGGTGTGTGATATTTCCTCATTACCCCAATTACAATGTGCAGAGAAAAGGCCCAGAGTTCATTTTAAGTGTGCTATTTGCATTTGGAATATGTTGCTGTCAACTCTCAAGATGAGATCCAAAGAGCCTCCACTATCAGTGAAGGAAGCCATCATTAGGCTGAAGAAACAAAACAAACCCATCAGAGAGATAGCAAGAACATTAGGCGTGGCCAAAACAATGGTTTGGAACATTCTCAAAAAGAAGGAATGCACCGGTGAGCTCAGCAACACCAAAACACCCGGGAGACCACGGAAAACAACTGTGGTGGATGAATGAAGAATTCTTTCCCTGTTGAAGAAAACACCCTTCACAACAGTTGGCCAGATCAAGAACACTCTCCAGGAGGTAGGTGTATGTGTGTCAAAATCAACAATCAAGAGAAGACTTCACCAGAGTAAATACAGAGGGTTCACCACAAGATGTAAACCATTGGTGAGCTTCAAAAACAGGAAGGCCAGCTTAGAGTTTGCCAAACACCTAACAAAGCCTTCACAGTTCTGGAACAATATCCTATGGACAGATGAGACCAAGATCAACTTGTACCAGAGTGATGGGAAGAGAAGAGTATGGAGAACGAAAGGAACTGCTCATGATCCTAAGCATACTACCTCATCAGTGAAGCATGGTGGTGGTAGTGTCATGGCGTGGGCATGTATGGCTGCCAATGGAACTGGTTCTCTTGTATTTATTGATGATGTGACTGCTGACAAAAGCAGCAGGATGAATTCTGAAGTGTTTTTGGCAATATTATCTGCTCACATTCAGCCAAATGCTGCAGAACTCATTGGACGGCGCTTCACAGTGCAGATGGACAATGACCCAAAGCATACTGCAAAAGCAACCAAAGAGTTTTTGAAGGGACAGAAGTGGAATGTTATGCAATGGCCAAGTCAATCACCTGACCTGAATCCCATTGAGCATGCATTTCACTTGCTGAAGACAAAACTGAAGGGAAAATGACCCAAGAACAAGCAGGAACTGAAGACAGTTGCAGTAGAGACCTGGCAGAGCATCACCAGGGATGAAACCCAGCGTCTGGTGAGGTCTATGCGTTCCAGACTTCAGGCTGTGATTGACTGCAAAGGATTTGCAACCAAGTATTAACCCCTTAAGGACTTAAGGACCCCTGACGTACCCTGTACGTCCTGTCCACAGGTCTCCCTTAGACCTGCAGACGTACAGGGTACATCAGCAGCGCCAAATCCCCCTCCCGCCCGATACTCCCCTCCCTCGCTGGATCCCTCGGTGATCTGGCAGGGAGGAAGCCTGCCCATGTGATTTACATGGGCAGGCGAGGCTGATGACGTCGCCATGCTGCGTGGTGACGTCATCAGCAGGTGCCCCCATTCAAATCAATGGAGGGGAGGGGGGCTACTTCAGAGCCATCTATCTCCCCAACCATTGAAGCTAGGGAGATGCTTTTTGCACCGCTGAAAAGGGGAGAGTCTCCCCTTTTCAGCGGTGTATAGCATTAACCGTTTCGCCGCCGGATCGCGTTTTAGCGCAAATTGGCGCCAAAACGCGATTCGAACCTGGAGGGGGCTGACATCTTGGATGTCAGCCTAGCCTCCAGGTCCCCCCCCACCCACTGACAACCTCACCATATGTGTGAGGATGTCAGTGGGCCAGTTAACCGTCTAGCTGCCATGTAGAGATAAGGGGATCCTAAGGATCAGCTAGATGGTCATATTTGACATCATTTGAAAGGCCTGATCATGGCCTTTCCAATGATACCAAACATGACCAGGTTTGGTTTAAACCAAATTTTAAAAAATAAAAATTAAATTAAAAAATGTGTTTTTTTAAAAAAAAAATTTTTGTCTGGGGGGGGTTTAATTAAATAGGACCTAGGCTGTCATCTCAAAATAATTAGCACAAAATGGTCAGAATGAGCGCAGCGCACATATTTGAACTGGCTCAGCAGTGAAAGGGTTAAAAGGCAAAAACATGTAAAAATTGGGTATTTCTATTCTCGGGATAAAATTTTGAAACTATTTAGCCGGGGTCTTTATTGGTGGTTGTAGCTTTTGGGGATTAAATTACAAAAAAGTGTGTTTTTACCATTTTTTTTTCATCACATTTCATATTTTTTTTATAGTAAATTATTGGATATGATGGAAATAATGGTATTTCTAGAAAGTCCATTTAATGGCGGTAAAAAGGGTGTATAATATGTGTGGGTTGAATAAACGAGTAAGAGGAAAATTTGACCTAAACCCTAACAGCGCAGAAACGTAAAAACAGCAGCGGTCACTAAAGGAAGGATTTGTGTAAAACCGCCCGGTCACTAAGCGGTTAAGAACGGAAAGTTTGATTTATGATTATTATTCTGTCCCATTACCTTTGGTCCCTTAACAAATGGGAGGCACATCTGCAAACTGCTGTAAGTCCTACACCGTTCACCGGAGTTGGATGTACATACCCTCAAATTAAAGCTGACAGTCTGCAGTTAAAGCACATTGTGTTTGTTTGATTCCAACTCCATTGTGGTGGTGTATAGAGCCAAAGATGTTAGAATTGTGTCGATGTCCCAATATTTCTGGACCTGACTGTACATGTATCTGATGCCTGGGTATTAATGTTATTTATTATTTTGTAACTTTATTCTGAATAAAACCTTTAACAGTGTAATTTCATAAGATAATTTAAGAAGGCGTGTTTAGGGGTGGAGTTTAGGGCAGGGTAGGTGGGGCAACTGGTGGCGAGTAACTCTTATGGTCTGGCTAGTAGCTTGGGACTTGAAATTTTGAGCCCTGTGACAGTGTATATAGTAAGTGTAGCGCTCACTCACGGAGGAGCCGCTGAATTTGAACCTCGGGTCAGTCTCCCCGCACTAGGGAATAAATATACTCCAGCACCGTCGTGGATTTTATAAATTATATAGTTTACTGAATAAACTGGCATATAATGAGTAACACGGTATATATATATATTTACAGTACTTCGTAGTGCGGGAAACGCGCAGCGGAAAAGAAATACAATGCTTCGTAATGTGAGAAACGCGCAGCAGAAAATAAATATATCTTTAACCCCCTTTGTGGTTGAGGAGTGAGTCCCATACAGGTTATGTCCCAAAGAATGTATGTGTATGTGTGTATTGGTACCCGGGTACAATATTCAACTGGCCAGTGAATTATTTATGAGGTATCTTCGACTAGTCACGTTGGGGCCCTGTGGGTTTTGTTTAGATTTTCACAACGGAATGGAAGGCCTCTCACCCATCCGCCAGATACTCTGTGCTCCGCTCGACCCAGGACGTCTCTCCACTCGATTTTGACTGGGGTTCTCTGTGTCACTGGATCCGCTGTCTTGCTTGTCTGTATTTGCCACAAGATGTCCAGCTCACCACCTGCACTCCCTGTTAGATCGATCTGCGGTTCTCCTAACTCGGGGTCCTCCAGCTCACTCTGTATCAGCTCGGGTTACTGCGGTGGATCACTGGGTCTTCGTATAATAAGGCGGAAAAACCCGGTCTCCAGCTCTTGTCAGGCCGCACCTGCGCTCCGGCCTGGTCGCTATCACGTTCAGCTACACCGCGTCTTGCTCCTCTCACTCCTAGGCGTGCTCTGCCAGCTCTGTCCACGAGGCTCAGGATGTCAGCGTCTCTCCCCCACCCACTTCCTGTTCCCGCCCGCAAAGCATGCTGGAGAATGTAGTCCCAATGTTCAGTGTCTTACATCGCGCTTGTCTCCCTCTGGTGGCCAAAAACAAGTACTACAACGACAGGGGATTTAAAACCAGCGCTACTCTCCCCCTCCTAGAACTCTTGGGTCTCTCCAAGGAGGTACAACAGTTGCATTACATTTTCCACATATATTAGGCAACATATACAGGCTCAGCAGCAAGCATACAATGGGTTAGATACACTTCCTCAAGTTGACTCATGCTTTGAACTACCTCAGCTAACATAGTAGACACTTCGGGCAACCTTCGCACTGTGGTGACAGCCTCTTCAGTGCTATGTCCTGGTGAGTCGTAGGTGAGTCGCTGGGGCGGTCGAACAGAGCGTTTTGGTTCAATCAGTTCCTCTTCAGGTGGAAGTACTATGGGCGCGGGCTCAGTTCTTCTTTCTACCACTGGTGCAGACATCTCTTCGGAGTATGATCCTTCCAGTGAAGGCATAGAACTGTAGTCATAAAATTCGGCTTCAGGAGCTACAGGGATTTCAATAGTCTCGGGGACTTCTAACTGAAATTCAGGAGCCTCAGGCCTCAAATTACTTTCCCACTGTTCAGGAACCGAGATAACCTCTTCAGGCTCCGGTGAGCGCATCCAGTCCAGACAAAAACTTTCTTCCTCACTGTCCCTTTCGCTCTCTTCGATAGCCCGGGTCTGCTGAGACCGAGTAACAGGAGGCGAACGTTGAGCAGGCGGATTCGGCAGAGAAAGTTCGTCCCCAACTGGTATCCTCACAGCCTCTCTCAAAGGTAGTAAATGATTCCGGTGCCAGTTCTTAAGAGGCCCAGCCTTTCCATCAGGCTGGATCTGATACACCGGCAGACCCGGCAGTTGCTTGCAGACAATGTAGACCTGAGAACTCCATCTATCCGCTAACTTGTGTCTTGCCGCAGCACCCAAGTTTTTCAACAAAACCCTATCACCGGGTTGTAGATCCTGTGTCCGAACTTTCAAGTCATAGTTCCGTTTATTCCTTTGTTCCCTGTTTCCTGAGGTCAAACGGGCCTGTTCAAACGCAGAGGCCAGATTCTTTTGAAGTCTATCCACGTAATTTCTATGGGAAGCTACCGACGTCTGGTCCAGAGATAGCCCAAATGCCAAATCAACCGGCAGTCGAGCTTCTCTTCCGAACATAAGACGGTACGGTGAGTATCCAGTAGCGTCACTCTCCGTACTGTTATATGCATGCACTAGCGTAGCTATGTGACGACTCCAGCTCTGCTTCTCTGTGTTTGACAGCGTCCCCAGCATATTTAGCAGCGTGCGATTGAACCTTTCGGGTTGAGCATCACCTTGAGGGTGATATGGTGTAGTTCGGGTCTTTTGGATTCCCAGTAGTTCCAGTAATTGCCCAACAAGCCGGCTTTCAAAGTCTCTACCCTGATCAGAGTGTATTCTCCTTGGTAGGCCGTAGTGAACAAAGAACTTTTCCATCAGAACTTTCGCCACTGTCGGAGCGCGTTGGTCTTTTGTAGAAAAGGCTTGGGCGTAACGTGTGAAGTGATCAGTCACTATTAGAATATTTCCCTGCCCACTAGCATCCGGCTCTAAGCACAAAAAGTCAATGCACACCAAATCCATGGGTCCTTGACTTTGCAGATGGCTCATTGGAGCGGTTCGGGTCGGTAGGGTCTTCCTTTGAATGCACCTCAGACATGAATGGCAGTAACTTTCCACTTCAGCTCTCATGCAAGGCCAATAGAACCTGTCTCGCACCAGCTTAAAAGTCCTTTCTGCGCCCAAATGTCCATGCTCATCATGTAGCGATCGCAGTACACTCTCCCTATGTTTAGTGGGAAGGAACAACTGTTGGGTCTCTTCAGCATTGGTAGAGGGGCCCCTTCGGTAGACCACCCCATCCAACATCTTCAACCGTTCCCACTCTTTGTAGACCAATCTGGCTCCATCTGGGGAATTGGTCAGCAGAATTTCCCGCTGGTTCGCAGTTAGGGCCTTTATGGTTAACGCAATTAAAGGGTCTCTAGCCTGGTCAGCTTTCAGATCCTGTTTTGAAAAGGTAGGCAGACTTTCATCCCTCAACTGCGTAGGGTTGCAGTAGAACTCCGGAAAAGCCGCAGCCATGACTCCTACGGCCTCCGCTTCAATCCCTCCCTTGACCCGGCGCTCTGCTCCTTGACACAAAGCTTGTACCCCGTCTGGAGTTAACTGAGTCCATTCTGTAGTGTAAGGTCTTCTCGACAAAGCATCAGCATCTCGATTATTCACCCCAGGGCAATATTTCAGGCTGAACCGAAACCCTGACAGAGCGGCCAACCACCGATGTCCCGTTGCGTCCAGTTTTGCAGTAGTAAGGACGTAGGTAAAAGGATTGTAATCTGTCTTTATCACAAACTCTGCCCCATACAGATAATCCTTTAGCTTTTCTACCACTGCCCACTTTAAGGCTAGGAACTCCAACTTGTGGGTAGGATAGTTCTTTTCTAAAGGCATAAGGCTCCGGCTCACATACGCTACAGGCCTCAGCAATCCACCATACTCTTGATACAGGACTCCTCCTAGACCTTCTCTGCTGGCATCCACATGTAACTCGTACGACTTGTGAGGATCCGCATAGGCCAAGACAGGAGCTCGAGTTAAACTCTCTTTCAGCTTCGTAAAAGCACCTTCGCATTGACTGGTCCATTCTCCCTGGATGGACTCTCGAGCTTTCCTTGGCCCTGGAGCTGACGGATTTCGGTCAGAGACCTTGCAGCCTTCTTCTGTGCTTTCCTTCTGTAGGAGTTTGTTCAGTGGTTGAGCTATTTTTGCGAATCCTCCTACAAATCTTCGATAATAGGAACAGAACCCCAAGAAAGATCTAAGTTCAGTGACGTTTCGGGGTCTGGGCCAAGAAGCTACGGCCTCCAACTTCCGAGGATCTGTTGAAACACCTTCTGCTGAGACCACATGTCCCAGATACGTAACAGATGGTAAACAGAATTGACATTTCTCCAGAGACAGTTTCAATCCCTCTTCATGGAACCTCTTCAAGACCTTCTCCACACGTTGTTCATGTTCTTCCAGAGTCTTCCCGAACACAATTATGTCATCCAGGTACACTAATACTTCGATCAGATTCATGTCCTCGACTGTCTTCTCCATTAACCGTTGGAACGTGGCTGGAGCCCCCATAAGGTCTTGAGGCATTCTGTTGAATTCGAAGAACCCCAATGGGCAGATGAACGCAGTCTTCTCTTTGTCTTCAGGATGCATTGGTATCTGGTGATACCCGCTTCGCGGGTGTAGTACACTAAACCATTTTGCTCCCGACAAACACTGTAAGGCATCTTCTATCCGAGGAGTAGCATATTGATCTGGGATGGTTCTCCGATTCAGCGTGCGATAGTCTATGCATAGGCGGACAGAACCATTCTTCTTCCGGACCATTGCATATGGGCTCCTGGACTCTTGGATCACCTTGGTTCTTTGCAGTTCATTCAGCTGTTCTCGTAGATCATCCAAGTCTCCCAGCGGAACTCGTCTTGACCTTTCACGAAACGGCTTGTCCTCTTGTAATCGAATGCGGTGCTCAGTACTTTTAGCTAGGCCTACGTCGAACTCATCTTTCGAGAACAAGTCTCTCCAGTTTAGAACTTGGGACTGAAGACGTTTCTTCCATTCAGGTGAAATGGGAGCGTCCTTGGGGTAGAACCTTTCATCTGGAATCTCTTTATCCACTCCCCCTCCTAAATCGGTAGGAGAGAGGGGCGTAGCGGACGCTACTTGCCATCGGCATTCGTGCTTTAAGGACTACTGGAGAATCAGACACATTGCACACGCTGACTGAGACTCTTCCTCGTGTTCTTTTCAAAGCTTTAGTGGAGATTATTTCAGGGATTACTTCTACTCCGGCTTCACTCCCATGATTAAAATCGGTTTCCAGTACCACATAGGGCCCTGGTTGCGATCCGTTCAACTTGACTGAAGCCCGGAAGCTCGCTACTTCTCCTGATTGCAGAACCTTTTCTGTTCCTTCTAATCTCCATAGGCGCCCCACTTCGGCAGGTGCCTTCTGTTCTTCGACCATTCTGATAGACTGGACGTAACATTGGGTGTACTCCTTCAGTAGAACCTTCTTCCAATACGATAGGTGTCAGGAGACGTCGCACCAAATCAGTATTCGTCCCCACTATCATGGAACTCCTGTTTGCCCCTGAAGGCCGAGGACACACAATGGCCAATGCATCACAACCTCCGTACTGTCCGATGACTTCGGATCCGATCTCCAACTTCACCTGTAGATACCCGTCATAAGGGAGTTTCTCAGTTCCGATACCCCAGATTTCCAGATCCTTCAATTTCTGTAGAGGGATGTGCTTCAAGTGTTTCTCATAGAAGTCTCAGTAGATCAATGTCACTTGAGCCCCTGAATCCAACAGGGCTTTAGTGTAGACTCCCTCCAATTGGATTGGCACAATAGGGGAAGGACCTATCAGCTGGTCAGGAAACTTGGTGGTGGCACCAGGACACTTAGACCCAGTTTGTTGTACCCTGGCCTTCTTCTTGGCCTGTGTAGGTTTTGGGTGTGCATTGCTTCCCCATGACGTAGGTCCGGATACTAAGGGAGTGACTCTTTCAGTCCTGGCAGGCTCGGCAGTTGGCCAGACTTTGGGCCCTCTCGCCCTCTTAGTCCTGGCTTGATTTTTGGAGCGTGTTTCAACCTTCGGGCACCTAGGTTGCTCCTTCACTTGTGCCCTCTGGCGTTTCCCGCCGGTGAGGTAGATAACAGTCCTTCCAAAGCTTTCAAGAACTCCTCAGCTCTATTTCCTTCAGGCTTTTGGCTTTTGCATTGTGCGCGGAAGTGGCCCATTTCTCCACAACTGAAACATCTCTTCTTTGAAAGCGGAGACGCAGTCGCCTGCTGTGATTCGGTTGAAGGACCCTGGCTAGACGCCACAGCAACTCCGGTTGTCTGCAAGGAACTTCTGCATCTCTGTGTCTCTGTCACCTTCAACAATACTTGGCACAGTTCCGCGTGCGCCTGTTGCAATTCAGCTTGAGCTTCTTGTACCTTCTTAACAGTTTTGTGCAACTCACCATGTGCAGAGAGGTTTAATTCTTTGACAGCCTTCTCTGTGGATTTAAAAGCGATCAGATGCTCTTGTTCGTCGACGTCGGATCCATAGGCATCCAACGAGTCACTTTCAGGCTGCAAACATTCGTTATGCCTCACAGGTTGCGCGTAAGCTCTTTCTCCTCTCCTGAAGGATTTTTCTACCAGTAAAGCCTCCTCCTCTCTGACAGGTCGGATCAGTTCCAGGTACTTCAGTTCTTGATTACCTTCCCTGCTTCTCAGCTGCAGCATCACTGGATCTAGAGGTTGAGCGCCCCTCAGGATCTGCTTTATTCGGATCTTATCTACTTCAGCCGGTTCGGCCCCTTTCTTGAGGAGTATCTGGTGCAGAATCTTATCTAGGCGCCTCATATATTCGGTCATTCTCTCACCTTTCTGCTGGTAGGTGTGTTCATACTGATATACGAGCTCTGCAGCCTTTTCCGTTCGCCCAAAAACTTCCTCCAAAACATTTAAATAATCTAAAGCAGTGCAGTCTTTCTTACTCAATTTTAGGTTTCTTACAGCCTCTGACGCAGGTCCCTTCAAGCTCTCAGTGATCCTTTGCTTTTTCTGTGCTTCAGGGACGTCCCACTCATCCAGAGCCTGCATCGCCTGTTCCACCCATTCTTCGAAGGTTTCTTCTCCCGCCGGAGTTGGTACGTTTCCTGTAAAATTTCTCAACCGTCGATAACCAAAGTTAGAGAACAAGCTCTCCGCACACTGACATTTAGCCAGCAAATCTCCAATAGCCACTATAAATTCAGGCCCGATCATGGCCAACGGACTGGGCGCGGGAACACTCGCGGGTTCGCCACGTGGCGCACTTGGCTGAATCAGTTGGACTTCCACCTCATCGGTCAGCTTCACGCTCATGCCCTGAAAACACACTGGAACACACTTTCTCCACTCAAAAAGAACATACGTGGTGAGAGGTATCTGGGTTCTCTTTAATGTCCAGTATTAACCCCCGATTATCTGGTGTCAGCGCGGCCACGGCCTGGCGAATCTGATCTTCAGCCCAAGTGTCTGCAGAAATATCCATGACTATACACCATTCTAACTGACTACTGTGCTCCTCACACCACTTGGCAGCAGTGTCTGGATCCATATTTAACCCTTTAAATGCGTTTTTCCAGAGACTGGATCCCGGACGAGCCCCCACGTGTAGCGCTCACTCCCGGAGGAGCCGCTGAATTTGAACCTCGGGTCAGTCTCCCCGCACTAGGGAATAAATATACTCCAGCACCGTCGTGGATTTTATAAATTATATAGTTTACTAAATAAACTGGCATATAATGAGTAACACGGTATATATATATATTTACAGTACTTCGTAGTGCGGGAAACGCGCAGCGGAAAAGAAATACAATGCTTAGTAATGTGAGAAACGCGCAGCGGAAAATAAATATATCTTTAACCCCTTTGTGTTTGAGGAGTGAGTCCCGTACAGGTTATATCCCAAAGAATGTAGGTGTATGTGTGTATTGGTACCCGGGTACAATATTCAACTGGCCAGTGAATTATTTATGAGGTATCTCGACTAGTCACGTTGGGGCCCTGTGGGTTTGAAACAAACTGCAGCGTGCTTTAGATTTTCACAACGGCCTGGAAGGCCTCTCACCCATCCGCCAGATAACTCTGTGCTCCGCTCGACCAGGACGTCTCTCGCTCGATTTGGACTGGGGTTCTCTGTGTCACCGGATCCGCTGTCTTGCTTGTCTGTATCTGCCACAAGAGTCCAGTTTACCCCTGCACTCCCTGTTAGATCGATCTGCGTTCTCCTAACTCAGGGTCCTCCAGCTCACTCTGTATCAGCTCGGTTTACTGCGGTGGATCACTGGGTCTTCGTATAATAAGGCGGAAAAACCGGTCTCCAGCTCTGTCAGGCCGCACCTGCGCTCCGGCCTGGTCCCTATCACGTTCCGCTACACTGCGTCTTGCTCCTCTCACTCCTAGGCGCGCTTGCCAGCTCTGTCACGAGGCTCAGGATGTCAGCATCTCTCCCCCACCCACTTCCTGTTCCCGCCCGCAAAGCATGCTGGAAAAATGTAGTCCCAATGTTCAGTGTCTTACATCGCGCTTGTCTCCTCCGGTGGCCAAAAACAAGTACTACAACGACAAGGGATTTAAAACCAGCGCTACATAAGATTATACCACTCACAAATAAAGAGCCCTAGCACCGGCTCAGAGTGGGGAATTACCTCTGGGTGATTTTTCTTCCTCCATGTTGGCAGGTGACCCCACCTTAAGTATGGAAAACTCTCTTTGGACACCGTGGAGTAGTAGAAGCACCGGAGAAAAAATTGGAAATACAAGCTTTCCTAGTGTAAATCTCTTAGGTAAAGGGTAAAAAACTCTTTTTGCCAATTCAAGACTTACGTGAGATGGAGCTTCCAGAGCTCAAATCGAATCGCCCATGGATTTTTTTGGGAAAAAAATCCAAATAAAAAACCAATCTGGAATAGGAAATGTGGTGTTTAAAAAGTTTTAATAAAACAAAAGTAAAAAAACATAAATTATGGCCCCAGAACACGTTTCGCTGCGAAAAAGCAGCTTCCTCAGCTGGTTAAACAAATACATATGATGTGAGGGTATATATACTCTTTTATTAATCATAAAATTGCCCACCCCTGTTTCCAATTAGTTGTAAAATTCGCAGTCGCTGGACGCCGCCATCTTGCGCATGCGCCGCATCATTCTTCCGCGTTCCACGCTGGTTTCAGGATGTTCTTTGAAGCGCGGCCATTTTGCGCATGCGCAGTCCTGAGATTTCGTGTTTTGAAGCGGTCGTTGCTTCCAATGCTGTGCGCTGTCAGATTTAATCTCTCTTTGATTTAGGCAGAAAATCTTGATCCCCAGCCCATTTTTGTGGTTTTGACATACAATAAAGCGAAAATTCATAATTAAAAAGAAAAATGGGAACATTTAAAATCGCCACCCCATGCCATCTGTATTTCAGAACATGTGTTTCCACCTAGGTTGCTTTAACCCCACAGCTAATATCACTGTGAATCTCCGCAACCTATAATGGATTATGTGATAAAAACCTTAAATTTAAATGGGCGCCTACAGAAATATTTTGTATATATATATTAGATGAAATGGGATCAATTGGACCCTGCTTTATTTGGATTCTGATTCTGTCAAAAATAGACCTGAACTTCTGGTCTGTGTGTGGTATTAGAGAATATTGTGAATATTGCTCTTCTGTGTAAAGTGCTAGTGTGAATCTTAAATATGAGATATTAAAGTGCTAAAAAGATCATATGTATATAGGTGTGCACCTATGGTTCCTCTATGTATATATAACATGGACCTACCTATTTACAATTAATTCTGTAATATGTGCAATTGGTATGGAAAATAATTGATCTAAAACTTATGATACTAGAATACTTCTGTGGAAGTGAATGTGCAGATATACACTAAAATATTGTGTGCATCGTAAATCTGAATTTGTAAATAATATTAAGACGAGTGAATGGAAAAAAGTAAAATATATTAATAAAAAAGTTAGAATAATCATTCATATATAAAAATGGCCAAATCGTTTTAACATCATAACCAGAATGGTACTGATATCAATGATTGCACTTTTGATTAAAGTGCTTTAGTAAATTATACATGAATGTGTATATTTTCTAAAGTGACATGTGTCTTTCGCATATTATAATAAAAAATTGTTGAGAAAAGTGCAAAAGGTGACCCATATATCTATTTGAATCCTATATATAATAAAAAATGGCCTGATCATTCTAATATCATAACCAGAATGGTGCTAATATCCTTAAGTGCACTTGTATATAAAGTGCTTTAGTGAGTTTGTATGTGAATATATAGATTTTAAAGTGACATGTGTCTTTCGCATATATAATAAAAATTGTTAAAAAAAGTGCAAATGGTGCTGCAATGGCCCATATGTCCAGATGGAGTACATATGTATGAATCCCACATATATGGGGTTCATATCAAGCAAATGTTCAGACAAAAACTTCTGTATATAGTGCCAAAAAAATATTTTTAGTTGATAGATCAATTTCAACATAATATAAATATTCGCACCCCTATAAAAAAGGGAGGCTATGGCTTGTATGTGCGTACTAATATACTTTAAAGCGACATGTGTCTTTGACTAGAACATGGATATGTAGCTAAATGGAGTGCAATGATGATTTAACTAAAACATTGAATTGCTATATTCAACTGATGTGTGTCCTTAGGACTGCTATACTTAGGCCCCGAAAATATAAAATTCTCTTTTTTTTTTTGGATATATGGAGTACAATTCTCTTTCCTCGAATATAAAAATCATTCAATGGATCAATCATATCATGTTTATCATCAATCAATGTAAACTGGAATTTACAGATGGCATAGTGGAGATGGCTATAGGAAATGAGTGATTTCAAAATCATTATTCAGGCCACCCGGTGACATAGTGCCTAGTTCAAAAATTAGCCTCATCTCCTCTTGTCCTAATCTTTTTATTATATCTTCCTCTATATCTCTTTTGAATATTTTGTTTTATAGCCATAAAATTCAGACCCATAGGAGAACCATTGTGTTTTAGTTTGAAGTGTGAGGACACAGAATGCTTCTCGTACAAATTTCTCACGTTTCTCACGTTTCTCACATGTTCTGAGATTCTTACATTTAAAGCTCTTAGTGCGACCCACATATTGGAGGCCACACAGACATTCCAATAGGTGTAGGACATTCTTGGAATAGCAATTTAGTACATTTCTTATATTTACTGTTTGATGATATTTTTGATTGTGATATTCACCATGAAATTTTTTCTTTGTACCTGTAGATCTACAGGCAAGACATTGTCACCCATTATCACCCATTATTCAGACACCCACATCTCATCTGATCGCCTGCATACTTTTGCTGGTAGGACATTATCACCCATTATTCAGACACCCACATCTCATCTGATCGCCTGCATACTTTTGCTGGTAGGACATTATCACCCATTATTCAGACACCCACATCTCATCTGATCGCCTGCATACTTTTGCTGGTAAGACATTATCACCCATTATTCACAGACACCCACATCTCAACTGATCTCCTGCATACTTTTGCTGGTAGGACCCCAGTATTCGCAGGCACCCACATTATAACGTTTCCTTGTTTTTTTTTCTGTTTATTTATTTTGTTTTTCTCCACCATGTGCTTTGCTAATTAGCATGTGAATCTCCTACCCTATTGACACAGCCCATCCAGCTTCAGGTGTTTGCATTTAGGCAGTTAAAAAGTAAACAGTCCGCCCTTTATAACATTTAAGACCAGCTCCACTGAGCCTTGGGTCCTTGACATCCTCAAGTGGCATCTTAAGTGGACGCGCAGAGTTGATTCCTGGAGTTGCGGGACTGGAGAGAAGGAACTGCAAGGCCCACTTTTACTCTGGGTAAACGCACGTCTATATCATGCTTTCTCTCACGCTTCTGCTCTTTACTTCTACCTTTCTCCTTAAATGGAACTCCTGCCCCTCTACCACCGACCCCTACACTATCTGCATCTCTCCCTCCCTCCTCTCGTCCCACATGATGGCCTCACATGAGCTCCTTTGTTCCTCAGAACATGGTCTCCCTCTAACTCTCGTGCTGCCAATCACTCCCACTCCCACAAATCCCATTTCCACCTTCTTCTTTCTCACCTTCCTGCTGTTACTCTATTCAGGTGACATATCCCCTAACCCTGGCCCCACAACACATCCAATACTTCCCTCTCATCCTATCTCCATCGCACATAAATCACCTCCCTGCAAGCCCAGCAACCTCATTCCCATAATCCTCAGCGCCTGTCCTCTTTCTCCTGCGCCCTCTGGAACGCTCGCTCTGTGTGCAACAAACTCACAGCAATCCATGACCTCTTCCTTTCAAACTCCTTCAACCTCCTAGCTTTAACTGAAACCTGGCTAACTCCCTCTGACACGGCCTCCGTTGCTGCTCTCTCACATGGCGGTCTACACTTGAGCCATACCCCCAGACCGGGTGAGAGAATTGGCGGGGTCGGAATCCTGCTCTCTCCCACCTGCACCTACCAGCATCTCCCTCCACCTCCATCCCTCTCCTTCTCCTCCTTCGAGACACACTGCATCCGCCTGTTCTCTCCTCTGCTCTCTTCAGTCATCTACCGCCCACCGGGACCAACCTCCCAGTTCTTTGACCACTTTGCTACCTGGCTTTCTCACTTCCTGTCTTCTAATCTTCCATGCCTAATTTCTCGCGACTTCAACATTCCCATTGACGATCCTTCCGCCCCTGCTGCCTCCAAACTTCTTTCACTCACATCCTCCCTTGGACTCACACAATCCTCCCTCCTCCCTACCCACCGCGATGGTCACGCTATTGACCTTGTCTTCTCCAACCTCTGCTCCATCTCTGAGTTCAACTGTCGCCCTTTCCCCATCTCTGACCACCACCTCTCTCTTTCAACCTATCTGGACTTCCTAAACACCCTGCTCCCCCACCCCGCACACACACTCGCAGAAATCTACATGCTGTGGACCCCCATCAATTCTCCAACCTACTTCACCACCTCCCTCATACCTCATCCTTCACCTGCCCTGATGCTGCCACTAATCACTACACACTACTCTTATCTCTGCTCTAGACACTCTTGCTCCTCTTCGACTCTGTAAGGCCCCACGCCGCCAGCTTCAGCCCTGGCACACCCTCCAGACACGCTACCTGCAAAGATGCTCCCGCACTGCAGAGCGTGCCTGGAGGAAATCCCGCTCTGAAGCTGATTTTGTTCACTTCAAGTTTATTCTCCGGTCATACACCTCTGCCCTCCACTTGGCGAAACAATCCTTCTTCTCATCTCTTATATCTACGCTGTCCTCCAACCCTAAACGGCTCTGGTCCACCTTCAACACCCTCTCTACCCACCTGCACCTCCCCCCACAGCTGCCTTCAGCGCTCAAGACCTGCAGACTACTTCCTCAGTAAAACTCTAAATATCAGACGCAACATCCCAACACAAGATAGTTATCTGCCACCTCCACTCCCACAGGTCCCCTCTGCCACCCTCTGCCGCTTCCTCCCAGCCCACTGAGAAGCAAGTCAATTCCTTATTGTCCTCCTCACATCTCACCACATGCCCGCTCGACCCCATTCCCTCACATCTAATTCCTCCCCTCTCCTCCCTCCCCACCCTGCTCTCACACACATCTTCAACCTATCTCTCTCCACTGGCTCCTTTCCATCCGCCTTCAAACACGCGCTAGTTACCCCTTTACTAAAGAAACCATCCCTAGATCCCAACTCTCCATCCAACTACCCCCTGTATCCCTGCTTCCCTTTACCTCTAAGCTCTTAGAAAAACTAGTCTTCAACCGCCTCTCCCTCTTCCTGTCCTCCAATTCCCTACTTGACCCCCTGCAATCTGGCTTCCGTCCCCTACAGTCAACTGAAAACTGCCCTCACCAAAGTCACCAACGACCTCCTAACTGCTAAAAAACACGGCCACTATTCTATTCTCATCCTGCTTGACCTCTCGGCTGCTTTGACACTGTTGACCACCCCCTCCTTCTACAGACCCTCAACCTCTGGGTCTCGGTGACACTGCACTCGCTTGGGTCGAATCCTATTTATTCCAACAGGTCTTCTTGTGTGTCCTTTGCTGGTAACTCCTCCTCCTCATTGCCTCTATCTGTTGGTGTACCTCAAGGCTCTGTCCTTGGTCCTCTGCTCTTTTCCATCTACACCTCCTCCCTGGGCAAAATCATCAACAGCTTTGGCTTCAATTACCACCTCTACGCTGATGACACTCAGATCTACCTCTCTACCCCTGATCTCTCTCCCCCTGTCCTTTCAAAAGTCAGTGACTGTTTATCTGGCATCTCCTCCTGGATGGCCTCCCACCACCTAAAGATCAACATGTGCGAAGACTGAACTCCTACTTATTCCTCCCTCCAATGCCTCCCCACCTCCTGACTTCTCTATCACGGTGGAGGGTATCACCATTTCCCCATCAAACCAAGTTCGCTGTCTTGGAGTTACACTTGACTCTGCTCTTTCCTTCATCCCCCACATCAAGTCTCTTTCCTCCTCCTGCCGATACCAACTGCGTAATATTTCCAGAATTCGGCCATTTCTTACCGCTGTCGCCACAAAACAACTCATACACGCCCTGGTAATCTCCCGACTCGACTATTGCAATAATCTCTTATCTGCCTCCCTCTGTCCCGCCTCTCCCCCCTACAATCCATCCTGAACGCCTCCGCCAGGCTAATTCACCTCACCCGCCGCTCTGTCTCTGCCGCTCCCTATGCGAGTCCCTTCACTGGCTCCCCATCCACTGCAGAATTAAGTTCAAAATCCTTATCCTTACCTACAAAACCCTCACTAACTCAGCTCCCCACTACCTGTCCTCACTAATCACCAAATACACCCCAGCCCGCTCCCTAAGGTCAAACAGTGACCTGCGCCTAGCTTCTCACCGCATCACCTTCCCATGATAGACTGCAGGATTTCTCACGCGCAGCCCCCACTCTCTGGAACGCTCTCCCTCATACTGTCAGACTTTCCCCTAACTTCTCTTCCTTCAAACGCTCCCTTAAAACATTCCTATTTAGGGAAGCCTACCACCCAACTCACTGACGCAATCATCAATCACTCTAACCTTACAGTCCTCTCCTCCTGTTCCAACCCCAACCCTCCCAGATTGTGAGTTCCTACGGGAATAGGGCCCTCATCTCCTCCTGTACTGTTTGTCAAATGTTGTTCAATGTATTGTAACCCTGTCTATACTGTGCTTATTGTACAGCGCTGCGGAATATGCTGGCGCTTTATAAATAAAGAATAATAATAATAATTGTCCACGGCTATAAAACCCGTTTTTTAGATTAAAGCTATTCTTATCCTTGATAGGTTTTTTTCCTGTTTTCCCATGGACTAAATTGTTTCTTAAGTTTTTGGTCCCTATGAAGATTATCTTGGGGTTTTTTCCTATAAGGCCTGTTAACTCTTTATCGTGGCATAGAATATGCCAATGTTTATTAAATATTTTTTCGATGTTCTTAGCTTTCCCACTGTAGTCACAAATGAAAGTGATTTCATCTCCCCTATTCGAATTTTTCGATTTGTATTTTAACAGGGTGTCTCTATCTTCATTTTCTAGTTTAGAAATTATGAGATCTAATTAGAAACATAGAAACATAGAAAAATGTCGGCAGATAAGAACCTTTCGGCCCATCTAGTCTGCCCAATTACATGGATACTTTACCTGGATTTATCTTTTGTTTAGGATAGCCTTTAGGATAGCTTGCTTAAATTCAATTACTGTTTTGGCCTCTACCACTTCAACTGGAAGGCTGTTCCATGTATCCACCACCCTCTCAGTAAAATAATGCTTCCTGATGTTACTTTTAAACCTTTGCCCTCTAATCTAAGACTATGTCCTCTTGTTTTGCTATTTTGTTTCCTTTTAAATATACTCCCTTCCCTCTACCTTTGGATTCCCTTTACGTATTTAAATGTTTCTATCATATCTCCTCTGTCTCGTCTTTTTTCCAAGCTGTACATGTTAAGATCATTAAGCCTTTCCTGGTAAATTTTCTCCTTCAAGCCGTACACCATTTTAGTAGCCCTTCTCTGAACTCTCTCTAAGATGTCTATATCCTTCTGGAGATACGGTCTCCAGTACTGCACACAGTACTCCAAGTGAGGTCTCACCAGTGCTCTGTACAGTGGCATGAGCACTTCCCTTTTCCTACTGCTAATACCTCTCCCTACACAACCAAGCATTCTGCTAGCATTTCCTGCTGCTCTATTACATTGACTACTTACCCTTAGATCCTCTGAAATAATGACCCCTAAATCCCTTTCCTCAGATGTTGAGGTTAGGACTGTATCAAATATTCTATATTCAGCCCTTGGGTTTTTACGTCCCAGGTGCATTATCTTGCACTTATCCACATTAAAACTCAATTGCCACAACTCCGACCATTTTTTAGTTTACCTAAATCATTTGTCATTTGGCTGATCCCTCCAGGAACGTCAACCCTGTTGCAAATCTTTGTGTCATCAGCAAAAAGACATACTTTTCCATTAATACCTTCTGCAATATCACTAATAAAAATATTAAAGAGAATGGGTCCAAGTACTGACCCCTGAGGTACCCCACTGGTAACAAGACCTTGCGCCGAATAAACTCCATTTACCACAACCCTCTGTTGTCTGTCACTCAGCCACTGCCTAATCCAGTCAACAATATTGGAATCCAAGCTCAAAGATTGCAATTTATTGATAAGCCTTCTATGTGGAACAGTATCAAAAGCCTTACTGAAATCTAAATAAGCAATGTCTACTGCACCACCTGTGTCTATATTTTTTGTTACCCAATCAAAAAAATCATAAGATTAGTTTGGCATGATCTCCCTGAGGTAAACCCATGTTGTTTCTGATCCTGTAATCTATGTGTTTTAGATGTTCAACAATCCTTTCCTTTAACATGGTTTCCATTAATTTCCCCACTACTGACGTAAGACTAACTGGCCTATAGTTCCCCGATTCCTCCCTACTACCCTTCTTGTAAATGGCACAACATTTGCTAACTTCCAGTCTTCTGGGACGACTCCCGTTAACAAGGATTGGTTAAATAAATCTGTTAATGGTTTTGCTATTACATCACTGAGCTCTTTTAATAATTTAGGGTGGATCCCATCAGGCCCCATTGACTTATTTGTCTTTACTTTAGACAGCTGCTGTAGAACCTCCTCCTCTGTAAACTGATATGTAAATGTCTCTTTAGTGTTCTCTCCTAACTGAGGTCCCTTTCCTTCCTTTTCTTCTGCAAAGACTGAACAAAAATATTCATTGAGGCAGTCAGCGAGACTTTTATCCTCTTCTACATACCTTCCTTCCTTTGTTTTTAATCGAACTAATCCTTGTTTTACTTTTCTTTTCTCGTTTATGTATCTAAAAAATGTTTTTGTCCCCTTTTTTACTGACTGAGCTGTTTTCTCTTCTGCGTGTGCTTTGGAAGCTCTTATAAATTGCTTTGCCTCTTTCTGCCTAATTATAGGTTTGCCTATCTTCTTCACTCTGAGTTGTTTATAATTATTGAATGCTATCTTTTTGTTCTTCACTATTTTGGCCACTTCTGCAGAGTACCACAGTGGTTTCTTCCCTTTTTTGTTTTTGCTAACAAGCTGAATGCAATTTCCTGTGGCCTTCAATAATGCTTCCTTTAAATAATCCCATTTCTCCTGGACTCCCTTTAAACTCCTCCAGTCTGATAATGACTCCTTCACACAAAATCTCATTTTAGAAAAATCTGTTTTTTTAAAAGTCTAAACTTCTTTCTTCTTTGTGGTGCGGCCCATCCCTTGTTATATTAAACCACTACTGACTGGTGATCACTAGATCCCAAATTTTCACCTACAACAACGTCCGATACCAAACCTCCATTTGTGAGTATTAAATCCAATATGGCCTCTTTACGGGTCGGCTCCTCAACTACTTGTGTTAGAGATAATCCCAGTAGAGAGTTTAGAATATTTGTACTCCTGGTGCACCCAGCTGTTTTTTTTCCAGTTCACATCAGGAAGATTAAAGTCCACCATGATAATAACCTCCCCCTTCATTGCCATTTTGGCTATTTCCTCAACCAGAAGATTATCTAGTTCTTCTGCTTGTCCAGGGGGTCTATAGATCACACCTACACGAGCACTGTATGATTGCCAAATGTTAGCGTAACCCAAACTGACTCTATGTTCACCCTCGCTCACTTTTATTTGGTTCGTTTTTATTGTTTTTCACATACAGGGCCACTCCTCCTCCTTTCCTACCTTCTCTGTCTTTTCTATATAAAGAGTACCCCGGTATTGTTATGTCCCAGTTATTTTTCTCACTGAACCATGTCTCAGTAACCGCCACTAAATCTACTTTTTCAGCTGCCATCATTGCCTCTAGTTCATTGATTTTATTGACTAAACTGCGAGCATTTGTAGACACGACTCTGAGCTTGTCATTTTTACCTCGCATGTTGCTTGCACCCTCCGATTTAGTTTTTGGGGACAATCGGGCAGATTGTTTTTTACCGTTTTGTCCCCCCCCTCCTAATTAAAATTTTTCTTTGCGAAACCTTTGAACTTCTCACTGAGAACATATGTTCCCCTATGAGTAAGAGATGCAAACCATCTTTTTTTCCTTCCTTCTGCTCCAATTAGAGCTATCATGGGACACAAAGCCAAATCCTTGCCTCGACACCATTCCGAAGCCACAAATTGAATTCCCTATTGCGCATCTGCCTATCTTGAATGTTATGCACAGGCAAAACTTCAGAGAATGACACAGTGGACGCAATCTCTGCTTATTTCACCTCCAAGAACACAAAAATCTTCCTTAATCTCAGAAACCTCATTGCTAGCCAAGTCATTTCCCCCTAGATGGACTAGAACGTCCACTTCCCCTTGTTGCTTTGCTTGTTTTGACAATATTGAGAATACGTCTCTTGTCTCTATGAGCAGTAGCCCCAGGAAGACATATCACCAAACCACTACTCTCCAGCTCAACACCTCTTATGATAGAATCACCCAGCAACAATTGCCTTTTATCAAGTCCCACCTTTTCATTTTTTGCCCTTGGTTGCAGTGCTGCATACCTTAGGCATAGTGGATGGTGGTTCCTCAACTATGGTGTCCGATCCTACATCATCTTACCACTACACTCTGAAAGTGCCTCAAAAGAATTAAGAAGAGCCACAGATTGTGGGACATGCCTTCTATCCAAACTCTAAGTCTACCAGATCCTACAGTTAGTCCATCTGCCGCTCCTAGGAGGCCTCTGTGGCAGTGGCTTAGTAACAGTCATAGCCTGAGTTTGTCTAACAGAAAATACAAATCTCAGACTTCAAACAGGCAATTTCCTGCTGCAATAAAGAGAGCTGCCTACATATCAGGCACACTCCCAAACCTCCAAAAATTGGATCTAAAAAACAAATGCATGACAGCTCTTACACTGGACCAAGCCTGCCATTATAAAAGAATGGATTTAAAACCAGCAAATCTTACCTTTTTGTAGGGTTTTCTACCTCCTGTCTAACCTCAGACTACCTCCAGAGTATCTCCAGAAGATCTCCTGTAAGTGCTCACTTTGAAGACTTCACTTAGAAGGCTTCCCAAGCTCAATTAGACCAAGCTAATATCCCCAACCTTTATATATTCACCTAAGTACACCTCCCCCAGCAAGGAGTGGACAAGCTAAACCTGAAGCAAATACCACCCAATTGATTCCAATTGTATGCTAATCAGTATGAAAATGAGTCACCAGTCTAACCTAATTTACTCACCAGACCTAACTTAAAACCTTAAGATGAATAGAAAAGATCTGTTTGAAACAAAAATTCCAAATCACTCACCAGAAGATCTCCTGTAAGTGCTCACTTTGAAGACTTCACTTAGAAGGCTTCCCAAGCTAATTCTTTTTCATTGTAACCTTTTTCCATGAACTGTCCTTTTAGGGAAATTGGTTGTTCTTTAAAAATTGTAATATCCGAGCAGTTTCTTCTTAGTCTGGCGAATTGTCCTTTTGGAACACCTTTTAGCCATATTGGATTGTGACAGCTTGTAATATCTATATATGTGTTGGTATCTACCTCTTTAAAAAATGTTTTGGACCGTATCTCATTGTCTTCTCTATTTATATCTAGATCAAGGAATGTGATTCTATCCCTATTCCATTTTGTTTCCAACTTGATACCCCATTCTGGACTATTTAGACTATCAAGGAAAGATATAAGGTCTTTTTCATCTCCTCGCCAGACAAAGAATATGTCGTCTATAAAACGTTTATAGACTAGGATATTTTGGTGCACCCAGCTATGCGAACCATAGACAAACTGGGTTTCCCAGCCTGCCATATATAGGTTCGCATAGCTGGGTGCGAACTTTGTCCCCATTGCGGTGCCCCTCTTCTGGATTTAGTAGTCTTCATCAAATTTGAAATAATTATTTTTTAGAATGAAATCCATACTCTCGACTATGAACTGTGTTTGATCCACGCCGATTTTTTTTAGATTTCTCTATCTCATTTTTTACGGTGTTAAGGCCATTTTGATGCAGAATGCTACTATAAAGAGCATTCACATCACCTGTTACCATTATGTTGTTTTCTCCCCACTTAAATTCTTTTAATATTTGTAATGTGCTCAAAGTGTCTTTAAGATAAGAGGGCACCACTTTTACGATGGGTTGAAGTATGGTGTCAACATACTCGGATAGGTGGCTTGTGATGGACTCTATGCCTACAACTATGGGCCTACCAGGAGGATTGGTTAGACTTTTGTGATTTTTTGGTAGAATATAGAGATGGGGAGTCTTGGTGTATTCCAAAAGTATATAATCATATTCCTGTTGGGATAGAACTTTCATATCTCTTCCCTTTTGTAGTAGAATATTGAGATTCGTCCTTATGTCTTTTATGGGGTCTGATTTTAATTTCGCATATGTGATGTCGTCACTTAGAATCCGATGCACTTCTTCATATGCCTCCCTGGAGAGGATGACAGTCCCCCCCCCCTTATCCGCAGGTTTGATTATAATTGTACAGTCATTCTCAAGATTTTTTAAAGCTGTTTTTTCTTCCTTACTCAAATTGGGATTTTTCTCTTTGGTAGACATTGCTTCTATGTCCTTCATAACAAGACTCTCAAATACTTTAATTTCGTCTGAGATGACGTGGCGAGGAAAGAATTTTGATTTAATTTTTAGGTCCGTGTGAATACTGGATCCCTGATTTGGTGTGATGATTTTCTCTAGAGGGTGTCTCAAGAAGAATTTTTTGAGGCTCAATTTTCGCTTAAATCTTTAGAGCTCGATATAGACCCCAAATTTATCCAGATGGTTTGACGGTGCATATTTAAGGCCCTTATTGAGAACTTTTAATTTCCGGATTTGTTAGAATTCTTTGGCTTAAATTGAATATGCCCTTTGGTTCTATCTTCTTTCTCTCTTTTCTCTTCCGTACTCTGCATCCTGATCTCTTTCCTCTTCGGGCCTTTCCCAGGATCTTTTCTTTCCTACTTCTCGTATTAATCTTACATCGATATCCCTGTGTTCTCCTTGTTTCTCTCCCCTGTTTAATGGGTCCCTCCAAAAATCCTCCTCAGAACTGGCCTCCAGAGGTGTATATCTGTTAGATAGGGGTATGTTGTCTATCTTATTTTCCAGCTCTCTTCTGGAATGCTGTATTTCTGTATATGAGCTAGAATTTTCCCTATTTTCCGGATTCCTGTTCTGAGGTGGATTTCTTTGCTGGGGTCTATATGATGTCTCTTTCTCATCATGCGTCCATCTCATGGGAGACCGTCTTCTTCCCCACTTTGGTCCATATTGATGTTTTTTTTTTTAACTCTTTATTTAAAGATTAAAAGTACAAAGAAAGATCATGAAATCAAACGAAAATGCGGCCATATATCGCCTGTTAAACCGAATACGAAAAGTCCGGTGGCAAAGTCTAGCGTGAATGAGGAAAAGTTAAGCTACAAACAATGCGTTCAAATTTAACGGTCGGCTAAAGAATAGACCATGCGTGAATCAAGAAAATCGTGCCGAAGTCGTATAGCTGAAAATTAAAAACAAAATCAGAAACAAAACAGTCCGGGGGATTCGTCGGAAAAGCAATTATAACAAAAAGCATATGGAGGGGTAGGATAATCTTCATCCCGGCTGTATCTCCGGAGGGTCCAGGGGAATACCGGCAGTCGCAAGGTCAGTCCAAGCTGTAGCAGGGTCCGTAATCGTATAAGGTACATTAGCGTGCGTTACCACCAAAGTGCCCGCCGGGGTCCCACCGGTAGCGAATTCCTTTCCTGCACAGGGTAGACGTCACCTCTCTAAAACGGCATTGTGCCATCAAGGTCTGAAACGGTAGGTCGTGATAAAGTGCCAGGGTAGATCCCTCGAATTGCACCGGATCTTGTGCGCCAGGGGTTGACATAATCTTCACCTTAAAAGCCACATCGCGAAAAGCTACCACAACATCCCTCGGTGCTCCCGTTAGGGACGATGCAGGTCTCCTGCATCGAGAGACGAGTCTGTTCCAGCTTCATCGCGGAGGTAGTCGCTTGGACCTCCACCACCTGAACCTGTACCGCAGCGACCTCCTCGCGGACCGCCGCCACTTCTGGTTTCCAGATTTCCCGTATCTCTCGCAGCTCATTTAAAATTCTGTAGAAGTCGCCTTTTGTGGCAGGAAGATGTTCATCTTCTCCTCTTGACGTGGAGTCAGCGGTACTCGTCGCCAGGGGGGCTACTTTCGGCACAGTCACTGTCGCCTGAGGCACCAGTTCCGGGCCAGGGTTTCTATGCGGGGCCCCGCTGCTGGTGGTAGAAAGTTGAGATTCGTCGGCTGAGTCCTCGCCAGTCAGGGCCTGAGAGGACACCGCCAGCACGGCCGTACGCTTTTTCTGCGCCCGCTTCTTCGCCGCCGGAGAGTGGGCGCAAGTCTTGCGACAGGTTCTGAGGGGAGAGACACATCATCCCCGCTCCGTCTCCGCTTGGCCAGGAACCGTCGTCTTCCCCAGACGATCCATAATTTGGAGGGAGAGGCACAATCACCTTCCCCCTTCCAGTAACAGACCCACCTGTCAGCGTGTCCCTAATATCCCGCTGGCGGGAGCTCCCCTTCGCCGTCCGGCCGTTTGTCATGTCGCTGCAGTCACCGCAGGCATAGAGGGTCCGTTCGTTGCTGGCACGAGGCTTCAAAAATGGCCGCCGTCACTAGGCCCAAGTCCGGGAAAAACGGTGCAGAGCACCTCGGAACACCCGGTTCGATAGCCGGTAAGGAGCACGGCAATCCCCAGACCACTCCGGGGCAACCGAGCACTGCAAGATGCCGTGTAGGAGGAGGAAAAAGCATATTGATGTTGATGTTGGTTTCTGTAGTTCCATTTATAGTGTTGATCTGGGTCTCTTCTTTGATCAGAGTATCAAATTGAGACCACCTTGATATTGGCGAGGTTCATAATAGGTTCTTTCTTGGTCTCTTCTCCAATTCTCCCTGTAGTTCTGGATATTGTAGTTATTCTTTCTGTATTCCCATTTTTTTATTTTTCACAGCCCATCCCCCCACTTGGAGTTCTCTGTCAGATTCTTTTTTATAAGAATTTTCTTCTTGATTTCTTTCTCCATAATTTTTATGGACCTGGCCACTTCTGTAGTCTTCTACATCCCTTTCGTATTTTCGTTTCTTGATGACCAGGACTTCTCTCTCTATTCTTTCCAATTTTTCTTCTAGACCTTTATTAATTTCTTGAACTTCTTCAGATGTACGATCACGCTCTATTATTTGTGAAAGTTTATCAATCTCTTCACGGATTTTGGGGAGTCTGTCTTTCTTCTTTTTTATGACATATTCCATCATGGAGACCGAAAAACTCTCCAATAATGAATTCCACCCTGAGATGAAATCAGGATCGTCTCTTTCTGAAGTAGGGGTTTTATGAAATCTCAGACCCCTTGGTGTCAACTTATCTTTTATATATTTCTCCAGGGTGGCAATCTCTAGCTTCATTTTTATTTCTTTAATGAGGTTTTTCTCCAAATCTATTATTGGTCTTTTTACCATACCATTATTAATTGTGGGTTCCATGATGTTAAAAATGGACTCCACATTACTTCCTATTCTGCTTCTAAAGTTATTGAGAGACATGTTCAGGCAGCTATAGTACCACTGGGGGAATTTGCTATACCCAAATGAAATATCGTGAAACAGATGGTGAGCGCCACACAACACGCCGTAATCACCCCAAATCCAATGCTACACCATAAAATAGTGGTTTCCCCCACACCATAAAATATGAACGAAATAGGACCTAACTGGTGAGCGCAAATAAATGCTCTGGAGTCCGGATGTCTCATGCGAGTCCGCAACACATCATGTGGTTATGTGGAAGAAGCATATACAAAACATCATAGTGCTAAACTGTAAATGATATGTTAGACAGTGTATATAGTAAGATTATACCACTCACAAATAAAGAGCCCTAGCACCGGCTCAGAGTGGGGAATTGCCTCTGGGTGATTTTTCTTCCTCCATGTTGGCAGGTGACCCCCACCTTAAGTATGGAAACTCTCTTTGGACACCGTGGAGTAGTGGAAGCATGGGGAGAAAAATTGGAAATACAAGCTTTCCTAGTGTAAATCTCTTAGGTAAATTATTTTTTATTATATATAGGATTCAAATAGATATATGGGTCACCACAGCACCTTTTGCACTTTTCTCAACAATTTTTTTTTTTTTTTAAATATATATTTTATTAGTTTCAAAACAATACAAAACATGACAAAAAAGCCACCAGTGCAACAGTAATATAGGTATACGCTAGACACAGCGTTGCGCATGGTGGCATTACATTCAATAATAAGACATAGAGAATGGAATTCAAATGAGTCATATAAACCATTCGATTGGACAGATATCATAAAACAACGAAAAGAAAAGAATCAACAGGGAAGACGCATTGTGATGTGTGCTGTATCTTGTAGGATCCAGGCTGGGTACCAGGACCTTAATAGACAGTACCAGAAAATCAAGTAATAAATCCATTGATCTCAGAGGGAGGGAGGGGGCAATGTTGGTATAGGGTTCAAGCTGGGCTCAACTTTTTGCACCACGGGAGAGGGAGAGGAACGTTTATGGAGAAAATCTGACCACCAATACCATGTTTTAAAATATTTTTGATACTGGTTCTCTAAGGAGTAGTGGAGTTCCTCTAAAGTACGAATGCGCTCTACCGCTTCGATCCATTCCGTAACAGTGGGAGCGGCAGTTTGTTTCCATTTCCGAGGGATGAGGGATTTGGCCGCGTTTAAGAGATGCAGCAATAAAGAGGCTTTGTATGTGTTGACTGGAAGTGGGACCAAGTGAAAGAGTATCAGGTTATGGGAGTCCCCTGATGTGAAACCCGTAATGTCAGTAATATGTGCCAATATCGCGGACCAATAAGCTGTGAGGACCGGACAACTCCACCATAGGTGCAGATAGGTGCCAGTAGCAGCGAGGCATCTCCAACACTGGGAGGAAGTTTGCGGAAACATTCGATGTAAGCGTACTGGGGTAAGATACCAGCGTGATAGGAGTTTAAAATTAGAGAGCTGTACCGAGAGGCTCATGGAGGAGTATTTATTGATTGAAAAAAAATTTCCCCAGTCATCCTCCGAGATAGGTTCAGGGAGTTCATTATGCCATTTGATCACATATGAGGGTAACCTGGGTTGAGATGAGGAAAGGAGTAGGGTGTAAAGGGACGAGAGCACATGTGTCGGTGGAGGATCCATCGTACATAAAGTCTCGAATACAGTCAAGGTGGAACGGAGTGGCAAGGTCGAAGTCAGTCTGGTGACAAAGTGAATCAACTGGCTATACTTATAATATTCGAGGGGGGTATGGACGCTTCGCGGTGTTAATAATGACAATGGAGACAAAGCTTTCTCCGTATAACAACGTGCAATATGTAAGTATGGCCCGTCTAAGTCAATATCTAGAAAAGACCGCTGTCTACCCGGAGGGAAGTCAGGGTTATGTGAAACCGGGTACAGGGGGGAGATATCTGGGGAGAGGTCAGGTCGAGAGCGAACTTCCCTCCACAGCCGGAGAAGCTGCGGAGCCGTGGGGTGGTCTAAGGACGAGATCAGAGTGCGGATGGGGGCTAGCTGCCATGGCACGGATGCGATCGGTACCTGGAAGGCAAATTGCTCCAATGCCACCCACAACTTAACAGGAGGAGATACCGACCAATCACAGATTCGCGTCAGCAGGGCTGCTTGGTAATAAGATTCGAGATGGGGTAGACCCAGACCTCCCTTATCTCTGGGGCGAGTCAGGTCTCCATAGGATATCCGAGGGCACGTAGTGCCCCATATGAATTTCAGAAAGCCAGATTTCAGCTCCCGAAAATAATCCCGAGGGATCTTAACCGGAACCGCCTGAAACACATATAAAAACTTTGGTAGAACAGTCATTTTCAGATAGTTAATGCGGCCAAGCCACGAAATATGTGGCTTGTGCCATTTACGAAGCTCACTTAACGTGGTGTTCAGGAGTGGCGTATAATTAGCTGCGAATAGGTCTCTGGGACTACGAGTAAGTGTAGTACCTAGATAACGTAGGGAATTCCTCGTCCATTGAAAGGGGCAAATGTCTGTCAGGGCGTGATAAACATCCGAGGTCACCCCCACCCCCATGGCCTCACTCTTAGTGTCATTGATTAAAAAGTTAGATAGCGTCTGGAAAGTTCGTAATTCTTTTAGTACATGTGGGAGGGATTTTATGGGGTCAGTGAGGGTGAAGAGGACATCATCCGCGTATGCCGATATTTTATAGTGATGAAATGGGAGACGAAAACCTTGGATGTCATCATTATCCCTAACCCTTTGCATAAAGGGTTCCAGGGCAAGGACAAAGAGCAGTGGGGATAAAGGGCATCCCTGTCTTGTCCCGTTTCTAATGCCGAAGGGGGTCGAGTGTGTGCCATTAATTCTAATCCGCGCTGTAGGGGAGGAATATAGCGTGTGGATCCACGCCATCCATTTAGAGCCAAAGCCTATATGTCTAAGAACTCCAAAGAGATAATGCCACTCCACCCGGTCGAATGCCTTTTCGGCATCGACCGATAGGAATATGGTAGGGTGTCCCTGTGCCTGAGCTCGGTGAATGAGATTAATAGTACGAATAGTGTTGTCGCGCGCTTCACGAGAAGTCACAAAGCCTGATTGGTCCGGGTGAATCAGGGCGGGCAATAAGGGGTTAAGGCGGGTGGCTAGTAATTTGGCAAACAATTTTACGTCCGTATTAATAAGGGAGATTGGGCGGTAATTTGGGACCAAAGTATGGTCTTTATCGGGTTTAGGTATGAGAGTTATCGTGGCGAGGAGGGCTGATTGGGGAATAGTAGAGCGCTCATCTAGGGAGTTAAAGGCTTGTAGAAAGTGAGGGCCTAAGGAAGGGAGAAAGGTCTTATAATAGCCCATCGTAAACCCATCCGGGCCCGGGCTTTTGCCCGATTTCATAGATTTAACCGCCAAGGCAAGTTCTTCCATGGTGAAGGGAGCATCCAATGCTTCCCGTGTTTCCCTTGAGATAGTGGAGTCATATGAGTCGCGTAAATAGTTTCCAATAGCCTCTGAGGGTGGGGGGGTGTCATTTAAGTTGTACAGGGATTTATAGTAGGAAAGGAAAGCTGTGGAGATGTCTGGGGACGAGTGAGCCATCGACCCATCTGCACGGCGTATCTTAGGAATGTATGTTGTCATGTGTCGCTGGCGGACTGCGTTAGCCAATAAACGACCGCAACGGTCTCCCTGGGTATAATATTTAAGCTTAGTGATTTGTAGGGAGCGTAGGGTATTACTTGTGAGCAGGTCGTTGAGAGCCGCCCTCTGAAGTGTCAATTCTTTGAACGTGTCTAATGACCCCTGTAATTTATGGGATGCCTCAAGAGTGTGAATATTACGTAGGAGGTCTTTGATCTGTCCTGTCCGGAGTCTCTTCAACCGGGCCCCAATTTGAATAAATTTGCCCCTCAGAACACATTTATGAGCTTCCCAGACCATAGGTAGGGAAACGTCTGGAGTCAAGTTATTACTGAAGTAGTCAGATATGGCCGTTTCAATGTCAGTCCTATTCATTGTGTCTTTGAGAAGGGTCTCATTAAGTCTCCAGATCCTATCGCGTTCCGGGACTGTAGGGAGGGTGAGCACTAAGTGAACTGGGGCGTGGTCGGACCATGTGATGGGCTTAATAGTAGCGGACTGCAATAAGTGCAGGCCATGATGTGAGATCAAAAAAGTGTCTAGTCGGGAATAGGAGCCCGCTGCAGAGGAGAAAAAAGTAAAGTCCCTCCCATTCGGGTGAAGTACCCTCCAGCCATCTACCAACTGCTGGCCGTGTAGCAGTTGGAGAAATCGCCGTCGTAAGGAGGGGTCAGGTCTACAGGAAGCGGGATTGCCTTCCCCAGGGGTGTCCAGATGGACGTTGAAGTCGCCGCCACAGATTACGATGCCTTCACTGTAGCGGGACAGTTTGGTGAGGATAGAGCGGAGTGTCTGGCATTGATTACGATTGGGAAGATAAATGTTAACCAGGGTGCAGCGGGAGAGGCCCAGGGTCCCTTTAAGAAACAAAAACCTGCCCCCCGGATCGGTGACATGAGATTCATATACAAATGGAACATGTCGGCCTAGCAATATGGCGACGCCTCGTGATTTGGAAGCCGTATAGTTACTCACATAACTAGAGGGGTAATGCGGTGACGAAAGTGTCGGCGCGGAGTCAGCTCGAAAGTGCGTCTCTTGCACAAAGACGATGTCTCCACCCTGGTTATGGGCATCAGTGAGGGCCATCCGACGTTTCACGGGGGTGTTCAGTCCCCGTGCATTAATGGTGATCAATCGTACCGACGCCATTTAAGAACCGAGGGGGAGACCAGTCCTGAGTACCTGTCTGGAAAAGGAAACCTGAGTGCGTCTGGGGGGAGAGGGGAGAAGGTCAATGCAAACAAGAAAAAGTCAATCAATAACACAGTAATAAACTTATATACACGGAGGCAGTGAGAATTCCTCCTTGGGGGGTATCCGAGCCCCGTGGGAAATTGCAATTCTGGAATAAAATGATCCCTCAACCGGTCTGCCATCGCTAGGCTATGACCCGGAAGAGGGCACACCAAATACAGTATAACGGTCACCGCTACTGGCGGGGGCGCAGGAAGCGGAGTCATGCTCAGGAAAAGCAAAATTACTCAGAGTTCGAGCTGGGCAGGCGAGAAAATGTGAAAAAGTCACGTGAAGACAAAAAAAAAATGAGGGTGAAGTTCTGAGGGCTGATAACAAAATGCGAACAGAATTTTTTCCGCTGATTCAGCCACAGGAGGACGGCGTATTGGGCAGTTGGGTAATCGGAGAGTCAGAAGATCTTTGAGGTGGTTTCTTTTGTTTCACCGGAGTCTGCCATCTGGAGCGTTGTGGCCTAACCTGGCCCGTATTTTGAGTCGTGTTAGGAATGGCAAACCAGTCCGGAACAGTTATAGGTGCAACACCCAATGCGAAAGTTAATGGTGGTATATCTTCCGGAGAAGACACAAAAAAGGGCTCCCCATCAATCACGGTGGTAAGTGAAAAGGGGTACCCCCAGCGATATCTAATCTGTCGGTCCTGGAGAATTTGGGTGAGCGGGCGCAATGCCTTCCGGGCTTGCAATGTGGACCAGGATAAGTCTGGAAAAACTTGAAGCGGGTTTCCTAACCGGTCCTGGAGAGTTGATTTCCTGCTCGCCATCAGAATACGTTCCTTGTCCACATAATAATGGAGTCTGCAGATTATGTCCCTTGGGGCTGAGGACGGAGCTCCTTTCGCCCTTAATGCCCTATGAGCTCGATCAAATAGTAGCGGTGCATCAAGCGGGCGTTGCAGGAGAGGGTTAAACAATGAGCTTAATAAGGTTGGAATATCCTCCGAGGGGCCCTGAGGTTCGGGGAGTCCTCGAATTCGTAAATTATTTCGCCGACCTCTGTTATCGACATCGTCCAGGTCTCTGCGTAGCTGAGTGAAGTATTTGGAATGTGCACTGACCTGTTGCTCAAGAGCTAGCACTCTGTTTTCAGTCTGGTCTGTAGAATCTTCAAGGCCTTGAACTCTGGATCCAAGATGGAGGACATCTTGTGACATGTGTTCCCAGCGTGATTCCCATGCTGTCTCCATCCGTTGCATCAAAGTCTCCAGATCATCCCTGGTCGGCAGGGACCTAAAGATGTCCCTGATCGAGGTTTCCTCAATCTCTGGAGGACACGAGCTGCGGGAGGGAGAGGATGCTGGTGTGCCGTCTGACGCCGGCGCCATCTTGGAATGGCGCCGATCGCACTGCTCCGCCGCGTGCTCCGTGAAAAAGGAGGAGATGTCCTCCGATCTGGTGGGTCTGGGGGTGCCCTGGAGCTTCCCTCCCCCCAGTCCCTTCTTTTTGTGGGCCATCAAGGCTCTCTATTGTGAGCTATCACCCCTCAATGGTGTGTGCCGCCGGAGCTCCGGGTTCAAGCAGCCGTCCGCATCGGCCGCCAAGCCACGCCCTTCTTCTCAACAATTTTTATTATATATGCGAAAGACACATGTCACTTTAGAAAATATACACATTCATGTATAAATTTACTAAAGCACTTTATACAAAAGTGCAATCATTGATATCAGTACCATTCTGGTTATGATGTTAAAACGATTTGGCCATTTTTATATATGACATGATTATTCTAACTTTTTTATTAATATATTTTACTTTTCCATTCACTCGTCTTAATATTATTTACAAATGCAGATTTACGATGCACACAAATATTTTAGTGTATATCTGCACATTCACTTCCACAGAAGTATTCTAGTATTATAAGTTTTAGATCAATTATTTTCCATACCAATTGCACATATTACAGAATTAATTGTAAATAGGTAGGTCCATGTTTTATATACATAGAGGAACCATAGGTGCACACCTATATACATATGATCTTTTTAGCACTTTAATATCTCATATTTAAGATTCACACTAGCACTTTACACATAAGAGCAATAATTCACAATATTCCTCCTAATCAGACACACAGAAGTTCAGGTCTATTTTTGACAGAATCAGAATCCAAATAAAGCAGGGTCCAATTGATCCCATTTCATATAATATATATATATATATATACAAAATATTTCTGTAGGCGCCCATTTAAATTTAAGGTTTTTATCACATAATCCATTATAGGTTGCGGAGATTCACAGTGATATTAGCTGTGGTTTAAAGCAACCTAGGTGGAAACACATGTTCTGAAATACAGATGGCATGGGGTGGCAATTTTAAATGTTCCCATTTTTCTTTTTAATTATGAATTTTCGCTTTATTGTATGTCAAAACCACAAAAATGGGCTGGGGATCAAGATTTTCTGCCTAAACATCAAAGAGAGATCTAAATCTGACAGCGCCACAGCATTGGAAGCAACGACCGCTTCAAAACACGAAATCCAGGACTGCGCATGCGCAAAATGGCCGCGCTTCAAAGAGACATCCTGAAACTAGCGTGGAACGCGGAAGAACGATGCGGCGCATGCGCAAGATGGTGGCGTCCAGCGACCGCGAATTTTAAAACTAATTTGAAACAGGGGTGGGCAATTTTTGATTAATAAAAGGTATATATACCCTCACATCATATGTATTTGTTTAACCAGCTGAGGAAGCTGCTTTTTCGCAGCGAAACGCGTTCTGGGGCCATAATTTATGTTTTTTTTACTTTTGTTTTATTAAAACTTTTTAAACACCACATTTCCTATTCTAGATTGGTTTTTTATTTGGATTTTTTTTCCCAAAAAAAATCCATGGGCGATTCGATTTGAGCTCTGGAAGCTCCATCTTACGTAAGTCTTGAATTGGCAGAAAAATAGTTTTTTACCCTTTACCTAAGAGATTTACACTAGGAAAGCTTGTATTTCCATTTTTTCTCCCCGTGCTTCTACTACTCCACGGTGTCCAAAGAGAGTTTCCATACTTAAGGTGGGGGTCACCTGCCAACATGGAGGAAGAAAAATCACCCAGAGGCAATTCCCCACTCTGAGCCGGTGCTAGGGCTCTTTATTTGTGAGTGGTATAATCTTACTATATACACCGTCTAACATATCATTTACAGTTTAGCACTATGATGGTTTGCATATGCTTCTTCCACATAACCACATGATGTGTTGCGGACTCGCATAAGACATCCGGACTCCAGAGCATTTATTTGCGCTCACCAGTTACGTCCTATTTCGTTATATATATATATATATCTTTTTTATCAACAGTAAATGGGAAACTAAGAACTGAGCACCATGTCAGTGAACATGGACTACAATACAATTTAAGCTGAGAGTGAGGATTGAAAGTGTGATATATATATATATATATATATATATATGTGTATTCCACCACACTTACAGGAAACATACAAAACTCTTTCAGGACAACAAAGGGGATGATTAAAAACATTTGTGCTGCTCAGATCAATGGCCTTGCAGGGGTTAAAGACCACAGGGTATGAAAACTGTCCTTTCCAGCATGTGTTGTAATATGGCAGGAAAGTCTGCTCCTGGACACAGGAGACCCCTCACACATTACAGCTTACACTGGGGGGAGGGGGGTCTCTGTAGGGGGGGTGCGGAGATATGAGAGTTTACAGTGCAAAGAGCAGATAGTTTCTCACCTGGCAGGCTGGTGGAATGGAATCTTTGCTCCTCATTCAGCAGCATGTGGGACAAGAGGACAGGATGCCATGTTCCTGCTGCTCTGTAACAGCCTGCAGCTTCCGGAGCTCATCAGCAGCTGAGAGCAGCCACTCACTGGGGGCTGTGTGTGCACTGCTAATCTGACAGTGCAGGAGAAGGACCCCAGGAACACGCTGCCTGGAAGGACTGGGAGGAGTAACTCTGGCGGCATCAGCTCCTTTCACTGCCTGGAGCTGCTGACATAAGCTTGACCAGTGAGTCTGAGGTCACTGTGGGGAAGAACTGTCTAACATATCATTTACAGTTTAGCACTATGATGTTTTGTATATGCTTCTTCCACATAACCACATGATGTGTTGCGGACTCGCATGAGACATCCAGACTCCAGAGCATTTATTTGCGCTCACCAGTTAGGTCCTATTTCGTTCATATTTTATGGTGTGGGGGAAACCACTATTTGCTGGTGTAGCATTGGAGTTGGGGTGATTACGGCATGTTGTGTGGCGCTCACCATCTGTTTCACGATCTATATATATATATAACACCAGGAAAGAGCACTCCATATCAATGACCACCTTCTTCCATCATTTTCTGTGGCAAAAAAAGCGCACAGTTTTAAAAATGTTCCTAAAACCTGACTGAGGGAATAAATGATGGGGATTCAGTTCACAAAGTATGATAATAGTTTGCTTAAGCTGGTGACAAACGCCAATGTCGTTGACAGGTCCTAACTAACTTGACCGAATCTGCATTTACAGGAACAACTCACCCTTGGGCTCCCCAGCAGGCTCTAGGCCTTTACAGACAGCCACGCCTTAAAGGCCTAGAGCCTGCTGGGGAGCTCCAGGGTGAGTTGAACCAGGTCATGTAATCTCGCTCTCGCAAGATCGTGCATGGCCACGGAGAGATCGTGGAGGGAGACTGGGGACTATTTGTCTCAAGTCCCATTCTGGTCCCGGTGGCCAGAAGTGGTGGATCGGGCTGTCGTTCTCTCCGTGAGTATCTGATTTTTTTGGGGGGGGGGGTTCAGCTGGTGATAGCCGATTCCGCAGAAGCACAATCACTTAGCACCAATTTAAGCTGGTGCCAACTTGTCAGTTAGCTGCAGGGGTGGGTAATTAACTTTGTGATCTAGCTAAGTGATCCTAACACTAATTACTCTCTGCTTACACTTTGCGCTCCCTATACTTAACATGGAGAGCACAAAGTACAGTAAGCTGGCACTAAAAAGCGCTAATACCGATGCGCTAATGGATTTTTCAAGCCATTAGCGTTACGCTCGTATCACATCCCGATGCGCTATCACCTCTTTTAATCTAGCGCTAACCTTCATTTATGTGAGCACTAGTGTTAAGGAGGTGATAGGGCCCATGGTCTCTAAGTGTTTCTTTAGAACTGTATAGTTGTGTATGAAATGCAATCTCTTGTAATATATAATTTACTGTTAGTGTGTGTGTAATCCCTATTTTGGACCCAAACTACTTTGCCCGTCTTTGTAGAATGATCCTCTTTTTTGGAGCCCTCCATATGTTCAGGGTGTCCTCTGTGTATGACAGAGCTGCATTGCAATAAGCAATTAGTCTGTAAACTATAATCCATGTTAGAAATTGCTCCCTGTAAAGAAGATTCTTTGCTTTTGTTTTAAATCAAGTTATTGATATAAATGGCCCTGCTAGGTTATGTCACTACCTTTGCATATGGCCTCGGCTATGGTCCTGTGTTTAATAGGGGCCTCATATCTTGCCTTCGCCTAAGGCCTCAGCAAGTCTAGAGCCGCCTCTGTCATCAGGGGTCATATTATTGAATTTGCGCCACGTGCCAAGAAAGAGGCTGCAAGCCATCTCACCACTCTTCACGATGATCTAACACGTAGCTACAGAATATACCTAACATCCCCTACTCCCCACTTCCTTCAATTGTATAAACATTGTAAGGTTCAGTATGATACAGTAGCGTCCACTCAAGCCCACACTTCCTGGCTCCACCAGCGAAATCGCTATTTCCGATATGGTAATAAACAAGGTCGCCTTTTGGCCAATCTGGTCCGGTCCCAAACAAAGCCCTCCCCTCATATTTTCTCCTTGAAAACATCTGACGGCCGTCTTCTCACAGACCCCTCTGCCATCAACACATACTTCCGTGATTATTTTGCAGACTTTTATAAAGCAGATCCCGATGACTGCCCTGGTCAGTTAGCCCTCTTCCACAAAGCCCAAATCCCTAAATTGTCCCTTAGTGAGCGTGACTCCCTTTCCGCCCCTATTTCTACTAAAGAGATTTGAGACACGATTTCTGCCCTTAAAGTTGGGAAGGCCCCGGGACCGGACGGATTTGGGACGGAATATTATAAATCCCTTTCGGGCTTTTTGATCCCACACTTAGTCACACGATATAATATATCTTACAGGACGAGACCCCGCCACCCACCTTCAATGATGCACGATTTACTGTAATCCCCAAGCCCAGTAAGGATCCTACTCTTGTTTCCTCTTACCGCCCCATTGCTCTGCTAAACACGGATCTTAAAATCCTCTCCACCATTATGGCCAAACGCTTACAAGTCCCTCTAGCTCGATTGATCAGCGCCTCTCAAACCGGCTTTTTAAATGGTCGCCATTCTACCAAGAATATTCGCAAAGCCCTTGTGGCCATATGGTTCTCTTCCCTCACACCTAATTCCTCAAATATCCTGTTAAATTGTGACGCTGACAAAGCATTTGATAGGATTTCCTGGGCCTATCTTATCCGTTTTTTCAAATTCCATAATTTTAGTAAAGAATTTCGTAATCTTTTTCAGGCACTTTACACACAACCTCACACAGTGGTCACGACAAATGGACTCTGAAAGGTATTTTATTATGATAGGTAGTTTTTTAACTTTCTGTATGATTATAAATGTCCTGTGAAAAGCCTGTTCTGATAAAATGGGCTGTGAAATTCCCTCCCTCCCATTTTGAGTGTCAAATTCTGTATGTCTTTATTACATAGGATGTTGGCCTGTGGAATTTAGCCGATTTCCTGTTTTGTGCAGGAAAAGGTGTGTGCGGACATTGTAAGCTAGAAAAAACCCATCTCTGAATCATCTGTAGTAATGAACCGTGTTGGTTAACCTCCCTGGCGGTCTTATTTTTTCAAAATTTCGTGTCTAAAAGCGTCTAAATTTTTTTTTAAAGGAAACGTGTTTTTGTACACAGTTAACCTGTAATAATTAGGAATCACACACTGAAATCCGTGCAATCAAGAGCCCTTACTGGTAAAAGCCTTTATAAATAAATACATAAATAAATAAAAAATAAATAGTAAATACACTCGTGTGACTCGCAGGAAGCCTTCCAGGAAGCTGCTCGCCGCGATCACACTGCAGGGGACAGCGAGGGAGCCTGGAGGAGGTGAGTAAACATCCAGCCCGAGTGTGGCTCGGGGTTACCGTTCGCGGTAGCGAAATTTAACCCCGAGTCACACTCGGGAATACCGCAAGGGAGGTTAAACTGTGACGTGGAAATGTATCTGTATGCTGATTGGCTATAAGTTCTTTGAAATCTAATAAACTGGTCTAACACCGAATTATTCAGACATGAAATAGCCATATCACGATGTGGTTTTTTTTATCGTCTCCTCTGATCAGAGCGCAGCGCCTTACTTCATCTTTGATATATGAGAAATAAAACGGTCTATTGAAATTTCATATATGGTAATTATAACAGGGAATTTGTTTTTATCTAAAATTTAAATTTAACAGTTGGTCTCAGAAGTGGAATCTGCCATTCAAATGTATTACATTTGTTTGTTCAGATCATGAATCTTAATGCCTTTCTGGTTATATTTAGTTTTATGGTTTTGGCTGTCACAGCTTGTTGGTTTTTTTTGTGCAAGGTTGGACACTCTTTGTCTTGGTTTGGTTTTGTCATTTTGTGTATTGTAGAAAAGGAAAAATCGTTTGAGGACCTCACGTGTGTTGTTTGAACTCGCCCGCTGCGCCGAGTGTATTGTATTGTATAGTGCTGGAAATTGAACTCATGAAAAAAAAAAGAGATGTTTCTAGTTGTATTGTAGCTACTTTGGAGCTGTAACTCCGTTCTGTGTCTGTCTTGTACTTCCATTCTGGAGTTTTTTGACTCGTCCATATCTGCTTGTCATTTGAGCATTTTATTTTAATTGATTAAGATTAGATCTAATTTCTTCTCATATAGCAAAATGGATTCCTGTGCTCCCATTGAGAGCAATTTTCTTTGGCGCTATTACAATTTTTTTGCGATGTTGCCATTTCTTTTTGCGTTTTTTATAACCTGATTTTAAAGGATATGCAAACTGTTTTTGTTTTATATTTTTTTCTATTGTTTCTTGCCATTGATTACGTCTGTTTCTGTCACGGTTTGTCTTTACTATTAATGTATGTGTTTATCTTTGATGTTTTGTATTTCCTAGTTCTGATATTGTGTCTTTTCATATGTAATATATGTATAGGGACTGTTTCTCTTATCACATGTTGCTTCGTTACTGCTTTGCCTTGAATACAAAAAAAACAGGGAACAGGAAATGGAGACAATAGGGCTTTACTTGTACAGTAACTTTCAATCACCGTGCTAATTTTTTTTTCTCTCATAGATTCTTGTAGAAAGTTTTTTTCTTTGTTCTTTTTTTATTTGTAATGTATAATGTTATTAAGTGTTTGTCTAAATACTTTTTTTTTCTTTGAATGCCAGTAGTCTTTTAGCAGTGCAAGTTGGATAATAGAATATGTAGTGCGGTTTAGCAGTGCAAGTTGGATAATAGAATATGTAGTTATTTTTGTTGTTCTGTGAGTATCGATTAGGGATAATTGGACAGTATATACAAATAACATACACCTAATGCCTTGAATAAATATAGAATAGTTATTAAATTCTGGAACTGCTTTATAAAACTGTGGCTGTTATGGAATTGGGCACGGCTTGAGCGCACTCGGCGTGTGTGTGGATGTGGAATAAAAGAAAGTAATTGTGGGAGCTGGATTTACTGTAAATGGATGATAGTTTTTTTATATCATATATCTGAAGTGGAATCAGGCTGAAAGATGGTCGCTACTATGAGCCAGGCGGCCATCTTGTTCAGAATATTGGTTCATTAGTAAATAGAATAGATTTTATTAGATGTGAAAAACGAAGCTTACATAGAATTTTAGGAATGTGTGGTAGATTAGGGAACTAGCAATAAAACGAGGCAGAATCCGGCCAGTTCTTGGCACGAAGAGACAGGAAGATGAATGAATGGGGCAAGGTCATGGAGACTCGCAGAGAAACAAAGGGATCGTAGAGAACAGACCAGGTCCCAAGCTATCTCAAATAAACACAGCCGGTAGGGAGGAGGGCACAACCCAGAAAAAGCACAGCAGCAAATCATGGACTGTCAAGCTAACATGAAGTGTATCAATTTATTGCTAAAATGTGGAATTTCTTTGTACTAACGATGGGAGGTATTAACCCACGTGCGGTGGAATAAAGTGTCATCGGGAGGTGGGCTAATTGGGATGTACCTAATTACGTATCTTTGGGTATAAGACCCCTTGTAAGGGGGGGAGACGGGGCTCACTCTTTGCGATTCAATCCTGTGTGAGCACTTGTGTGACGACACAATAAAGTTTGCCTTTCCTGAAGAGACTCGTGTTCAGACAATCCTTGCTTGTGTCCGGTCCGGCGCCGAATTGAAAGTGAACCTGATTGACTCCGGTAACATTTTTGGGGGCTCGATAGCCGGGATTGGTCGCCCTTTCCGGCATAAGCAACGGCTGCTGAACACACTGTAGCGGTTGACTGCAGGTGCAAGTATCCCGCCGGTTGGGCGTCCGTTGAAGGTGAGCTGACATCTGCAGGCGCCAAGCAGGATTTCCTGTTCAGTGGACCTCGTCTCGTCCCAAACGGACTCCCGGCCCCCGGGAACCTGGGACACCATCGAGTCTGAGGAAACAGCGAGCAGCGCCGGCGATAGGTAAAGTGTCTTCTATGTTTGTATGTCTGAAGGAGATACCGGTATCTAAGGGAACGTCCGACTGAGATAGACGGATAAGGAGACCCGATGGCCACGGTCTCGTTGGGATACCTAGCCCGCCGCTGATAGCACGGACAATGCAAAGGAGCCAGAGTGGCTAGCGCGTGTCTGGATTCGGGGGAATTGGATGCCAACCAAAGGGTAGTTCTGTAAGAGAGGGAGAGAGTAGCCACGTGGAGTTGTAAAGTCATAGTCAGTGTTTGTAAACAAAGCTTCGCCACGTGGATAAAAGGAAAGGAGGAGGGATTTCTGTGACTGGGCTTAGAGCCCTGAGTCAGTGCTAGTGTGTACGTCGTGTAGTGAAGAGGGCTTATTGAAGCCAGCGGTAGCTGCAGAGATAGTGGTGCCGGGTGGTAGATTATCCATAGGCAAATTGGAATTGCAGACGGGAGTATAGTTATAGAACGGGGTGCACATAGACACAAGCAGGCAAGAGTTAGAGTTCAAATTACGGGGTATAAGGAGCCACAGAGGAGGGACTGAGTACCCTCGGCTAGTAGAAAGAGTTGAAGTGTTTATGTTTTGTTATGTGCTGAAAGTATCTGATACAGTATGTGCTGTGAATGAATTGATTCGAGTGCTGTGAGTGAACGCGCGCCTACTCGCTCCGCGAGGAAGCAAATACGAGAGTTGACTCCCGAGTGTACGTTTTCGGCTCAGGCGACTGCAGTCGGCTACTGACGGAGGAAGCGTCCCAGACACGAAAGAATTGTTGGCTGAAGTATCAGACTGTAGATTCTAATTGTTATTGTTAAAAAGTAATATATCTGTGTTGTAAAAGGGTACTGTTTTCAAGAGTAACAATGGGTAACGAGTCATCCAAGCCCAAGAAGGTGAAAGAGGGTGAGACGCCCCTGGAATATATGGTGCGGAATTTTGGGGTGTTATATACAACGCATGACTATGGTGTAGAATTGACAAAGGAAAAGCTGAGATTAATGTGTACAGTTGTATGGCCAATGTTAGTCCCAGAATGGCCAGAGCAGGGGTCGATGGACCCAGAGCTAGTGCAGAAGGTGCATTCTCAAGTCACCGAGCAATACGGACATCCTGAACAGTACCCGTATATAGATATATGGAGATATTGTATAAAAGATAAGAGCCATTTTATAATGGTAGCGGGGAAAAATAAGAAGCAAGTACCCCCAAATTGTGGAGAGAAAGAGAGAGCGGTGTTGGTGGAACAGCCGGAAGAGAGTGATGTTTTGCCCCCACCTTATCCATCGTGTTATGGGGCAGCTAGAGAAGCTTTGAGTGCCGCGGTTGCGCGGGCGGAGAGGGGGGAGCGGGCAGCTGCTGTGCCTCGGTCAGCTCCCTCAGCTCCGTCTCGTGGGATTGCGGAGGAGGAGCAGGGTGCAGCGGGTGGAGGGGACAGAGAGGCTCCACCAGAGAAGATTGAGATGCCCGATGGGAGCATATATAAATTAGTATCCCATGGGGATGGTGATAGCGAAAAGGAGGATGAGAAACAGGGAGTTACCACACGCGCAGCGAATAATATACATAAACCCCGGATCTATACCAACACAATCCCTACCAGAGCGCTATGCAGATGCCCTTGCGGGAGGTGCCAGGCCCTCCACTGGCGGATGGGAATCCGGGGCCAATGCAATACACATACGTCCCATTCACGACAACAGATCTTTTTAACTGGAAAACACACACACCACTGTATTCCACAAATCCCGCAGCAGTGGCCAGTATGATAGAGTCAGTTATGCTCACACATAACCCCACATGGGCAGATTGTCAGCAATTAATGTTGACAATGTTTACCACAGAAGAAAGAGCCCGAATAAATAGTAGCGCGCAAAAGATTTTACTCGCCCAGGCTGTAGCAGATGCTAAGCCCCAGCCAGAAGCGTGGGCAGAGGAACATTACCCCAAAACAGATCCTAAGTGGCCGTACAACACACCTGAAGGTATTGCCCATCTGCAGACATATAGAACAGCGGTAATAATGGGTGTTAAAGCGGGAGGGAAGAAGCCCACAAATATGGGAAAAATAGCAGATGTGATACAAGAAGTAAAGGAATCCCCAAGTGCGTTTCTAGAGAGATTGCTGGATGCGTACAGGATGTATAGTCCTATTGATCCTGAGGCAACGGAGAATCAGAGGTTAATTAACTCCTCGTTTGTGGGACAGTCACAGAGGGATATACGGAACAAAATACAGAGAATAGATGGGTTTTTGGGGAAAGGTATTAGTGAATTAGTTGAGATTGCTAATAAGGTGTATCATAACCGAGATCTAGAGGAGATAAAGAAACAGAAGGGACATACCGGGGTGGTCGGATATATGGGGAATGGTGGAGGACGAGGTGGCCCAGATAGAGGGAGGGCAAGGGGTAGGGGGGCTAGAGGAAGAGGTAGGGGAGCCCCTAGGGAACCCCTAGGACCCAACCAGTGCGCCTGGTGCCGGGGTGAAGGTCACTGGAAAAATGATTGCCCTGCATTTTTGGCTAAATTTGGGGGCAAGGGGAGTCTGGGGAAGCGGGAGGTCAAGCCTCTAACGGCCAGGTAACGAACGGCAGGTATGAGAGAAATGAGGATGCCGGAGCAGGGTTTGTGGGGACTGGCGGGAACGTCATTTGAGGGGCAGGATGCATATTGACAAGGACCTGGGCCCATCCCGCTCGGTAACCACGAGCCCACGGTCACTATGAGAGTGGGAAATAAAGATGAAATTTTTATGGTTGATACCGGTGCCGAATATTCTGTTGTAACAAAGCAAATTGCACCCCCAATGGGAAATGAGGTTGATATTATGGGAGCAATGGGAGTGTCTGCTAAATATCCCTTTCTTGCTTCTAGAAAATGTAGTGTGGGAGGGCATAATGTTGAACATGAATTTTTGTATATGCCCGAATGTCCCATCCAGCTCCTGGGGCGGGATATCCTTTGCAAATTGCAAGCCCAAATTACGTTCCTTCCCGGGGGTCACGCTCAATTAGACCTGCCTGAGAATGGCAGCTCTGCTCGGCAGCATAATCCAGCCAGCCAGCAACCCCAGTCTGTGAAAATCGCAGTTATTATGCCAAGGGAGGAAGAATGGCGCACGGCACCTACTCCTGCCGACCCGTATGCACTACTCCTTGAAATTCCTGGGGTATGGGCGGAGGAAAACCCGCCCGGACTTGCATAAACCCCCGGTATATGGAACCCGGTGCAACACCTGTGGCCCTAAGACAATATCATATCCCACAGAAAGCCAAGCAGAATATACAGAATACATTTACAGAGACTCAAAGATCACGGCATATTGAAATTCTGCGTGTCACCGTGGAACACACCCCTACTGCCAGTACTGAAAGAGGGCACACAGGAGTACCGCCCCGTCCAAGATTTACGGGCTGTCAACGAGGCCACAGTAACTCTACACCCTGTGGTTCCTAATCCATATAATTTGCTGGCATTAATTCCCGGAGATACAAAATATTACACAGTGCTTGATTTAAAAGACGCTTTCTTTTGCATCCGTCTGGCTCCAGCAAGCCAGCCCATTTTTGCATTCCAGTGGGAAGAGTCCACCACGGGGGCGCCCATCAAATGACGTGGACACGCCTCCCTCAAGGTTTCAAAAATTCGCCCACGATTTTCGGTTGCGCGCTCAGCCAAGATCTCCTCGCCTTCAACGCTCAGCCAGACAAAGTTGTGTTACTCCAATATGTTGATGATTTATTACTGGCTTCCCCCACAGAAAAAGACTGTTTATCTGCCACAAAAGCCCTGCTGTATCTGCTGTGCCAAGCAGGTTACAGAGTTTCTAGAAAGAAAGCACAAATATGCAGACAAAGTGTAAAATACCTGGGATTCCAGTTAACAGGTACCAAACGTGCATTGGGGGCAGAAAGAAAAGAAGCAGTGTGCCGCATACCCCAACCAAAGACCAGAAGACAAGTCCGTGAGTTCCTGGGAGCTGCAGGCTTCTGCCGCCTGTGGATCCCCAACTTCGCAGATATTGCCAAGCCCCTTCATCAAGCCACCAAGGGGGGAGAACAAGACCCCTTTCAATGGAAAGAAGAGCAAGAAGCAGCTTTCCTGAAATTAAAAAACCCTGCTAATGGAGGCTCCTGCACTGGGCCTGCCAGATCATAGCAAGCCCTTCCAGCTGTTCGTGCATGAACATAATCAAACAGCAACAGGAGTATTGGTCCAGAGTTTCGGCTCTTGGCTGAGGCCTGTGGCCTATCTCTCCAAGCAACTTGACCCTGTGGCTTGCGGCCTACCCCCATGTCTGAAAGCAGTGGCAGCCACCGCAATGCTGATAGCAGAAGCAGACAAGCTGACCCTTGGACAAGTTCTTCATGTCAAGGTGCCCCACGCTGTCAAGGCCCTGCTGGATGTGAAAGGAGGCTACTGGTTCAGTAACAGCCGGATGACGAAGTACCAAGCCATGATGTGTGAAAACCCACGGGTTCATTTGGACCTCATCGCTACCTTGAACCCTGCTACTTTACTGCCTGACTGTGAAGAGGATCCAGATCATGAATGCCTCCAAGTCATGGAAGAAGTGTTCAGTAGCAGGCCAGATCTGAAAGACGTACCCCTCGACAAATACGACCTACAGCTATTCACCGATGGTAGCAGCTACATGGATGATGGGAAGAAAGTCTCCGGCTATGCAGTAGTCTCAGCAGAAGAAATTATCGAAGCAAAGCCACTGCCAGGCCACACTTCTGCACAGTTGGCTGAAATAACGGCCCTAACCAGAGCTCTAGAAATCTCAGAAGGCAAGAGAGTAAATATCTACACTGATTCCAAATATGCTTTCATGACAGTCCATGCACATGGTGCACTCTACAAAGAAAGAGGCCTACTCACGTCCTCAGGACAACAAATCAAGTATGCAGCTGAAATCGCGGCCCTCCTGGAAGCTGTATGGAAACCAAGTGCTGTCAGCATCATGCACTGTCGTGGCCACCAAAAAGGCCATGATGAAATTCCAAAAGGCAACAGACGCGCAGACCAGGCCGCAAAAGCAGCTGCAAAACCACCACCACAATTGAGCAAGTCAAGGTCCTACTCTGCAAGCAAGAACCTCAACCTCCCATGCCAAATTACGAGTTCTATATGAATTGGAGAAAATTTGAACCCAAAGGCGAATTCATTGAAATAATGTTGCATAAATGGCAAGATGATTATGAGCTGTTAGAACTCAATCATGATTATATCCAATGGCTTTTCCCAACTCAAACACAAGGCCGAAATTTCTATTCCACTCCTCTGAATCCGAAAGAACACGTCTGATGATTGACACCTCAGAAGTTCAGCAAAGACTACGCAGAGCTTACAAAATGATGCTGAAATTCTTCGGCGTAAAAATAATGGGGGAGTGTGCAGAAGACAAAGAAATAACTGAAGTTGAACGAGCAGAAAATTTTGCCTCACGTTTTGAAAATTTGACAAATAATCCTCACAATAATCTACGAATCACACGAATACTGCACAGTCTGGGAGAATTGGGAGCAGAAGAATACCAAGCCCCGTTGGTGAGGTTCTTCCTCAAGGAGATCCTTATCAAGAACAGACTGCCAAGAATGAAGAAAAGTGCAATGAACTTTTTCATACCAGCAGTAAGAGATTCACAGGACAGACAAGATTTACTGTTCTTCGCATGGCGATACTATTTCCCAAAAGAAGAATTCGTCTGGGGAAGTCATGAAGAATTGGCACAATACAAGGCAAAACCAGTGGTGGCTGCACTCCTACCGGCGCCACTGAGTGAATGGACACCTGTGTACTCGGAGAAAGAAAAGAAGTGGCTGACAGAAGAACCAGGAGAATATGGAGAAGATGGATGGTTCCAGTTGAAACGGACAAATAGTCCTACCAGCAACTTTGGCTCCTGAAATCGTAAGAGCACTACACGCAAGTACCCATGGAGGAAGAGAAATGATGGAGCAGCAGTTGGAGCCACATTTCTATGTACCAGGATTGTCAGTAATCTGCAAAGCAATAGCCCAGCAGTGCGTAACATGTGCCAAAAACAACCCAAGAACAGGCCCATCTCAACCTCCAGGGAAACAGCCAATCGGGCTATCCCCAATGGCATCATTACAAATAGACTTTACAGTGCTGCCACCCTGCAAAGGATACAAATATTTACTGGTGATGGTGTGCACTTTAACAGGATGGGTGGAAGCTTTCCCAACGAGAACTGAAAAGACCACAGAGGTGGTAAAGAGTCTGATGAAAGAAATAATACCACGTTATGGACTTCCACTCGAAATAGGGTCGGACAATGGCCCTGCATTTATACAGAACTGTCTACAGTAACTCGCCCGGCTACTGGGTATTACCTGGAAGCTACATACTGCCTACAGGCCCCAAAGTTTGGGAAAAGTCGAGAGAATGAACTGCACCCTAAAGACTTTGATGTCCAAACTGTGCCAAGAGACGTCACTGGGCTGGTTGGACTTGCTGCCGATAGTCCTCTTGCACATTAGGTGCAGACCAACCCCCCAATTGAAGCTAAGTCCGTACGAACTTATGTTTGGACGGCCAACCCCTCTGATTAATGGACTAAGGGGGACCTTCGGGCATTGGGAGAAAATAAATTAACTGAACAGGTTGTAATGTTGGGGAAATCCATGCAGAAATTGAATACTTGGGTGGGGGATAATATACCTCACTTTCTATATCCTTCACTGCATAAGTATTGTCCGGGTGACACAGTATGGGTAAAAGAGTGGAAAAATGATCCACTGGGTCCAAAATGGAGAGGTCCTTACATTGTTCTGTTATCAACCCCTACAGCAGTAAAGGTTGCCGAAGTGGTTCCGTGGATACATCACTCCAGAGTGAAGGCAGCTGCAGCCAGTCCTGAACCAGCATGGAAGGTCGTTACCAACGAGACCAACCCGCTGAGGCTGAAGCTGACAAAGACCACAGTAGCCACGAGCACCTAAATGATCCTAACCCAGATAATTCAGAGGATCAACAAGTGGGTGTTTTGATGGGCACAGGTCCTGACCACCCGCCAACGGGGGATACCCACAGGGTGCTTTTTAGGGGCCCGGCCCCCACCCTTGATCATCCAGAAATGTTCTTTACTTTTGAAATTCCGGTGGGGAGGGATTGGGTTTATGTGACTGTGAAAAGAATTGCCCAAGGAATTCTGACATTCGGGGCATTTGTGGTGCTGATTTTGTATCTTGCTAATTTGATTTATGGACTCTCGCGTGGAGCATGCCCCAATTGTACAGGTATCGCTGGGAAAGTGGATATTTCCCATATCTGGAATGGTACACACCCAGTGATGGAGAACCGTACCATGTGGAGACAAAAACGAGAAGTGACATCTGAGATTTTGCCAAGAGGACATTTACTTGTGCAATTTAAATATGACTATGCCAAAAAGTCTGGACAAAAGACATGTTGGGTGTGCAGCAGAATGCACCCAGAGACAATCCATATCCCATTTGCTTCCGTTCCAATGAATCTGAGTGTGTTTGCATCAGGGAATATCACAATACACCCTTTTAGGCCACCCATGCAACGACCAGAAGGATATGAGTCCGGATATCCTATAATAGGGTACATATATCCCCCAGAGTGGTGTTTCCAAATAGGACCAGATAGGGACACACATAAGAAGGAAGGGTGTTATTCAAGTAAATTTAATTGGACATCATACATATACACAATTGACACAAAGGAACAGTCAAATTTTCTATACATACAGTGCAGAAAACTCACAAGTGAACAAGAAGGAGTGATTACGAGAGAGTCTGATGGAAGCAGAGTGTACTAGAAACGACGAGACGAATGAGGCGAATGATGGTAGAGTTAGCAAAGGGAACATTACATCTATCACCATTCATGCTAGAGGAGGGATACCAGGTGTGTTGTGGGAGAGTGTGTTACACATGGGTTCCACCAACAATAACGGGAATGTGTTACTTGGCCAAGTTGGTCCCAATCCAGAGACTAAGGGGAGGACACAAACACAGAACTTCACCCTAGGTACCCACTGGTGTTTGAAAGAACGAAAAGAGAATGTTTGCAAAGATAGATCGAATATGGTCATGGTTGCCAGCATGGACTGGATGGGGACGAGAGATGATGAAAAGATTGAATAGCTATGTCAACTTAATGGATGAAATTCTGAATAGAACTAGTATGGATATCCAGCTGCTGAATCTGGAAGTGCGTGAGCTACGAAAGGTACAGATGATACATGACATGGCGATTGAGCAAATCAGTGCGGCTCTGAATGGATTGTGTGAAATGACAATGCACTATGAATGTTGTACTTTTATTAAAAACACACACACGAAGTCCCGGACTATTACCAGGTAATTCAAGATCACCAAGAAAAGGTAGCACAGTTGCAAGGTGCAGCAAGGAGAATTGCCGCCGAAGGCTGGAATCCACTCCGTGGGTTTGGAGCAATCGGAGAATGGTTTGGATCCATCTTGAGATTTATTTCACAGATTGGATCCATGATACTCATGCTAGTGATGATCTTGATTGTAGGGATACTGATGTACCGCATAGGGCTATGTTTATGGCCACTGTGCAAGACAGCACTAACACCCACACCAACACAAAAGATACCACTGATAATTCCACAGGGTATGTTGAAGAAGGGGCCCCTAAGGTATGAAGGATTTCAGAATAGCGGAGTGTGATGGCTACAAGCATCAGGAAAAGAACCTGAGGCTTGAGCCAAGGGGGGAATGAAGTGGAATCAGGCTGAAAGATGGTCGCTACTATGAGCCAGGCGGCCATCTTGTTCAGAATATTGGTTCATTAGTAAATAGAATAGATTTTATTAGATGTGAAAAACGAAGCTTACATAGAATTTTAGGAATGTGTGGTAGATTAGGGAACTAGCAATAAAACGAGGCAGAATCCGGCCAGTTCTTGGCACGAAGAGACAGGAAGATGAATGAATGGGGCAAGGTCATGAAGACTCGCAGAGAAACAAAGGGATCGTAGAGAACAGACCAGGTCCCAAGCTATCTCAAATAAACACAGCCGGTAGGGAGGAGGGCACACCCAGAAAAAGCACAGCAGCAAATCACGGACTGTCAACTAACATGAAGTGTATCAATTTATTGCTAAAATGTGGAATTTCTTTGTACTAACGATGGGAGGTATTAACCCACGTGGGGTGGAATAAAGTGTCATCGGGAGGTGGGCTAATTGGGATGTACCTAATTACGTATCTTTGGGTATAAGACCCCTTGTAAGGGGGGGAGACGGGGCTCACTTTGCAATTCAATCCTGTGTGAGCACTTGTGTGACGACACAATAAAGTTTGCCTTTCCTGAAGAGACTCGTGTTCAGACAATCCTTGCTTGTGTCCGGTCCGGCGCCGAATTGAAAGTGAACCTGATTGACTCCGGTAACATATCAACTTATATTTTGTGTATCAAGGTGATGGGCTTTGCTTTGATATAAGTATAGATTTTCTCAAAGGGCGTGGTCGTTATTTTTCTCTGTCTCTTGTTTGAGCCCAGCACAAGGGATTGACCACACCTTTAATATAGTTATTTTTTCTGTAAAGCAAACAACCAGCCTGTGTAGTTTCTTGATGCTGAACGAATGATATCATCTATTAAAGAATATAATTAATAATAAATTTGAGTCCCGTATTGTATAATTGCCAAAATGCTGACTGAGTCATTTACAGGTTTTTGTAACCTGTATTGAATATATATAGGTTCATCATAATACAGTAGGCAAAGAGGTCCTGTTTAAGAGCTTACAATCTAAAAGGATAGAGTGATATTGAAGGTTTAAAAGTTTACTGGAAAGCGCCTACAGGTTTTGTAGCGCTGTACAAAGGAATGTTAAAGTATGTATGCAGGTAACTAGAAGAAATAAGAAAGAGGAAATTAGGCAGATTTATTTGGTATTCAGGTGATAAGTGGGAATAGAAGTTTTCTTTTCTTTTCAGGAAAACATTTGATTAATTTGGTCATATTGTTAAATGGGGATCTGTGCACATAGAATTGATAATTATCGTCTAAATTTTTAAAATGCCCTTCTATACTTTCTTTCCCAGTTTATGATATTGTGTTATGTGTTTTATCTGAATATACAGAAGCATTTGTGAAAAAAATGGTGACCGTTGCAAAAGTAAAATGAAGTTTTCACATTCTTCTCCTAGCCCCCCCATTTTGTGTCTCATGACCCCTCCTCTCCTCCATTTTGTCTCTCTCATGACCCCTCCTCTCCTCCATTTTGTCTATCTCATGACCCCTCCTCTCCTCCATTTTGTCTCATGACCCCTCCTCTCCTCCATTTTGTCTCTCAGGACCCATCCTCTCCTCCATTTTGTCTCTCTCATGACCCCTCCTCTTGTCTTTGTGTCCGAAAATGTGCTGCATTTTTTTTCAAAATGGATTCCAGGTTTCTTTAAAGCATTTTAACCATGTAATTTTAATTAAATTTTCACAGGTTATTAATATTTTTTATCCAAATTTTTTTTTTTTTTACTTTGTGAAAATTACCCACGCATGCCAACTTCGATGGAAGATTATTTGATACCAATATCGATGCAGCTATTGGAATTGAAGGAAATTTACTCAAACACATTATCATTTCACATTACAATGTTACCTTTACCGGATAACAAAAGGAATTATCAGACACCAGGCAATAAAACATTCTAATAATGTATTTCATTTTACATTAATGAAGGCTGGGTGGAGTAGAGGTAATGTCACTGCTCTGCATGGAGAGAGCCTGTGGAGTCATGGGTTCGATCCCAGCGAGCGACCTCTCCAGTAAGTGTCCTTGGCAAGACACCTAACGGTACATAATCGCCACCCATGACATACTTGAAAACGAGAGAAATCTCAATGTATCCTTCCTGGTAAAATCCTTTCTCAAAAAAAAAAAATGAAGGAAGGAAGAAGACCTTTTATCCACAACTCATCGATAATTTAATGCGATTAAAGATCATTGATTTGGAAATAAAACTTAAGACATGTCAGTTTCACAAAACAGTTATTTTCAACCAGTAAGAAAGAAGATAAAGAAAGAAGAATAATGTATTTTTTATATGCTGATGGATTATCATTGTGTTGTCTAAGTGATAATTATTCTGTATCTATTATTTTATATTTATTATTTTATATTTTATTTTTTCTGTTTGGTTACAATCAATATTTTTCAAATTCCCTGACACATTTAGGATTATTGGAGATCACATCCAAATAAAGTAGAGCTAATTAATGTATCTAGGAACATATAATTTAATTCATTTGCATAAATACGTTTCATGACATATATAGTGGTAAATGGAAAGTTTTAAATTTGGTAAAATTATAAGTTGTTTTTATTTTTGATTTTATTTAAGATCGGTGTGCTTTATAAACCAGGTTTGTTTCATAACAACAAACAAGAATGGATAGGATATCAATTAATAATTTTTTGATATATATTAAAATGGGTGGAGTATGCACTTCGGCTATTTCCCTTTTGAGCCAAAGTTGCGTATATATATATAGAAAAAAAAAAATATATATATATATATATATTTTTTTTCTCTCTAATGCAATGAGTCAGAAGTAGTAGGATTTTCCTTTTTTTGTTGCGTGAGGCCCATAGGCTTTGCGGGGAAATTTTAAAATTTATTATCTCTGTCTTTGTAATTAACAACATTTTATTGTTTTCGTGCACTTGAGAGTGATAATGAATGAATGGATGTATATGATTAGTGGGTATACCATATTTTATTTTTTAATTTTTTATTTATTTGTTGCTAAAACCGTATCACATCTTCATCATCAAGAAATCTGACAGTCACAATGACTGCATATGGAACGGATCTTGGACATTTTGTGTCAAAGGTCACAGGTAATAAGCAACCAGTGTGAAACAGCTTGTTCAGGAGTCCCTATGGCGGGAGCTCTGATGACATTCAATGATTATGCGTCTCAAGCTGGGATGTTGGAAAAGACCACACCTTGATCTCGCACTTTGGACTACGGTATTAGATTATGAGATATTATTTTTTTATTTAATTCCCTAGATAAGTGTAAGAAAGGATTGGATATGGGAAAATGAGAATGTATTTCTTGAGAGTGTGTGTCAATGCAGGTGTGTATGCGTTCTGTGGAGTGAAGCTGAACATAAGAAAAGACACAGATATAGATCTGACTCATGTTGATTATTAGATAAATTAACTTTTACATTCAAGTTATTATATTTTTCTTGTTCGGTGAAGTACATTTTGGGAAATGGGAATAAATAATTATTTAATGTCTAGATTAGGTAGTTTGGCCCAGGCTCCAAGTGTGGTTCGATGGAAGAGTGAATCTAGATAGATAAGTGTATTTTATGCTCATAAAGGGCCTCCTAGGGAATCCTTTTAGTATATCATAAAGGTAGAGCGGTATTTTAGGAGTAATTACCAGATTTTTTTCTTTTCCTCTGAGTATCTAGAATGATCTAGAGGTATTAGGCAAGGATACTATGGCCCCAGGTATAATTAGTTTAATTGCCTAGTTTGTTTTATCCGTTTTAGTGATCACGATTGTATATGTGATCAAAGAGACGTTTGAAAAGGTATTTTATTATGATAGGTAGTTTTTTAACTTTCTGTATGATTTTAAATGTCCTGTGAAAAGCCTGTTCTGATAAAATGGGCTGTGAAATTCACCCCCTCCCATTTTGAGTGTCACAATTCTGTATGTCTTTTATTACATAGGATGTTGGCCTGTGGAATTTAGCTGATTTCCTGTTTAGTGCAGGAAAAGGTGTGTGTGGACATTGTAAACTAGAAAAATCCCATCTCTGAATCATATGTAGTAATGAACCGTGTTGGTTAAACTGTGACGTGGAACTGTATCTGTATGCTGATTGGCTATAAGTTCTTTGAAATCTAATAAATTGGTCTGACTAACACCGAATTATTCAGATATGAAATAGCCATATCACGGTGTGGTTGTTTTTATTGTCTCCTCTGACCAGAGCGCAGCGCCTTACTTCATCTTTGATATATGAGAAAGAAAATGGTCTATTGAGATTTCATATATGGTAATTATAATAGGGAATTTGTTTTTGTTTATCTAAAATTGAAATTTAACAGACTCAACTCCACTCCTTTTCTGCTAGAAAGAGGTACCAGACAGGGCTGCCCGCTTTCCCCTCTTTTATTTAACCTTGCGTTAGAACCTCTTTTACGTCTCATTGACTCCAGTCATGAGATTGTAGGAATACGACTGGACCGTACCGTCATGTTGAAAGTGGTTGCTTTTGCAGACGACTTGCTACTCTTCCTTTCTAACCCTGCGACGGACACTCCTTCCTTATTAACCTTATTATACTCTTTTCAAACCGCCTCATGGTTTAAGATAAACTACAACAAGATGGTAGCGCTTTCCTTAGGGTCTATTCCAAGTGGGGACTGGCTGACGGACTTTCCTTTTCAGTGGGCTCCGACCCCTTCTATTAAATACCTCTGAGTTTTTTTACCACGTGACCTTTCCCAATTATACAGTTTAAATATTAATCCCATTTTATCTAACTCCAGAACTCTGACGGCATGGGGTTCCCTCCCACTCTCGTATCTAGGTCGAGCATTTCTTATTAAAAATTACATTGTTTCCCAAACTCCTCTACCCTTTACAAGTCCTACCTATACTTTTACGACCCGCTGACATTCGTTTATTTCATAAACTGTACGCCTCATTTATATGGCAAGATAGACAGGACCGTATATCCCTCTCCAGCCTCCAACAGTCGTTCTCCCATGGAGGTATCAATTTTCCAAACATCTCAGATTACAATTTGGCTGCCCTTTATCGATACGCCTCAGACTGGATACGGGGCACCTCCCATTATATTGACCACGCGGTGGAGCAAGCGTTACTACCCTCTTCCTCCCTATTGACTTTTCTTCACCAACACTCCCAGGCGGTTCCCCCGTCTCTCAGATCCAACCCTTTATTGTACACTACCAAACGTGCCTGGATCCATCTTTATGGTCCCCTATTTTACGTAATCCCAATTTTCAGCACACATCTCCTTCTCCCATATTCACCACGCTAGCCCAGCGAGGCCTGACACAACTGCACCACTATGTAGATGCAGAATCGAGACTGTCCTTCTCCTTCACGACTTTAGGTAACATTATAGCCCCTCTTTCTCTCCACCCTGTCTTTTATCTGCAACTGCGACAATTTCTTCTCGCTAAATTTGCGGATTTCAACCCTGTGGATTGGGCAAACCCTCTGGATTCCCTATTGTTCATGAATTCCATACCCCCTCCCTCGACTTATAGTATTTATCTCCACCTACAGGTTTCCTCGCCTACATCTGCCCCTTGGATGGCAATTTCAAAATGGACCACTCATTTCCCAACACTTACCCCGCAGGACCTCATCCGATCCACTTTACAAACCCGGCACCTCATTCCTTCAGCTAATTATTGGGATATGCTATACAGAATCCTCCACCGCGCTTACATGGCGTCCAATAGGATGGCCAGAGCCGGGCTCACACCTACCGCTGCATGTCTCAAATGTGGTCACTCTCCTGCCGACCTCTGGCATGGTTTATGGTTAAGTCCTAACATTCAGCTGTTCTGGGACTTTATCCATAGCTTCTGCTCGACGGTCCTTCGAATCACAGCTACCAATACTCCTGAATGGGCCATTTTTAACTTTCTCCCTCCTGCCCCAGTCCGTCCCCAACCTAAAAGTCATAGGTTCTGGTTCGCTTTGCTGGCGGCCACAGGTAAAAAGGCCATTCTCTTCCAATGGATTTTCCCGACCCCATCCACCTTTCGTATGGTATATGACATTTGGTTTATTCACTGTTTTTAATTGATTGGATAGAAGCCTCCTTGCACCTGGAGGACCGGACTATGGCATTTTTCAAGAATTGGTCACCCCTAATTGCGACCCTTCCCGAAGATACAAAAACCTCATTGCGTCGCACCTTTTACTGCACCTCCTGGTATTCTTTACAAATGTTGAAAGGTTCCCCACCTATCCCCCACACACCCTCTGACCCTGTTCTGTCCCATTTCCTGGCCTCCATTGACCCTACCCCTGATTAAACTCTTTCTACTCCTGTAGGACATGATCCTATATGACCCGCTTCGGCCCTGTTGTGCTGTACTGAACGTTTGCATCCTATCTCCATTCGATCCCCGGAGGAATTGTTACCCCCCCATGTCCGGTGTGTTGCCGCATAGTTTGATTAATTTGATTCGCTTTCTGGTTTTCATATTGCTATGACATCGTTTACCTTTTCTTTGTTTCTGTATCGCAATTGAAACTTCAATAAAAATATATTAAAAAAAAAACAAATCATATATCAATAATTTTGTAAATGGTTTTTAATCTTATATAAATTTTTTATATAAAAGTGATTTTACGTGTCACGCGATGTGATCGCCGTCGCTGGGGAGGATACAGCAAGCGACGTCTGATGTCAACTCCTGTTGCTCGTACCCCATTTATTTTTGAGGACTCCACTCTGTCATTATTCAATGACTTGCCGTTTACTGACGCTCATGGCCAGCAGGCGTTTTAGAGAGGTGTCTGCTTTCTTGCGAGACCACGGTGGCTGGCTCTTTGTATATCACATATGCTAACGTGTGCCACTTGGTCGCCTCTCCGGAGGCTGCGTGGCACCTATTGCGTTCCCTGGGAGTCCCGTCTACCCCAGCCTCTACCGCAGTGTCCCTTCCCAACTGATTTTGACCCAGGCCGCTGTTGCTCATTGTGTCCTGTACCCCTTTTCTCCCTTCAACTTGATACTGATACAGCCTTTCGGCTGTTACTTTACTGCCGTATCCCCGGGAGAGCCCTCCCCCCCTTTCTTCTCCCCTGTGTTGCTTTTTTACTGATTTTCGTTCCTGGGCATTTATTTTTGCTGTGGCCCTTGTTTTTTGAGGCTTCCTCTCCAGGACTTTTGGGACGTCAGGGTTTCCCTATCCCTCCCCTTTTTAAAAAAAAAATTTTATGTGAGGGACATTGGGTTACCCTGGGCGAGCCATCGGAACGTCGACCATGGCTCTAGCAGTTCTTTTTGGCCCCAGGTTCCCCAGCCCTGTGACCTCTTCCAAGGCCACCGATCTTCCCTTGGTTATCGGGGTGAGCCGGGAATGTCACCTCACTTGGGCAGTCCCCTGCTTTCCTACACTCCTCCCCCTTCCCATTATATTGCCCCTGGTGTCCCCCTGCAGACTTCCCTGGCTTCTTTGTGCAGGCCGCCCAGCTGGTTATGTCCCCCCCATCCCTGTGCGCTTATGTGATTCATTTTGTTATGGTTGTTGGATGCACTGAGGCCGACTTTTTGTTTCCCTATGTTCGACAGCCGTTTCTTTGCTGACTTTTGCATACTATTTGCGGTGTCTCCGCGTGATTACTGTTGATCCTGCGAGGTCTTTTCTATCTCTGACCTTTTGTACTATTTTATAGTCAAAAATATAGAATAAAAAAATAAGTAATTTTAATGTAAAATGAGTCATTTTTTAATGGAAAATTTGTAATATAAAACGCTCATTTTACATTAAAAACTTTAGGATTATATAATTTTATATAAAAATAACTTCACAGTAAAACACTCAATTCATATTAATCTTTTATATTTTTTATAATATATTAATCTTTTTTTAATGGAAAATGAGTGGTTTAAGGTAAAAAATGTTTTCTTCATTATATAATTTTATAAAAAATGGTTTTAGATAAAATAATTATTTTAGTAAAAATAAATTTATATAAAACTAATTTTACATTAGAATTTTTTTTTATAAAATTAAAACCTTTTCCACTAAAAGACATATTTTACAAAATCAGGTCTATTCAGGGCCGGTGCTAGACTATTTTGCGCCCTAGGCAAGACCAGCTACTTGCACCCCGCCCCCAAAAAAAAAAAAAAAAAAGACACAACATGAAACTGCTAAATTTCTTTTTATTTTTCAAGAATAAAGTTTGAAAAGCACCAATAGTAAAATAAATATAAATAAACTGTATTAAACCATCTTAAATTAACTCTATTAAATAAATATAAATTAACTGTATTGAACAAATATAAATTAACTGTATTTTTCTTAACGAAAACAAAAAAAAATAAATTACAGGGTTATTCAGAGAGCGTAAAAAGCAGGAGAATGACTGGAGAATGAAAAATTCTAGGTCAAAATAGCCAAACCAGAAAAATTCTCCCTTTCATCTCACTTTACAAAATCAGCTATTTTGACCTAGAATTTTTCATTCTCCAGTCATTCTCCTGCTTTTCACGCTCTCTGAATAACCCTGTATGAGTTGTCACGTAAGTTTCAATTTCAGACACATCAAAATTTCACTTTGCATGCCTTATCCTTTGCAAATTTTTTCACCATTTCAACCAGATCAAGGGCTGATGCCTGGGCATGTTCAATGGATATAGTTGCCAAGCCAACTAGTCTCTTTTCCAACATTGTTGAACGTATGTAGGTTTTTATAAGTTTGAGCTTTGAGAAACTACGTTCACCACTTGCCACTGATACTGGAAGTGTGAGAAGGATCCTCAGAGCAACGGAAACATTAAGCACGTTATCCAGAAGTTTATTTTGCAGTATGTAGAGAAGTACTTCTTGTGGTGGCATAGACTTTGGAAGTCTTCAAGCTATTGCTTCGAGTTCACAACGCAGATCTTCAGCATCAATATCTTTGTTCCCATTATGCATCAATGATTTTTCCAAATTTCTGCAGTTCTTGTGTAACTCTTCAGTAGATTGTTTCTTTATTCTGTATATATCATATAGGAAGCCAAATAGTGAACTATATTGTTTTAGTTGTTGGAATCTCTCTTCAGTAGATTGTATGGCCACATCTAAAACTGCATAGTAAAAAGCGATTTTGAATTTCTGCTTCGGATCTTGTGGTGCCTCTTCTCGGGACTCATATTCAAACTGCCGTTTCTTTGTCCTGTTACGAACTTGAGCTTCTGTCTCAAAGTTTGGTAGTATTTGTATCTCCTTTGCAATCTCAGTAGCATCTATCAAAACCTGTTGAAAGCCCTCATCACACCTGCAGGATATGAGATAATTCTTGGTCACTTCCAGTTGTCTTGTAGCTGAATTTAAATCCGCTTCCTTATTTTGCAGTAGCTTGCTTGGAAGATTAACTTCAAAAAGGATGTTGTACCATGTAACAAGGGATACCACAAACTTGAACTTACTGATTGCATCAGCAAGGCCCTTGGCTTCCATTTGGGAAGTATTCCCAGATGGACCAGTTAGGCTTGTATCATCATAGATCTGTATCAATGCATCATATATATTACCAAGATGATATCTCAGTGGTTTCAAAGCATCGATCCGACTCTAACAGTAATGCCTAAGTCTGATATATGGCTAATTAGAACTTGCCAACGCTTAGTTGATGTAGAGAAATAATTATAGATCTGTTGAACCAACCCGAAGAAAGTAGTTGCTTCCAGCAACACCTAGCAGCATCGTTGACTACCAAGTTTAAAGAATGTGCATTGCAGGGCACAAAAAAGGCACGTGGGTTTAAGTCCAGGATTATCTTTTGTGCTCCATTTTGTTTGCCTTTCATATTACTCCCATTGTCATACCCTTGACCACGCAGATTTTCAATTGGCAATCCAATTTCTTCCAGCTGCCCGAGAAGAGTTTCTGCTATAAAGGCACCTGTCGTCTCCTGTAGTGAGATAAATCCCAAGAAATGTTCTTTTATGGTAATGCTTTCAGACTCCTCATCCGATGGTTTGCTTACATCGACAAAACGTACAATCATTGTCATTTGCTCAATATGACTAACATCAAGTGTGCAGTCCAGAATAATTGAATATTATTTGGCCGCGTTGGTGCATGTTATAATTTGTTGCTTTATAGCACCAGCTAAAAGCTGTATAAGCTCATTCTGGATATCTTTTCCCAGGTAGTGAACCATTGTTTCTTGATCTTTAACCCTATGCAAATGTTCATTCATGATAGGATCAAAAAGGGCTAGATATTCTACAAACTTTAAAAAGTTTCCATTGCCAGCACTATACAACTTGTCATTTGTTCCACGGAATGCCAGGTTTTGCATGGCAAGAACTCTTACCAAAGCAATCGTTGCAAGACTTGTTGCCAATATTGTTCTTCTTGCCTAATTTTCTGCTGGTTGATCATATCAATTGTTTTATCTTTAGATAAGCGCAATTCAAGTTCACGCCAGGCTTGATAGTTTTCGTAATGGTCAGTATTTCTCTCATGTGAAGAAAGAATTGCTCCAATGTTCTTCCAGTCTTTTGAACCGGTTTCTTGTAAGGATGATGCAAAAGTTCTTTTACTGAACAATTTACAGCAAAAACAAAAAACAACATCTTTTGAGGTTGAATATATCAACCATTGACGACACACTTCTTCACCATTTGTCAGTCTCCTGTTGTAGTGTACAGAAGAAAATCTTCTGTTTTTGGAGTCTTTGGGAAAATCATGTGATACAACTTGCTGTGGTCCATGTTGAATTATGAGCGGTCGTAGATCATCATTGCAAGAGTATGGCCATTTGGCAGGATCACTGTAATCCAAAGCAGGAATAATATCTTCTTTTGATGACTTTGCAGTACTAGTCTCACTTATATTGACATCTTTTTCTTCTGTGTGCGTTCCAGAAACATTTCCAATTTGTGAAACTTCACTATGACTTGTACTAGGAGCACAACATTCAGCTTCCCCAGTGGCAGCTTCTAGAAGAGTACAGTCACATTCTTGTTCTTCATTTGCTTTCTTTGTATGAAAGTATTTCAACAAGGACCCTTCTTGCTTTGCTTGCTCCTTGGCTTGTTCTGCCTTTCATTTGCGGTACTGGGCGCTAGAAGGTTTTTTTCTATCAGCCATAGCTCACTAGAGAAGGGAACAAAGAACATCTGCTTGAAATGTGCACCTGTTGTGATTCAGTGATACAGTTGTGAATGATTCAGTATTGTATTGAGAGCATTATAGACTGGGCACTGAACATGAGCGTTATAGACTGGGCACTGAACATGAGAGAGTTATAGACTGTGCACTGAACATGAGAGCGTTATAGACTGGGCACTGAACATGAGAGCGTTATAGATTGGGCACTGAACACATGGGTATATATTGCCCCCCAGCTCACATCATGCGTATATATATTGCCCCAGCTCACATCATGCGTATATATATTGCCCAGGCCAGCCCGCCACCACATCATGCGTATATATATATTGCCAGCCAGCCAACATCATGCTCACAGTCAGATGCGCGGCGCCATCCCATCATGCGTTAGCGATGGCGTATAATATATATATATATATATTTAAACTACTAGAACAAACAGTAAAAAATAATAGTCATGTAGATGTTGTCAGGAAAGAAAACGAGAGGGTCTAATTTTTTGACAGTCTTACATTAATTGTATTGTTGGACAAGGGCTTTTGTATATGCAAGTTGCAACCCTATGAATACTACTACTTCTTCCACTAATTTTCTAAAGACCAATTTGATGTTTACTTTAAAACCCAGACTCATCATGTTTGCAATATAAATAATGCAAGACCAAATATAGATATGTGAATTGCACTTGAGAAAACAAGTAAGTGACAAACCAATATTCCTCTCAGCATGCAAATCCAGGTACACTGAACACCTGTAGGCTGTAGCATCACACAAGCAGCGAGAACAAAAGTTTTTTTTCAAAAAACGTCCATAGACCGTTTCCACGCCCGCCCGGCCACGCCTAGGAGGGGCCGAGGGTAAATATGGGCCGCAATTCCCCATTGAGGTCCCCATCCGGCAAGCTGGGCGCTGCGCCCTCCCGCACAGACCTCCGCCGGAGGCTACGATGAGCCTCAGACTGAGGAGTAGCGGAGTCCAGACTTGCCTTTCTTACTGTGATGTGGAGGAACAGATGCTTTGCTCTCAATGTGAGGGAGTGATGCTGAGCCCCCCCTCCTAATCTCTATTTCTCACCATTAGCAGAGGGAAGAAGGTGGAGTGTTTTAAAGGGGCCATGCTTTCATTATCACAGACAAAAGATCTCAAGGTTGGTCTGTCAGCTCACTGCCCAGCTGCCATTACATAAATGGTTAACACAGTGTCTGCTAGCACAGTCACGTAAAAAAAGATAGGAACGGTGGGCTGAAGAGCTTATATCCTAATGAGAAAAAATATACAAAACAAAAATGTGTACTGGTAAGACTTGATGGGTAAATGTCATTGGGAGCTTTTTCCCCATTCCATTTCCTCCATTCCTAGAAATGTTTAAATTTTCTTAACTAGATAACCCCATGCAGGGCCGGCGTCGACATATGAAATTGCACCCCCCGGGCCGCCCCCCATACCTGACAGGCAGGCCGGCGCAGGCAGCAGGCTCAGCAGCACACAGGCACACGCACAGTCCACAGCAGGACTCTGTCTCCAGTCCACAGTGTCCAGCCGACCGAGGAGAGCAACTTCCGTCCCTTCCTCCTTCTGAGTGTCAAGTCGTCGGCGCCTAGTCTAGACTCCGCCTCCTCCTTCCCAGGCTTCCAGCGGCGTCTGACGTGGGGCGGGGCGCGTGTGCTGCCGCCAGCCTCAACACGTGCAGGCGCCGCTGACATTGCGTGCACTGCGGAGCAGAGCGGGCGGAGCCTGGACAGTCAGGACCTGGTTGGTGCAGTGTGTGTGGACATGTTGATTGCGGCGCGGCCGGGCCCCAGCCCGGCGGACACAGTAAACACTAACGCACAATTTTTTTATTTTTTTTTCCGACAAAATTTTTTTTTTCAGGCCCGGCGCTGCGCCCTAGGCGGGCCTGCGTTCTAGGCGGCCGCCTAGCTTGCCTAGCAGCATCGCCGGCCATGGGTCTATTCATTCAAAAAAAGGTGAAACTCAGGAGAATGACTAGAGAAGTGAAAATTCTAGGTCAAAATAGCCAAACCAGAAAAATTCTCCCATTTATCTCACTTTCCAAATCAGCTATTTGGTCTATATCCTTTCTCTGAATAACCCTGTATATAAATGATGTCTGTAAAGACAGTTTTACATGAAATGGTTTTATATAAAGGGTCTATAGAGGGAAACTCTGGAGAACCTTTGGAGAAGTGAAAATTCTAGGTCAAAATAGCTGATTTGGAAAGCGAGACAAATGGGAGAATTTTTCTGGTTTGGCTATTTTGACCTAGAATTTTCACTCCTCCAAAAGTTCTCCAGTTTCACCCTTCAGTGAATAGACCTGATAGAAATTTATGTTTTTAAATATTATACTGTAGCGCTCACTCCCGGAGGAGCCGCTGAAAATGAACCACGGGTCAGTCTCCCCGCCTAGGGAATAAATATACTCCAACACAGTTGTGAGTTTTTATCATTTATATAGTTTACTAAAATATTTGAGCAGATGTTGAAATACGGTATTCACAAGTATTATTACAGTATTTTCGTATCACGGTAAAACGCGTAGCGGAAAGAAACGAAACACGAGGCTTTCGTATTTCGGAAAATAAATATTCGCAACCGAACATAAAAGCAATGCAATTCCCGATAGTTCAGAAAAAGGGGACACGTAGCAAAACCCCAAACATACAATCCCTTCGTATTACGGTAAACGCGCAGCGGAAAAGAGAAATATATTCGGAACGTATCTTTATCTTTTAACCCCTGTTCTGATTCGTAGAAGGAAATGAGTCCTGCACAAAAGTTAAGTCCCAAAATGTGAAAGGTGTATATGTGTGTGTGGTACCCGGTACTGTTCAACTGGCCAGTGAGTTTATTAAAGGAAGGTCTTCGACTAGTCAGTTGGGGCCCTGTGGACTTTAAAGAGAAAACAGCAGAGCGTCCTTTAATCATAAAACAGCCTTGGAGGCCTCTCACCCATCCGATGATTTCTTTAGGCTCCGCTGACCCAGGACGTCTCTCCACCCGATTTTGACTGGGGATACTAGCGGCCCGATCCGTTGTCTGACTCCACACAGCTTTTCCAGCTCACCCCCTGCTCTCCGTTCGATTCCTCCGGTCTGCAGCAATGCCTGGATCCCGGCGGGTCTTCTTCTCCTCAGCTTGGGTGATCCTCTCTGGACTAACAGGTCTCTCTTGGTCTCTCTTGGTCTCTGGCCTAGGCCCTCTCGTGATCTCTTCGATGCGTCTGCTCTCTTCCCTTCCCTGGCGCGCTCTGGAACTTTCTCCACGAGGCAGAGGATGTAAGTCTCCAGTCCCCACCCACTTCCTGTCTTCTTGCAAAGCATGCCGGGCATTGTAGTCCCAATATCCAGTATCTCTGATCGCGATAGTCTCCATCTTGTGGCCAAAAATAGGTACTGCCACAGAATTTTTACCACAGCGCTACACTCTCCCCCTCCTAAAACTCTTGGTCTCTCCAAGGAGGTACAACAGTTACATTACATTTCCACAATATTTAAATACAATTTACACAACGTGTACAGGTTCAGCAGCATACATATAGTGAGTTAATAACACTTCCTCAAGTTGACTCATATTTTGAGCTACCTCAGCTAGCATAGCAGACACTTCGGGCCACCTCCGTACTGTGGTGATGGCCTCTTCCGTGCTATGTCCTGGTGAGTCGTAGGTGAGTCGATGGGGCGGTCGAACAGAGCGTTTTGGTTCTGGCTCAATCAGTTCCTCTTCAGGTGGAAGTACTATAGGTGTTGGCTCAATCCTTCTCTCGATCACTGGAGCAGACGTTTCTTCAGAGTATGATCCCTCCAGCGAAGGCATAGAACTATAATCGCCAGAATAAGCTTCAACTTCCGGAGCTACCGGGATCCCAACAGCCTCAGGGACTTCCAGCTGAACTTCAAGAGCCTCAGGGATTTCTAGCAAGAAATTCAGGAGCTTCAGGCCTCAAATTACTCTCCCACCGCTCAGGAACAGCGACAACCTCCTCAGGTTCCGGTGAGCGCATCCAGTCTAGACAATAACTCTCTTCTTCACTGTCCCTTTCGCTCTCTTCGGCAACTCGGGTCTGTTGAGACCGAGTAACAGGGGGCAAACGTGGAACAGGCGGATTCGGCAGAGGCGGTTCGTCCCTAACTGGCATTCTCACAGCCTCTCTCAAAGGTAACAAATGATTCCGGTGCCAGTTCTTGAGAGGCCCAGCCTTTCCATCCGGGCGAATCTGATACACTGGTAGACCTGGCAGTTGTTTGTAGACAATGTAAACCTGGGAACTCCACCTATCCGCCAACTTGTGTCTCGCAGCAGCACCCAAGTTCTTCAATAGGACCCTATCACCGGGTTGTAGATCTTGTATTCGGACCTTCAAGTCATAGTTCCTTTTGTTTCTTTGCTCCCTGTTTCCCGAGGTCAACCGGGCCTGTTCAAATGCAGAAGCCAAATTCTTTCGAAGTCTATCCACGTAGTTTCTATGGGAAGCTACTGACGTCTGGTCTAGAGATAACCCAAATGCCAAATCAACCGGCAGTCGAGCCTCTCTTCCGAACATAAGACGGTACGGTGAGTATCCAGTTGCATCACTCTCCGTACTGTTATATGCATGCACCAGAGTAGCTATGTGTCGACTCCAACTCTGCTTCTCCACATTCGACAAGGTCCCCAGCATGTTTAGCAGTGTGCGATTAAACCTTTCAGGCTGAGCATCACCTTGAGGGTGATATGGTGTAGTTCGGGTCTTTTGGATTCCCAACAGCTCTAACAACTGCCCACCAGTCTGCTTTCAAAGTCTCTACCCTGATCAGAGTGTATCCTCCTTGGCAGTCCGTAGTGAACAAAGAACTTTCCATCAACACCTTGGCTACAGTCGGAGCGCGTTGATCTTTCGTGGAAAAAGCTTGGGCGTAACGAGTGAAATGATCAGTCACTATTAGAATGTTCCTTGCCCACTAGCATCCGGCTCTAAGCACAAGAAGTCAATGCACACCAAATCCATGGGTCCCTGGCTCTGCAGATGGCTCATTGGAGCAGTTCGGGTCGGTAGAGTCTTTCTCTGAATACACTTCAGACAGGAATGACAATAACTTTCCACTTCAGCCCTCATGCAAGGCCAATAGAACCTATCTCGCACCAGTTTAAAAGTTCTTCTGCCCCAAATGTCCATGCTCATCATGTAGTGATCGCAGCACACTCTCCCTATGTTTAGTGGAGGAATAACTGTTGAATCTCTTCAGCGTTACCTGAGGGGCCCTTCGGTAGACCACCCCATCCAGCATCTTTAACCGCTCCCATTCTTTGTAGACCAACCTGGCTCCACTCGGGGAGTTGGTTAACAAAATCTCTCGCTGGTTTGCAGTCAGGGCCTTTATGGTCAAGGCAATTAAAGGGTCTCTGGCCTGATCCGCTTTCAGGTCCTGTCTCGAAAAGGTAGGTAAACTTTCATCCCTTAACTGCGTAGGGTTACAGTAAAACTCAGGAACAGCCGCAGCCATAACTCCTATGGCCTCTGCTTCAATCCCTCCTTTGACCCGGCGCTCTGTTCCTTGACACAAAGCTTGTACCCCGTCGGGAGTCAACTGAGTCCATTCTGTAGTGTAGGGTCTTCTCGATAACGCATCAGCATCTCGATTATTCACCCCAGGGCGATACTTCAGGCTGAACCGAAACCCTGACAGAGCGGCCAACCACCGATGTCCCGTTGCGTCCAGTTTTGCGGTAGTAAGGATGTAGGTAAGAGGATTGTTATCCGTCTTGATCACGAACTCAGCTCCATACAGATAGTCTTTCAACTTGTCCACCACTGCCCACTTCAAGGCTAGGAACTCCAGCTTGTGAGTAGGATAGTTCTTCTCTGAAGGCGTAAGGCTCCGGCTCACGTACGCCACAGGCCTCAGCAATCCACCATACTCCTGATATAGGACTCCTCCCAGACCTTCTCGGCTGGCATCCACATGTAGTTCATACGGCTTGTGAGGGTCCGCATAGGCAAAACAGGAGCTCGGGTTAGGCTCTCTTTTCAGCTTTACGAAGCTCCTTCACATTGACTAGTCATTCACCTTGTATAGACTCTCGAGCTTTCCTTGGCCCCGGAGCTGACGGGTTTTTGTCAGAGACCTTGCAGCCTTCTTCTGTGGTTTCCTTCTGCAGGAGTTTGTTCAGTGGTTGAGCTATTTTCGCGAATCCTCCCACAAATCTTCGATAGTATGAACAGAATCCCAAGAAAGATCTAAGCTCAGTGACATTTCGGGGTCTAGGCCAAGAAGCTACGGCCTCCAACTTCCGAGGGACTGTTGAAAACACCTTCTGCTGAGACCACATGTCCCAAATACGTAACAGACGGTAGACAGAATGGCATTTCTCTGAGACAGTTTCAGCCCCTCTTCATGGAGCCTCTTCAAGACCTTCTCCAAACGTTGCTCATGTTCTTCCAGAGTCTTCCCAAACACAATTATGTCATCCAGGTACACCATACTTCGATTAGATTCATATCCCCGACTGTCTTCTCCATCAACCGTTGGAACGTGGCTGGAGCCCCCGTAAGGCCTTGAGGCATCCTGTTGAATTCAAAGAACCCCAGTGGACAGATGAACGCAGTTTTCTCCTTGTCTTCAGGATGCATGGGTATCTGGTGATACCCGCTTCGCAGGTCTAGTACACTAAACCACTTGGCTCCAGACAAACACTGTAGGGCATCTTCTATCCGAGGAGTGGCATATTGATCGGGGATGGTTCTCCGGTTCAATGTGCGGTAGTCTATACATAAGCGGACAGAACCATTTTTCTTCCGGACCAACACTATGGGAGATGCATACGGACTCCTGGACTCTTGAATCACCTTGGTTCTTTGCAATTCATTCAGTTGCTCTCGCAGATCATCCAAGTCTCCCAGCGGAACTCGCCTTGATCTTTCACGAAACGGCTTGTCTTCTTGTAACCGAATGCGGTGCTCAGTACTCTTAGCTAGGCCCACATCGAACTCATCTTTCGAGAACAATTCCTTCCACTTTAGGACTTGAGACTGAAGACGTTTCTTCCACTCAAATGAAATGGGAGCGTCTTTGGGGTAGAATCTTTCATCTGGAATCTCTTTACCCACTCCCCCTCCTGAATCGGTAGAGAGGGGTGTAGCAGACTCTACTTGCCCGATAGGCATTCGTGCTTTAAGGACTACTGGAGAATCCGTCACATTGCATACGCTGACCGAGACTCTTCCTCGTGTTCTCTTCAGAGCTTTGGTGGAGATTATCTCAGGAATTACTTCGACTCCCGTTTCACTCCCATGATCAAAATCGGTTCCCAGCACCACATAGGGGCCTGGTTGCGATCCATTCAACTTGACTGAAGCCCGGAAACTCGCTACTTCTCCTGCTTGCAGAACCTTCTCTGTTCCACCCAGTCTCCACAGTCTTCCCACCTCGGCAGGTGCCTTTCGTTCTTCGACCATCCTCTGATAGACCGGACGTAACATTGGGTGTACTCCTTGAATTGAACCTTCTTCCAACATGATAGGCGTCAGGAGACGCCGCACTAGGTCAGTATTCGTCCCCACTATCAGGGAGCTTCTGTTCGCACCCGAGGGTCGAGGACACACAATAGCCAATGCATCACAACCCCCAGACTGCCCAATGACTTCAGATCCGATCTCCAACTTCACCTGCAGGTACCCGTCATAAGGGAGTTTCTCAGTGCCGATACCCCATATTTCCAAATCCTTCAATTCTTGCAAAGGAATGTGCTTTAAGTGTTTCTCATAGAAGTCTCTGTAGATCAATGTCACTTTTAAGCCCCTGAATCCAACAGGGCTTTGGTGTAGACTCCTTCCACTTGGATTGGCACAATAGGAGAAGGACCTATCAGTTGGTCGGGAAATTTTGTGGCGGTATCCGGACGCTTAGACCCAGTTTGCTGTACCCTGGCCTTTTTCTTGGCCCGTGCAGGTTTTTGGCGTGCATTGCCTCCCCATGACGTAGACCCGGATGCTAAGGGAGTGACTCTTTCAGTCCTGGCAGGCTCTACAGTTGGCTCGGCTTTGGGCCTTCTCGCCCTCTTAGTCTTTGCTTGGTTTCTGGAGCGGGGTTCAACCCTCGGGCACTCAGGTTGCTCCTTTACTGGTGCCCTCTGGCGTTTCCCGCCGGTGAGGTAGATAACAGTCCTTCCAGGGCTTCCAATAGTCCCTTGACTCTATCCTTCTCAGGCTTTCGGCCTTTGCACTGTGCGCGGAAATGGCTCATTTCTCCACACCCGAAACATCTCTTCTTAGAGAGCGGAGACGTAGTTGCTTGTTGAGATTTGGTTAAAGGATTTGGACCAGACGCTACAGCAACTCCCGTCGTCTGCATACCTGTGAGGAATTTCTGCAGTTCTGCCTGCATCTCTGTCACCTTCATCAATACCCGGCACAGTTCCGCATGCGCTTGTTGCAATTCAACTTGAGCTTCCTGAACTTTCTTGACGGTTTTGGACAATTCACCCCATTCAGGGAGGTTCGACTCTTTGGCAGCCTTCTCTGTAGATTTAAAACCAACTAGATGTTCTTGTTCGTCCTCGTCAGATCCATAGGTATCTAGAGAGTCGCTTTCAGGTTGCAGACCGTCGTTATGTCTCACAGGTTGTGCATAAGCCCTTTCCCCCCGCCTGAAAGATTTCTCTTCTAGTAAAGCCTCTTCCTCTCGTACAACTCGGATCAGTTCCAGGTACTTTAACTCTTGGTTACCTGCTCTGCTTCTCAGCTGCATCATCACTGGATCTAGAGGTTGAGAGCCCCTCAGGATCTGTTTTATTCGGATCTTATCTACTTCGGCCGGTTCGGCCCCTTTCTTCAGGAGTATCTGGTGTAGAATCTTATCCAGGCGCCTCATGTACTCGGTCATCCTTTCACCTCTTCTCTGATAGGTGTGTTCGTACTGATATACCAATTCGGCCGCCTTTTCAGTTCGCCCAAAAACTTCTTCAAGAACGTTTAAATAATCCAAAGCAGTACAATCTTTTCTACTCAGTTTTAGGTTTCTCACCGCTTCTGACGCAGGTCCCTTTAAGCTCTCGGTGATCCTTTGCTTTTTCTGGGCCTCAGGGACATCCCACTCATCCAGAGCCTGCATCGCCTGTTCCACCCATTCTTCAAAGGTTTCTTCTCCCGCCGGAGTTGGTACGTTTCCTGTAAAATTTCTTAACCGTCGATAACCGAAGTTAGTGTGAGGAGGGCTTGTTTTCTGACATTTAGCCAGTAGATCTCCAATAGCCACAATAAATTCAGGCCCTATCATGGCCAACGGACTAGGCACGGAAACACTTGCGGATTCGCCACGTGGCGTACTTGGCTTAATTAGTTGGACTTCCACCTCTTCGGCCAGTTTCACGCTCGTGCCCTGAAAACATGGCGGAACACCCTTTCTCCATTCGAGAAGAACATACATGTGAGAAGTATCTGGGTTTTTTTCAATGTCCAGTATTAACCCCCGATGATCTGGTGCTAGCGTGGCCACGGCCTGGCGAATCTGATCTTCAGCCCAAGTGTCTGCTGGAATATCCATAACTATACAACATTCTGACTGGCTACTGTGCTCCCCACACCACTCGGCAACAGTGTCTGGATCCATATTTAACCCTTTAGATGCGGTTTTTCCAGAGACTGGATCCCGGACGAGCCCCCACGTGTAGCGCTCACTCCCGGAGGAGCCGCTGAAAATGAACCACGGGTCAGTCTCCCCGCCTAGGGAATAAATATACTCCAACACAGTTGTGAGTTTTTATCATTTATATAGTTTACTAAAATATTTGAGCAGATGTTGAAATACGGTATTCACAAGTATTATTACAGTATTTTCGTATCACGGTAAAACGCGTAGCGGAAAAGAAACGAAACACGAGGCTTCGTATTTCGGAAAATAAAATATTCGCAACCGAACATAAAAGCAATGCAATTTCCCGATAGTTCAGAAAAAGGGGACACGTAGCAAAACCCCAAACATACAATCCCTTCGTATTACGGTAAACGCGCAGCGGAAAAGAGAAAAATATATTCGGAACGTATCTTTATCTTTTAACCCCTTGTTCTGATTCGTAGAAGGAAATGAGTCCTGCACAAAAGTTAAGTCCCAAAATGTGAAAGGTGTATATGTGTGTGTGGTACCCGGGTACTGTTCAACTGGCCAGTGAGTTTATTAAAGGAAGGTCTTCGACTAGTCAGTTGGGGCCCTGTGGACTTTAAAGAGAAAACAGCAGAGCGTCCTTTAATCATAAAACAGCCTTGGAGGCCTCTCACCCATCCGACGATTTCTTTAGGCTCCGCTGACCCAGGACGTCTCTCCACCCGATTTTGACTGGGGATACTAGCGGCCCGATCCGTTGTCTGACTCCACACAGCTTTTCCAGCTCACCGCCTGCTCTCCGTTCGATTCCTCCGGTCTGCAGCAATGCCTGGATCCCGGCGGGTCTTCTTCTCCTCAGCTTGGGTGATCCTCTCTGGACTAACAGGTCTCTGTTGGTCTCTGTTGGTCTCTGTTGGTCTCTGTTGGTCTCTGTTGGTCTCTGGCCTAGGCCCTCTCGTGATCTCTTCGATGCGTCTGCGCTCTTCCCTTCCCTGGCGCGCTCTGGAACTTTCTCCACGAGGCAGAGGATGTAAGTCTTCAGTCCCCACCCACTTCCTGTCTTCTTGCAAAGCATGCCGGGCATTGTAGTCCCAATATCCAGTATCTCTGATCGCGATAGTCTCCATCTTGTGGCCAAAAATAGGTACTGCCACAGCAAGATTTTACCACAGCGCTACAATACATTCACACCGCACCAACACAGTCAATCCGTAACACGTAATGTTCCAACATTAACAGCGAGTTTTACAGTAAAACACTATTTTGCACAAAACTGTATCTCGCAAACGACTTTTTTTCCATAGAACGCCAGGTTTCACATGTTTTTGCTTCACTTTTTTCCTCTTTATTTCCCATGATTCACTTTCCCCTGTTCAGTTTCTTCTGCATTAGCTCAGGATAATGAAAACAAAGAGGGTTTATTCACTGACCTCTGAATTTTCCACCGAATGGTGAATTTCACTGCATCTGCAATTTCGGGACAATTCATCTAGTCACTAAGCTGTAATTTCACAAAATACAGGCAAATTGACAGCCGAATCCGGGGAAATTCAGCGGCACTGAAATTGTCCCCAGAGAACAAATGATTTGACTGTTCACAGAATGCTGAATTTCACTGAAATTGCGTGAAATTACCTAATTTCAGTGAGTTCAATTTGACAGGTTTAAACAGACGAATCTAATAGGTTTTAATGTAATAAATGTAATGTATTTTTATGTTAAAGACCATTTATTATTTTTCACAAAATCACAGCCCTCCTGCCTCACACCATGACACTACGACAGCCCTTCTGCCACAAACCGTGGCCCTGGCACAGTCCTCTTGCATCAAGCCTTGACCCTGCCACAGCCCTCCTACCACAAACCAAGGCACTGGCACAGCCTTTCTGCCACAAACTGTGGCCCTGACACAGCCCTCTGTCACGGTTCCCGGATCCCACCACGCAGTACTTAACCCCCAACACTCCACAAAACTCAGAAGCTACCAACAGTGTAGCTGTGAATGATCCCTATCTGTCTGGTCCTTAGAATTGGCCAGGTAAACTAGCTAGACAGAAAAGGGTTAACAATACGGAGAGGAGTCAGCCGAGCCAGAATCAGGAATACAGAGTTCAGAATGGTCAAATGGAATAGCCGGGTCGGTATCAGAGCAGTAGCGTAGTACAAGAAAATAGTCTAGGGCAACAGAAAGCAGAATGGTCAGAACACAAGCAGAGGTCAATAACAGGTTAAATCAATTTAGCAGTCAGGCACAAGGAGCTCAGGTATGGATAACCACGATCTGGCAACTTCAGAAACTATACTGAGGGTTTTTAAAGACCTTCACCAGACCATGCCCCCCACTCAAGCCACACCTCATGCAATCACCTCCCTGCCTGTCTCCATTTAAACTGGGCAGTGGTCAGCGAGCAGCATCAGACTTGCTGTCCTCAAGCACACAGGTAGGGCTGGAAGCCCCCAACGTTACAGTACCCCCCTCTCCACGGGAGGACACCGGACGACCAACAGGACGAGCGGCAATACGGCCACCAGGGCGATCGGGGTGCGAGGCATGGAACGCCCTGACCAACCTAGAGGCAGACATGTCGGAAGCTGGAATCCAGGACCGGTCTTCCGGGCCATAGTCCACCCAATCGACCAAGTACTGCAGAACACCCCTGCACAGCCTAGAATCCAAAACCCTCCTAACCTCATACTCTGATTCACCATCAACCTGAATAGGTGGAGGAGGAGGAACGACCCGCGTGTACCTGTTACACAACAAAGGTTTCAGTAGGGAGGTGTGGAAGACGTTGTGCATGCGAAGATGTTTAGGAAGGGCAAGAGCATAAGCCACAGGATTAATGTGGCGAATGATCTTATATGGACCTATAAACCGAGGTGCCATTTTCATAGAAGGCACCCGCAACTTCACGTTCCTAGTGGACAACCAAACTCTATCCCCTACGTTATAGGAGGGAGCTTGTAACCTATGCCTGTCAGCCTTGCGTTTCTGGACAGCAACATTGCGCTCCATATTTACGCAAATCTGTCTCCAAATCTCTTGTAGTTGAGTGAGATGGTCATCGAGAGCCGGGATGGCCTGTTCATTAAACTGAAGCGGTAGAGCCGGAGGGAAAAAACCATAGATAGCAGAAAAAGGAGAGTGGCCAGTGGTCTCATTAACGGCGTTATTACGTGCATACTCAGCCCAGGGCAACAACTCCGACCAATTGTCTTGTTGTTGTGTGGTAAAGCAACGTATGTACTGCTCGAGACCCTGATTTGCCCTCTCTGCTGCCCCATTGGTTTGTGGATGGTATGCTGAAGAGAAGGCCAATCGCACCCCCATCTCCGCACAGAAAACCCTCCAGAAACGAGAGACGAACTGAGCTCCTCTGTCAGAGACTATTTCAGACGGAACCCCATGTATTCGTACAATCTCTCTAGCAAAGACAACCGCCAGTTCTTTGGCTGTAGGAAGCTTAGGTAAAGGGACAAAATGAGCCATTTTGGAGAAGCGGTCTACAACTGTCAGAACCACAGTATGACCTTTGGACTTCGGCAAGTCCACAATAAAATCCATAGATAGATGAGACCAAGGCCTCTTAGGCGTGGGTAAAGGCTGCAATAGACCGACAGGCAAGGTTTTACTGGTTTTGCTTCTGGCACAGATTTGACAAGCCAAAACAAATAGGCGTACGTCCTGTCGCATGGTGGGCCACCAGAACTGTCTGGAAATACTGGTAAGAGTCTTAGTAATACCAGGATGACCTGCTGGTTTAGAATCATGAAACATTATGAGTAATTCTTGTCTTTCTTTTTCCGGTACAAACAACATATCTGGAGGCTTGTCAGGTGGAGCCCCCACTTGAGCTGCCTGGAGACGTTCCAGGAAAGGCGAGGAGACAGACAAGACTGTGGAAGCCACAATACGTTCAGGAGGAACTATAGGATTGTGGTCTTGTGTATTAGATTCATATGGGTCATATTGACGAGATAAGGCATCAGCCTTTACATTGCGGTCACCTGGTCTGTAAGTCAATACAAAATTAAACCGGACAGTAGCAATGACCACCTGGCCTGTCTCGAGTTCAAACGTTTAGCATCCCCGATGTACGTAAGGTTCTTATGATCAGTGATTATCAACAAAGGATCAAGAGTACCTTCCAACAAATGTCTCCACTCTGACAGGGCAGACACAATAGCAAGCAATTCTCTGTTGCCAATATCATAATTGCGTTCTGCTGGTGATAATTTTCTTGAAAAGAAACCACAAGGATGTAGTGGTTTCCCTGGAGATTCTCTTTGAGACAGGACAGCCCCAATGCCTATCTCAGAAGCATCAACCTCAAGAATAAACGGAATCCTGGGATCAGGATGCCGTAACACGGGAGCGGAAGTAAAAGCCTGTTTGAGGCTTCGAATGCTTGTTTAGATTGAGAAGACCAGATCTGGTACTTCAGACCTTTACGTGTCATATTAATGATAGGAGAGGCTATAACGGAATAATTCTTGATAAATCTCCTATAATAGTTAGAAAACCCCAGAAACCTCTGTATGGCTTTGAGACCTTGAGGAAGAGGCCATTCTGAGATGGCCGTGAGTTTAGAAGGATCCATCTCAAAACCCTCTGGAGTGATAATATACCCAAGGAATTTCACAGTAGTAATGTCGAATAAACACTTCTCTAGTTTGCAATAAAGACCATTGTCCAGTAATTTAGCTAATACCTGTCTGACATGTGCATGGTGGGTTTTCAGATCGGGAGAGTAAATCAATATATCGTCTAGGTATACTATAACAAAGGTTTGCAAGAAATCTCTGAGCACATCATTAATAAAATCCTGGAATACCGCTGGAGCATTACAAAGACCGAAAGGCATGACCAAGTATTCATAATGCCCACTCCTGGTGTTAAATGCTGTTTTCCACTCATGCCCCTCTTTTATGCGTATCAAATTGTAAGCTCCTCTTAAATCAAGTTTAGTGTATACTGCTGAACCCCTTAACCTGTCGAACAGTTCCGATATGAGAGGGATAGGGTACACGTTCTTAATGGTGATCTTGTTAAGCCCCCTATAATCAATACACGGGCGTAGATCTCCCTCTTTTTTCGACACAAAAAAGAATCCAGCCCCTGCTGGAGAAGAGGAACGTCGGATAAAACCTCTCTCCAAATTCTCCTTGATATACTCCTCCATAATTTGGTTCTCCTTTATGGAAAGAGGGTATACTTTGCCTCGGGGAGGCATGGTACCTGGATGAATATCAATAGCACAATCATATGGTCTATGTGGAGGTAGTTTGTCTGCCTCTCTTTTATCAAATACAGCCCTGAGGTCTGCATATTGTTCAGGAACTTCAGTAGACAATGGAGGGGCTGTGGGTGTGTTCAGGGCACCAACATGCTGAATGGGGATTAAACAAGTCCCAAAACATGCAGAACTCCAAGACAGTATCTCTCCTTTAACTCAATCAATAACGGGATTGTGTTCCACCAACCAGGGGAAACCAAGTACAACAGGATTGGAAGGTGAGTGGATAACTTGGAATATGATCTTTTCTTTATGCAAGAGACCAGTAGTAAGAACTACTGTAACCGTATCGTGAGTAATCCTAGGGCAGGATAACGGCCTGCCATCTATGGCTTCAACGGCTAAGGGTGTCTCTCTTACAACCAGAGGTAGAGAAATGGAAGAAGCGTAGTTAACATCAATAAAGTTACCAGCAGCCCCAGAATCCACAAAAGCTGTATTATGTGTGGTCTTGGTCTCCCAAGCCAAGGATACTGGTAACATAAGTTTAGTGTCTTTGATAGGAGACATGCATGTCACACCCAAGGCCTGTCTCCTCAGCTGCCTTAGGTGCGGTAGTTTTCCGGCTTATCATGCATCTTAGGGCGAGTAGGACATTGATATCGTACATGTCCCTCCAAACCACAATACAGGCACAATCCCTCACGAAAACGCCTTGTTCTCTCCTCCTCTGTAAGCCTAGTACGGCCTAGTTGCATAGGCTCTGAGGGAGGAGATAACTCTCTGGGTGGTGCTTGAAAGACAGGGGCCAACCTAGGTAACGGTCTCTTGGGTCTCTCTCTTGGAGTCCTTCTATCCCTTATCTGATTATCCAGATCTATACAGTAATCAATGAGTTCACACAATACCTCAGGTAGTTTACGTGGAGCTAATTCATGCATCAACGACTCGGATAACCCCTCCATAAAAGCCAGAACCAGTGTCTCATTTGTCCAGTTCACATCAGAAATTAAGGTTTTAAATTCTATGGCATAATCAGACACAGTCCTGTTCCCTTGACGTATGCGGAACAAGGATTGCCGGCTATCGTGGCCTTTCTGGTAGGATTAAATGTACGTTGTAACTCGGCTATGAATTCTTTATAATCCCATACAATAGGTCTTTCTGCCTCCCATAAAGGAGTCGCCCATGTCAACGCTCTGCCAGACAGATGGTTAATAATAAACCCCACTTTGGCAATGTCAGAGAAAAACATTTGTGGATTTAATTTAAAATGAATATCCACATGGACCAAAAATCCCCGGCACTCAGAGGGAGTACCGTCAAACCTCATAGGAGCGGTCATGTGTACCTGGGATGTCTGAACGACAGGGGGCACAGGTATAGCAGGCGGGGGTGCAACCCCAACTGGTTCCAGGTGTGCAGTACGATTCAGGATAGTTTGTAAGGCAATGGCAAACTGATCCATCCTATGATCCTGCTCATCCTGTCTGCATACAAAGGTAGCCAAGTGCTGTGTTAAATCTGCGGGATCCATATTGGCCAGATCGTAATGTCACGGTTCCCGGATCCCACCACGCAGTACTTAACCCCCAACACTCCACAAAACTCAGAAGCTACCAACAGTGTAGCTGTGAATGATCCCTATCTGTCTGGTCCTTAGAATTGGCCAGGTAAACTAGCTAGACAGAAAAGGGTTAACAATACGGAGAGGAGTCAGCCGAGCCAGAATCAGGAATACAGAGTTCAGAATGGTCAAATGGAATAGCCGGGTCGGTATCAGAGCAGTAGCGTAGTACAAGAAAATAGTCTAGGGCAACAGAAGGCAGAATGGTCAGAACACAAGCAGAGGTCAATAACAGGTTAAATCAATTTAGCAGTCAGGTACAAGGAGCTCAGGTATGGATAACCACGATCTGGCAACTTCAGAAACTATACTGAGGGTTTTTAAAGACCTTCACCAGACCATGCCCCCCACTCAAGCCACACCTCATGCAATCACCTCCCTGCCTGTCTCCATTTAAACTGGGCAGTGGTCAGCGAGCAGCATCAGACTTGCTGTCCTCAAGCACACAGGTAGGGCTGGAAGCCCCCAACGTTACACCCTCTTGCCTCAAACTGTGGTCAGGACGCAGGCCATCTGCCTTAAAATGTGACCCCGACGCAGTCCTCCTGCTTCAAACTGTAGCCCTGATGCAGTCCTCCTGCCTCCTGTGGCCCTGACGCAGTCCTCCTGCCTCAAACTGTGGTCAGGACGCAGTCCTCCTGCCTCAAAATGTGGCCCTGATGCATCTCTCCTGCCTCAAACTGTGGCCCTGACACAAGTCCTCCTGCCACAAGCCTGGACTTTGACACAGCCTTCCTACCTCAAGCCTTGGTCCTGGCACAGCCCTCCTGCCACAAGCTGTGGCCCTGATGCAGTCCTCCTGTCTCAAAATGTGGCCCTGACGCATCCCTCCTGCCTCTAACTTGTGGCCGTGATGCAGTCCTCCTACCTCAAACTGTGGCCCTGGCAGTCCTCCTGCCTTAACCCTAGCACAAACATTCCTCCTGCCTCAAACTGTGGCCCTGACAGTCATCCTGCCTCAAGCCTTGACCCTGGCACAGCCATCCTGCCACAAGCTGTGGCCCTGACAGTCCTTCTGACTGAAGCCTTGATCCTGGCACAGTCATCCTGCCTCAACCCGTGATCCTGGCACAGTCATCCTGCCTCAACCCGTGATCCTGGCAAAGTCATCCTGTCTAAAGCCTTGTGTCACGCTGACCCTTCATTTGGGCCACCGTGGGGCCTTGGTTCATGGAGGGATGTAGCCCTTGAGGCAGGTTAGCTGCTGGCTGAATAGACGGATACAGCATATATAGACAATACAGGTTCCAGACAGGAAAATAAGACTAACACAAGGGGCAGGATGGCATAGAAGAAACCTAAAGGAATCCCTATGCTGGGGAAGATCCTTGAAAATGGTCTTCTACCTATGGAAATCTCAGAAAGAATGACAGGAGTCAGGAGAACAGGAAGGGCGAGGGTTAAACAAGACAGATACACAGGAAGCCCTGAACGGAAATAAAGGTCCTTATACTGGCCTCTATACTAAGGAGAACTAAATACATAAAACAAGAAACAAGGAACAGACATGAATGGTCAGGACTGGTGCCAAGGATACAGAATCAGGAAGGTACGTCAGACTAGCAGAGGATGGCAACAGATCAATAAATACAGATTACAGGGAGCAGGCAGATAGGGTAGTCAAGAAAGCCAAGGTCAATACCAGAGTAAATACAAGAATGCTATGCAGCAACACAGAAACCAGGATACAGAATTCACAGGAACAAGTGTCACAACAAGAACTCATGCCACAGCAATGAGCCTCTGTGCTGCTGGCATTTAAATAGAGAACAGGTCTGGGTAATTAGGACATGTGATCCCAGACCTGAACAGTACAGCGAAACACAGGAGCGGCACAGGGCGGAATAGCTAGACCCAGACAGGGAAAAGCTGGCCTGGATCGCTCCCACCACCAGGGAGGCTGAAACAGGTGGAAACGTGACATATTTCCCCCTCCTTAGGGGTTACCACCGGGCACCCAACACAAAAAACAAGACAAAGAAAACAGGACACTAACATTAGTCACCAGAAACCGTTCGGTTCCCAATCCCCTCAGAGTTGTCTGAATCCCCCTCCAGGCACATCCAGACATTGGGGTGACTCTTGAATACTGCCAAGTGTGTCGTCCAGACATATCTGTGATGTCCTCTGCCCCCACGGCGCTGCCTGGATGACCGGGTGTCAGAAGCAAGAGCTGGCAGATCGGCGTCTGAGGGGGCGGGGCTTAGTGTGATGACGCGGAACTGCCGACCTTAAGTACAGGGCGCGAGTCTCTGCTCGTCGCCCTGACGTGGAGTAAATTTTCCCGCATCGCCAGCTGACTTTTGTGTCTGTCTCTGCACACCTTGATTATTGTTGCCAATCACTTGCCTGTACGAGGACCTTGCTTTATTGATTGACCCGGATTGCCCATTGATGATTCTCACGCTTAACCTCTGTAGGTTTGTTTGTGTTTTCTTGCCTATGCTTCACCGCATGTTTTCACGTGGGAGATCTGCCCTTCAGGTTGCTCGCTTCATCAACCTCCCGGTCTGCCTAACGAGTACGGAGTCTGGGTACACTATACCATATAGGGTCTCTATATGGGGGTCTGTCTTTCAATGTACTCAATCTATCCTAAGTCCAAGTTGCTGGTGTAACGTCTGGTCTAAGTGCAAAGCTAATCGCAAGATCTATGATAGTAGGCCTGCCCTGCAGCTTCCAGAATATAACTGTCTTCCAAGTGATCTGTTTAAAACCAAGTCTCAGGGGGGTGTGGCCGGCTGCTGAAGAGAGAGGACGCGTGTCTGTGGAGCTCCAACCCTTCCTCTCTCCAAGGAATCTTTAAGCCACCTTATAGACGCTGAGAATTTTATGCTGCGTGCCCTGAACGGCTGGCCATCGGGGTGCATTGTCCGCGGCCCGTTCTGCCCCCCCCCACGGACCTGAGACAGCCGAGTGCCGGGCGTTTTGCTTGATGGAGGTCGCTGCCGGCGGCCATCTTAGGACCTACCCTTCGGCGCCAGCTACCTGCTTGCTGTGCCCCCCTGTAGATACCTCCCTGGCTGTGGGACCATGAGGGGAGCTACGGAGACAGAGGGCCCCTGTCTCCCGCTGACTGAACGGGACAGATTGCTGAGGACTGGGGAGACTGGGCGCCAGGTCACCTCCCCTCCCCCCACTGCAGTGAAAATCGCCACGATCGAGGGCCTAGAGGCCTGTTTGGTGCTGTTGGAGGGGGACGACCTGAGCCCGCTCACGAAGGGGACCTGGCGCCTCGATGATGGCCATACTGGGAGGCTGCAGGGCGCCATCGGCTTCCTGCCCATGCACATTGGGAGAGGACATACTTGTACCAGATGACGACGGTGCAGCTTTACCGGAGCCTGATTGTGACGGAATGGCCGCCACTATACCGTAGCGCGGTACAAATTTTTAAAATGTTGATTTGGTGTGGTGTATTAAAGAATTCGTTAGGTTGTATTTTTATAAGTTCCCCCTGTAATTCTCCCCATTGGTGACCTGTTCCCCACCTGTCCACAGCCCCAGTAAGACGCCCGGTCTGTGAATGCCTCGAGCCGCCACTGTCTCTGCCAAGCCGCCCAAACTTGCCCGCCTTGCCCCGCAGCGTGGAAACCACGCAGAAGAGCGCTTCTTGGCCAGTATGTTCCTAAAAATAGGTTCTTACGGGGGTGCAAATTTCAGAACGAAGCGCCCCGGGAAACCCGAACGCCGACCAGGGATCCCTCGCTGGGAGCGC